>CM024762.1:19272701-19461771 GCA_014218235.1 Colocasia esculenta | reverse complement strand
GTTTTTCTGGTGGTTGAGTGTTTTTCTGCGGTCGATTTTGTGGGCACTCGCTCTTGGCATGCACATTTCGTGGTGGATGCATTGCCACCATTGTGTTTCGATCGGTGTCGGGTGGAGAGCCCGGAAGCCGATGGTGGGACTCCTGTCTATGTCTGTGGTGGCAGTGAGGGCTATCGGCTTACTGGTGCTTGACCGTGTGAGTCGCTGACGTCTTGGGTTGCTTGGTTCTGACCAAACCTTAGACGTCTTTTCGACCTTTGTCGTTGTGTGTGTTTTGCTTGTGGAGCGTGTTCTGCTTTTGGTTTTCCTGTGACTCCACATTCGTTTGGTGTCCTTGTCAGACCACGAGGAAGGTCTGGGTGAGACCGAGTGGTGTTGTGGATGTCATTCCACGTGTTCAGGGGTTTTCCATGCCTCCTTTTCCGTTTGGACTCTGGTTTTCCTTTGCGAGGTTTCCCCTAGGTTGTGTGGCCGATACTAGTTGTGGCTAGCTGCGTGAGGCCCTCCCTCGGAGCCCTGTGGGTGACTCGTAGGTGTTTTTCCTAGTTGGCGTCAGTAACTGTGGTCTCTGTCGAGTTTTGCTGGTGACAGAGTGGGTTATTGACCGGATTGGTTTCAGCGACGGAGTCTGTTGATGACTTTTGCCACGTGGTTTTCAACTACTGGTTCCATTCGTCTTCGGTTGGTTGGCGTGTGCCACGCTTGTGGAGTTGTCGGCATCCGATTGAGTGCTCCATCCCCGTCTAGGGTGTGCTGCGTGGGCTGTCGGTTGCCTAGTTGAGCACTCCACGCGTAGCTGTGTCGCTGTTGTGGCCACCAGGAAGTCATGGTGAGACTTAGTGGCCTTCTTCGCGCTGGCTGTTTCTTGTCGTGTTCTTTTCCCTCGAGTTGTCGGATCAATTCGAGTGAGTTGTTCCTGCCCCTGCCTTGCTTCCGTGCTTCGGCTTTGTTTTTGTAATTTCGAGGGCGAAATTGTTTTAAGTGGGGTAGGATGTGAGGACTGGGAGGGGAGGGGGAGTGGTCCCCCCTTTCCCCATGCACGTTGTGTGCAGGGAACCCAGAAATGGTCGCCTGGCCATTTTCGGGAAGGGGTCAGACCCCCCTCCACCTTGCCTCCTCCATCTCCCGACCCTCTTCTTCCTCCTCCCTCCCTCACCGCTCTCTCTATCTCCTGCTCTCTGCTCTCTCTCTCTCTCTCTCTCTCTCTCTCTCTCTCTCTCGCCGGAGGAGATGCTGCTGCCGACTGTGGCTATGGAGGGGAGCTCGCCGTGGCGCCACTACCCTGCTTGCCAACGGAGGAAGCTCCGCCCCCCCCCCCCTCGTCGCGTGGCCGCACCATCCGCCGCTAGGAGCCCGCTCACGGAGGACGCCGTGCGCGGAGCATCGCCGCCGCTGCCGCTTTGTCTGCCGCTCATGGGAGAGTGCCGTCGCCGCCGTTCGTGCCGCCGGCGGATCCTACCGCTGAGGTAGGGACCCCCCTCTCCCTCTCCGGCGTCGGCCGGACTCCCCCTCCCCTGTGCGCCGTCGTGACCCCCGCCCCTCTCTCCCTGCTCCCGTCTCTCTCTCTCTCTTCTGTGCGTTCCTCCGGGCCGGAGGTGGTTCCGGCGAGGGGAGCGCCGGCGGCCGCCCGCCGCGCCGTTCGGAGACCCCCCCTCCCGCCGGCGCCGGCGCCGGCAGGCCGGCCGGCCAGGCCCCCCCCCCCCCGCTCCCTCTCTTCCCTGCGCGCAGAGAAGGAGACGGGAGGAAGGAGGAGACCCCCATGTGGCGCAGTGCGCCCAGATCTGTCCCAGATCTGGGTGGCACACTGCGCCCCACCCTCTGGTGCATTGCACCAGGCAGTGGCCTGGGTCCTCTGCGGCACACTGTGCCGGCAGACTCCTCTTTGGGTCATTTGAGCTCCGATTCGCGCCGTTTTTCGTGTGCTGTCGCGCTGGCCGTTCCGGCGTGCCTACCCGGGGTTGGTGGCCGTCTTCCGAGCCGCGTGGTGGTCGGGCCCACCCGGGTTGGCTCCGACCGGGCCGGTGCTGTGACCACCAGGGACAGTCGTGCAGCGTTTCCGGCACCCGTCGGGAGTGTTCCGAGGGTTGACCGACTGTCTCGGGTAGTAATATATATATATTTGAGTCGTCATACTGCGTTCCTCGGTTTCTGGGCCTGCCTGGGTCGGCTCCGACTGGGCTGTTGAGGGTCGTTTGACCGTTTGACCCGAACAGTCGTGTTGGGGTTTCCGGCACCCGTGGGGTGAGTTCCGAGGGCCGACCGACTGTCCGGGTGGTAATTTTAGCTTTTCGTGGTTGACTGTCAATCAGGTACTTTAGCGAATCCGTTTCCGCATCGAGTTTCTGTTCCGTACTCGTGACGCTTGTGCTGACTCCCTAGCACTGCGCCTTACTAGTCTTCGCCCGGTGTTGCGACACTTGAGGGCTTGTCCCAGCGCACGGTGCGCGTTCAGGTTGTTACCGTTCCCCGGGACCCCCATCCTCGTGGGCCCGTTGAGGGTGGTCTCCGAGCTACGAGTGCGTCCGTCGAGCGTTTCTCCGGACGAAGGGGAAAACGGTGTTGGACAGCGACGTTGAGTCGTTTGTTGAGCTCACTTAGTTGGTCCGGGTCCCGCGGAGTTTGGAGTGTCGCGGTGCGGGCCAGCTAGTCCGTTCTCACTGCCTCGCCTTACACGGTTCCGGAGCCGTGTCGGGAGGACAGGCGTGGGACCGTAGTCCGGCCAGACTACGGCTTGTGGTTGTGTTTGTCCACGCATCTCACTCCGACGGGAGGGGAGACCTGGACTCGTGGTCGAGTGGTAAGACGCCGGTGGGCGCAGCTGACCACTGACTAGTAGAGGCTGGGTTGTGGCTAGTGTGTGTTGTCCAGACGAGGGTTTTGCCGTCTGCTTGTGTTGGGTTGTGTGTTGTCCAGACGAGGGTTTTGCCGTCTACTTGTGCAGTTTGTGGCGTGCTCGGAGCACGTTTACTGAGGTTGAGGCTGTGTGCTGTTGTGCCGTGTTGGCGATACTTGTGGACCTGTGTACTTTCCGTTTATTTATTTCAGTACTTGCTCAGTTGGGTTATTGCTTTATTATATCTCCTGCTTAGTTAGTAGACTTGTTGCTTGAGTTACCGCCGCCCTTCCGCTTGGTGTAGCTAGCTTGTTTCCTTCAGTAGCACTGTTCTTCCCGCCTAGTTTAGTTGTGCCGTTCTTGTTTCCGCTGTCGAACCGGTGAGGGTTGGGTTCCCTACTGGGCTTCGTTCGCGGAGCTCATTCCCCCTTACTTCTTCCAGGTTTGTGCTCGAGGGAGCCGGTGCTCGTGTTCGTTCTGTCTGCGTCGTGCCGCTGTGGTCAGCAGCGTTAGCAATGGTTAGTATTTTTCTTTTTGCACTTGAATTATTATCTGGGACTTTGTGTGTATTATTTGTATTCCGCTGTTACTTTTCTTTAATTGTTTAGCCATTGTAACTTGTTGTATATCTCACTAGACATATTTATAACCCTTCCGGGTCTTCGGATCCGTGGGTGGTGATCCAAGGGTCGGGTACTCGGAGGGTTCTGGGTATCGGATTCTTGGGTCGTTACACATCTTCTAGCATAAGCAGGCCAAAGTGTAATATGACTAGACAATAAATTCATGTGGCATCTAATAATTAAGTTGCGAATTTATCATTTTTTATGTGAGTGGTGCCACATAAATTTATTGTCTAGTGATATTACATTTCAGTGCAATACGAAAATATACTAAATCTTTCGCATTAAACAAATTTTCAATACGAAGTCGCATATATAGCGGATTCGGTGTTAAAGAGCACACCGTTCGACATTCACTGCAGCCATCGAATTGAGAAGTGCAGGACTTGTAAACGTTGATGGAGCCTGAGACTTGTTGTCTGCAGGTAGCAGTCTATTTTGTTCAACCCCGTTGGACAGTCGTGCGGGGAAATTATCCTCGTGACCGACAGTACTCCCTCGTAGATGTGCTTAGCCATCGCTCAAATTAAGTCCACGTTTTGCTTCATCTAGATCGTTAATACAGTCGTGCGGGAGTCCTCACGAGTCCAAGGAAAGATGGGTCGTCAAGAAAAGACCATTCTCCTGCACGAGAGAACACCATTGAGAAAACCGGCCGGCAACTTATTCAGGAACTCTTCTTACCTGCTGGCTGCTGCTGCTTCTCATCTCTCTCCCCCATCGAGAAAACTGGCCGTCTTTGCGGCCTGCATCATATTTGAATAATCGCATGCAAGAGGGGAGTCCATTTCATGGCGGTGCATAGTTGCTTCTGCACCAAAAGAATGCCAATACAAAATCCGGTTCATTTGTTGAAGCCGCAACCTTGAAGATGTCGTTTCTGTCCAGTGCCGTAGAGGCACATCATGAAAACGTTTTATATCTTGTGCATCTGCACTTGGGCAAACGCGATTCATTACAGCCAAATTTCCCTTACAAATCAGCATCTAATTAAGATTCCTTGAAGGTCATTGTCTGAATGTTCATGTGGGAACCATATGATTACATCCGCTGAAACCCACAAGAGGTAACGCGACACGCAATTCCAAAAACAACATTCGCACTTCCTTATTGATAAAAACTAATGCGGAATTCCGTGACTTGGTAATGACTGGTGATCGTCGGGGGAAATTGGAATCATGTACGTTAATTCATAAGCCCAACTTTTAATTTAAAAATGCTGTACGTTATAGGGAATCCACATCTGAGTGTCTGTTTATATGCCTACATATCTGAACCCAAACGAACCCCACGGCACCACCTCGTCCCTTTCCACCGCCGCCCCAATAATGGAGGCCTGTTAAGGCAACGAACCCTCACCTCAAACTTCTATATAAACCAGTGACCTACTTAGCATGGTCCGTGTGCAAGCATATCCCAAATACCCCCACTGAGTGCAGTAGTTTCCCATGGCTTCGGAAAGCAAATGCTTCCTGCTCTCCATATTACTTCTTTAGCCCTCTGGGTTTCTGGAGCTGCATCACGCGTGCTAGACACAAAGCTCATGGCCCAGCGGCACGAGCAGTGGATGGCTGTGTATGGCCGTGTGTACAAGAGTGAGGCCGAGAGGGAACGCCGTTTCAAGATCTTCCAGGAGAACGTCAACTACATCGAATCTTTCAACCGTGCGGGTGGACAAAAGTACACGCTGGGCGTCAACGCGTTCGCTGACATAACCAACGAGGAGTTCAAGGCCATGCACACCGGACTTAGGCCGGCGGGGGTGTCGACGGTGAAGGCAACGCGGACGTTCATGTACGAGAACGTTACCGCTGTGCCTCCCACCGTGGACTGGAGGACCAAGGGTGTCGTCACGCCCATCAAAGACCAGGGCCAGTGTGGTAACTAACTTTGCGAATTAAGTTACCTTTTTGTCCGTGCTAATTAATTAATTAAGTTTGCAGGGTATCATTTCATTAATTAAATGGCAGAATTAAGTTAAGATAGATGGTGATTTCGTTTGACAAACTCCTTGCTAACAAGTGCTAATAAAACGCAGGGAGCTGTTGGGCGTTTTCCGCGGTGGCAGCTATGGAGGGAATAACCAGGCTCAAGACGGGTAAGCTGATCTCCCTGTCCGAGCAGGAGCTTGTTGACTGCGACGTCTCTGGGACGGACCAGGGGTGCGATGGAGGTCTCATGGACAGCGCCTTCCAGTTTATCCTCAAGAACGGAGGCCTCACTACTGAAGCCGACTATCCTTACAAAGCGACCGACGGCACCTGCAACGCCAAGAAGCTGACGACCAAAGCCGCCTCCATCACGGGCTACGAGGACGTGCCCGCCAACAACGAGGCGGCGCTCCTCAAGGCTGTGGCCAACCAGCCCGTCTCCGTCGCCATTGACGCTGGCGGTTTCGATTTCCAGTTCTACTCCGCTGGCGTCTTCACAGGCAGCTGCGGCACCGACCTGGACCATGGCGTCACCGCTGTAGGCTACGGGACTGCTGGCGACGGCACCAAGTACTGGCTGGTGAAGAACTCTTGGGGGTCGTCGTGGGGGGAAAAGGGCTACATCAGGATGGAGAGGGACATCGCCGCCAAGGAGGGCCTCTGTGGCATCGCCATGGTGCCCTCTTACCCAACTGCATGAAGTATATGTGTGCATGAATGGAAGACCTTAATTTAATGTCTGCATGTACGTATCATATAATATGTAGTGCCTGCGTCCACCATGTATACACATATGAGTAATACTTGGTGCACACCGTTGGTGTGCACCAAGTGACACATCGGCAAGCACACCCAATGGGTACTTGCCGAGTGGTTTAGGACAGGATGATGTGGCTTTTTTTTTTCAAAATGTCTTGTCTCTCACAGTCACGTGGAGAAAGACTTTGTTGCCCTTCGTTCCTCCCTTTCCCGCCACGCCACGAACTGCCTTCTCCCCCTTTCTGCTCCTCCTCCGGGCGAACAGCGCGAAGCCTCAGCTCCTTCTCCAACGCCAACTCTGCCAAGTCCCTGTCTTCCTTCTCTCTGCTCCTTGCCGGCCTTCCTTTCTCAGCTGTGCAAAGTTTGCGAAGTCTCTGCTCACGCAGAAGCGAACGCCGCGAAGCTCTCTCCAGCTCGAAGTGCCGCGAAGCTCTCTCCAGCTCGAAGTGCCCCTGCGCCCTGCTTCCTTTCTTAGCTGTGTGGAGGCGAACGACGAGCGCGAAGATCGTCGACTCCTCGTGATGGCTCCAAAGAGAAGAGCAGAAGCCGTTACTAGTAAGAGAACCAAAAAAGCTTCAGAAGACGTTGCTGCCAAGCATTTGAACCCTACAGAAGCCACTTTCGAAAATATTCCTCAAATTCCAAGTGAAGACACCTCACCCTTGTTGTTAACTCCAAGTCCTCCCCCAACAGGCCAACCCACCACCCATATGGGTAAGCAGAAGGTCCTTACACGCAGAAGACATAAGCAAACACCAAAGGCACTGATTTCTCCAACAGATGATGTCGCCTCAGGTATATTTTTTTGTAATTTTGTATTTGTATTTTTTTTATGTTTGTGCATATGTCAATGTATTTCTTTAACAAAAATCATGTTCTGAAAAAAACATTCCTATGAATGTGTGTTTACGCCGGTGAATTCTTGCATATTAAACAAGTTTGTATTTATTCCTTGTTTTAGGAGCTGAAGTGAAGATGAAACGTTATGTAAATAATCCATTGATGAGTAGATGTTCTTTACATATTTACATTAAAGAGAAGGACAAATTAATTTTCGTGAATGTCACAAGGAGTTGATGAAGGCAACTCCATTTGCACCATATGTGGACATCCCTCCAATGAAATGGTTTGGGATAAGTTTGTTAGAGGAGATTTTAGCACATCATGAGGTGGGGAATGTTTTTAATATTGGGAACAAATCATTGCCCTTCACAGTTGAGGATGTTGCTCTCATTCTTGGGATGCCATGTACCGGATTCCCCGTGCATCACTATGGCTCGTCTATAGAAGTGTCCAAGCTGCATAAAAGATTTGGCAAGGATACTTCCTTCACTCGACAGGTCATCCATGGTCATTTAATAGATCTAGTTGGTTCAGATGAGAAGGAGGATATTGAGGACACAGTGCGTCTCTGGATTTTACTATTACTCAGTACATTTCTTGCCCCTCGATCGGCGTACGTTTGCTCCCCTCAAATGATTAAATATTTAGACGACATTGAAAGAATTGGAAGCTATGCATGGGCTGCTGCCTTCCATGAGCTTATACTCCACAACATTGAGGAGGCGAGCAAAATGGTGAAGATGAATGCAAAGAGGGGAAGACATGACGAAAAGCCACGAAAAAATCAATTCATGTTTGGCTGCTCCTATGCACTATGTGTAAGTATTTGCAGCATTTAATTTTAATTAAATTTTACTTTGCTTAAATCAATATCACTAATTACTGTTTAAAATCATCATGATAGGTGTGGTTGTTAGAGCACACACATGCCATTCCACCCATTAGCTGCCTCATTTTTCCGCGGCTATTTAGGTGGGATGCAAGTTTCAAGAAGAAGGGGAAAATTATTATAGATCATCTACAAGTGGTGGTAATGTTATTTTCTTGCTGCATTTTACTAGGTTTTTTTTTATTAATGACCTAGTAGGATAATTTATCCTAATGTTAAATAGGTTGAGTCAAAGTTGCCCATTCATCCCTCAGAACAATGGGTGCTTGAAGGGAAAAAAGGTAAAACATATGACGGAGATTTCGCCCGAGCTGAGGTATATAAGTTTTGCTTCATGTCTTTCATCTCTTGCAGCAATATGTCAGCATAAGTGAATAATAAGATATGTTTCATACTACAGGAGGCTTCCACACCTGCCGTGAGCTTAAATGCCCAAATGGCAGCACTTGTAGATGCTTTAAAAGCTGCAGAGGAGGGCCGAAAAGCAGACAATGAAGATTTCCGACAAAAGTTGGAATCTCTCATGACGAAAGTTGAAGGATTTACCCAATCTACTATCAGCCTTAGACAGGAAAAGGAGAAGCCTGCTGATGTTTGTAATTAATACTTTACTTAATACTTTTGCAACTTTTGTGGTCTAATAATATGATGGATTTGCAGGTTCCCCCTTCGGATCCGCCATGCGAGGCGGCTGAAAAAAAAGATTATGAAGAAGAGGTCCAAATATTGGCCAAGAAAAAAGGAAAAAGCCGACCTGAAGCAAGAAGAAAGGAAAAGGCTAATGCAATTTTTTTTAATCCTTTATGACAATGTATAAGGGTCTAGCATGTAGCATGTATCTTGTGCCTACTTTTTTTCTTACATGAGATGTTTTTAGATGCAGGTCATTATTGTTGAAGATAAAAAAGACTTTCCTGGCTATGAGCTTTTAGTGGAGGAGGATCGCCAATTGATCACAAAGTTCTTATCATTGGAGATTAACTAGTATGTTTGAACAAATATTTTTCCGTGAATGTATTTTCCTTGAACATTTGTTTTTTTCATGAGTGGTTCATAAGTTTGAGCATATATTTTTTACTTGAGTAGTGAATCGATATTTGTAAACAAATGGAATGGAGAGGTGACTCGATACAACATTCATGAGCTTTTATTTGGGAAGAACGTAGGTGACGATGTAAGTATGACATTTAATTATAAGCATCATGTCAATGAAGTTTTGTACAAGAGAAAACCTCAGTTAGATCTCATTATTTTGTTGTTTACAGATGATTGATTGTGCTGTCCAACTTTTGGAAGAAGGTTGTTCACTATCTGATTGCAAAAAATGGGAATACCTACCGACACTAATTGTATCGAGCATCCATACTGGGAAGCGTGCTTCAATTTCTCAAAAAGCACAAAGATTATTTGAGTGTTTTCCTGCAGCAACAAACTTGGAGCATTTAGGCAAATTGGATTTCTTGTTTTTTGTTCTGCACACAACGAACCACTGGCATCTGCTAGTGGTTGATTTAAAAAATAAATGCTTCATATCTTACAACTCCATTAAGAGGAATAAATCATACGATGCAGCTGTCAGAAATTGGGTAAATTTCAGCATCTATTTTATTTTATTGATAGCTTCTTGTATTTTACAACTGTTATGAGAATTAATAATCTGTTGTGTATACAGGTGAAAGTGGTTCAAACATTTTTCTGTAGTTGTGGGATGCAGGATGCCAAAGAAGATTGGGAGTTAAAGTTTGATATGGACTGCCCTTCTCAGCCACCCCATTCAAATGAATGCGGAATGTATGTTTTCAAATTTATGGAAGAGTTGGCTAAGCCCAAAGAAGGAGGCAGCTGGAACTTCAATGAAGAACAAATGCAGTTTTTTAGATGTGAACTTGTAGTTCAATTATTAAGGAAATGGCAGTCCACAATGTAATATGTGATAATTGTAAGGGAACAATCTTTTGAATAGTTGTAATTGCAGAAATTACTCTTCAGATGTCAATTTGGAATTCAATTATTATAGAAAGTGTATATTTTGTGGGAAACAATGTTATGTGATATGTGATAATGTGTGCAAGCGTTGATGTTAATGGCATTGTGTTAAGGTGTGCAAGTGAAATGTATGTATTTATTGGTGCATTTATTGTATTTGATGGTGAATATGTTGTATATAGACGTGAATAGGCCAACAAACAGGAAGACTACAGATCTGTGCAAGTATTGGCAGTCCATGAATGTGATACTGGACAAGCACTATTTAAAGGTGCTTGTCAAGTATTTATCGGTGAATTTGTGATATTTATTAGTGAATTTTCTATGTATATAGATGAATAGGCCACCACACTCCAAGAGGAGCTCAAATGTGTAAGTGTTGGATATGTAGGTGAAGAAGCAACCACACTGCAGTAAATGGCTCAGATATGTACAAGTGTTGATGTAAAAGGCATTTATAGATGAAATGCAAGTATTTATTGGTGAATTTCTACTATTTATTGGTGAATTGTTAGTATTTATTGGTGAATACTCTGTATATGTCGGTGAATATATCTACAGATTGACAGAAGAGCTCAGATGTTTGCATAGTGTTCATATTGCATAGTTTAAAAGTGAGCTGACACTATTTATTGGTAAATTGTTTCTATTTATTGGTGAATGTCTAGTATATGCAATTGAATAGACCAACACACTGGCAGAAGACCTGAGATGTCTGCAAAGTGTTGGTGGTATTTGAGATTATAAGTGAAATGACACTATTTATTGGTGAATTGTTTTTATTTATTGGTGAATGTCTAATATATGTAGGTGAATAGACCAACAAACTATGCAGAAGAGCTAAAATGTTTGCAAAGTGTTGGTATTATTGAGGTTATAGGTGAAATGACACCATTTATTGGGAATTGTTTTTATTTATTGGTGAATGTGTAGCATATGTAGGTGAATAGACCAACAATCTGGCAGAAGAAGTCAGAAGTTTGCAAAATGTTTGTGTTATTTGGGGTTATAGGTGAAATGACACCATTTATTAGAGAATTGCTTTTATTTATTGGTGAATGTCTAGTATATGTAGGTGAATAGACCAACAAAATTGCAGAAGAGGTAAGATATTTGCAAAGTGTTGGTGTTAATTGAGGTTATAGGTAAAATGAGACCATTTTTGGTGAGTTGTTTGTATTTATTAGTGACTAGCTAGCATATGTAAGTGAATAAACCAACAGTGTGGCAGAAGAGGTCAGATGTTTTGCAAAGTGTTGGTGTTATTTGAGATTATAGGTGAAATGACAGTATTTATTGGTGAATTGTTATATTTATTGGTGAATAGCTATCATATGTAGGTGAATTGACCAACAGTCTGGCTGAAGAGGTCAGCTGTTTTGGAAAGTGTTGGTGTTGTTTGAGGTTATAGGTGAAAGGACACCATTTATTGGTGAATTGTTTGTATTTATTGGTGAATAGCTAGCATATGTAGGTGAATAGACTAACAATCTATGCAGAAGAGGTTAGATGTTTTGCAAAGTGTTGGTGTTATTTGAGATTATAGGTGAAATGACAGTATTTATTGGTGAATTGTTTATATTTATTGGTGAATAGCTATCATATGTAGGTGAATTGACCAACAGTCTGGCTGAAGAGGTCAGCTGTTTTGGAAAGTGTTGGTGTTGTTTGAGGTTATAGGTGAAAGGACACCATTTATTGGTGAATTGTTTGTATTTATTGGTGAATAGCTAGCATATGTAGGTGAATAGACCAACAAACTATGCAGAAGAGGTTAGAGTTTTGCAAAGTGTTGGTGTTATTTGAGATTATAGGTGAAATGACAGTATTTATTGGTGAATTGTTTATATTTATTGGTGAATAGCTATCATATGTAGGTGAATTGACCAACAGTCTGGCTGAAGAGGTCAGCTGTTTTGCAAAGTGTTGGTGTTGTTTGAGGTTATAGGTGAAAGGACACCATTTATTGGTGAATTGTTTGTATTTATTGGTGAATAGCTAGCATATGTAGGTGAATAGACCAACAAACTATGCAGAAGAGGTTAGATGTTTTGCAAAGTGTTGGTGTTATTTGAGATTATAGGTGAAATGACAGTATTTATTGGTGAATTGTTTATATTTATTGGTGAATAGCTATCATATGTAGGTGAATTGACCAACAGTCTGGCTGAAGAGGTCAGCTGTTTTGGAAAGTGTTGGTGTTGTTTGAGGTTATAGGTGAAAGGACACCATTTATTGGTGAATTGTTTGTATTTATTGGTGAATAGCTAGCATATGTAGGTGAATAGACCAACAAACTATGCAGAAGAGGTTAGAGTTTTGCAAAGTGTTGGTGTTATTTGAGATTATAGGTGAAATGACAGTATTTATTGGTGAATTGTTTATATTTATTGGTGAATAGCTATCATATGTAGGTGAATTGACCAACAGTCTGGCTGAAGAGGTCAGCTGTTTGGAAAGTGTTGGTGTTGTTTGAGGTTATAGGTGAAATGACACCATTTATTGGTGAATTGTTTGTATTTATTGGTGAATAGCTAGCATATGTAGGTGAATAGACCAACAAACTCTGCAGAAGAGGTTAGAGTTTTGCAAAGTGTTGGTGTTATTTGAGATTATAGGTGAAATGACAGTATTTATTGGTGAATTGTTTATATTTATTGGTGAATAGCTATCATATGTAGGTGAATTGACCAACAGTCTGGCAGAAGAGGTCAGATGTTTTGGAAAGTGTTGGTGTTATTTGAGATTATAGGTGAAATGACATATTTATTGGTGAATTGTTTTATTTATTGGTGAATAGCTATCATATGTAGGTGAATTGACCAACAGTCTGGCTGAAGAGGTCAGCTGTTTTGGAAAGTGTTGGTGTTGTTTGAGGTTATAGGTGAAAGGACACCATATATTGGTGAATTGTTTGTATTTATTGGTGAATAGCTAGCATATGTAGGTGAATAGACCAACAAACTATGCAGAAGAGGTTAGATGTTTTGCAAAGTGTTGTGTTATTTGAGATTATAGGTGAAATGACAGTATTTATTGGTGAATTGTTTATATTTATTGGTGAATAGCTATCATATGTTGGTGAATTAACCAACAGTCTGGCTGAAGAGGTCAGCTGTTTTGGAAAGTGTTGGTGTTGTTTGAGGTTATAGGTGAAAGGACACCATTTATTGGTGAATTGTTTGTATTTATTGATGAATAGCTAGCATATGTAGGTGAATAGACCAACAAACTATGCAGAAGAGGTTGGAGGTTTTGCAAAGTGTTGGTGTTATTTGAGATTATAGGTGAAATGACACTATTTATTGGTGAATTGTTTATATTTATTGGTGAATAGCTATCATATGTAGGTGAATTGACCAACAGTCTGGCTGAAGAGGTCAGCTGTTTTGGAAAGTGTTGGTGTTGTTTGAGGTTATAGGTGAAAGGACATCATTTATTGGTGAATTGTTTGTATTTATTGGTGAATAGCTAGCATATGTAGGTGAATAGACCAACAAACTATGCAGAAGAGGTTAGATGTTTTGCAAAATGTTGGTGTTATTTGAGATTATAGGTGAAATGACAGTATTTATTGGTGAATTGTTTATATTTATTGGTGAATAGCTATCATATTAGGTGAATTGACCAACAGTCTGGCTAAAGAGGTCAGCTGTTTTGCAAAGTGTTGGTGTTGTTTGAGGTTATAGGTGAAAGGACACCATTTATTGGTGAATTATTTGTATTTATTGGTGAATAGCTAGCATATGTAGGTGAATAGACCAACGAACTATGCAGAAGAGGTTAGATGTTTTGCAAAGTGTTGGTGTTATTTGAGATTATAGGTGAAATGACAGTATTTATTGGTGAATTGTTTATATTTGTTGGTGAATAACTATCATATGTAGGTGAATTGACCAACAGTCTGGCTGAAGAGGTCAGCTGTTTTGGAAAGTGTTGGTGCTGTTTGAGGTTATAGGTGAAAGGACACCATTTATTGGTGAATTGTTTGTATTTATTGGTGAATAGCTAGCATATGTAGGTGAATAGACCAACAAACTATGCAGAAGAGGTTAGAGGTTTTACAAAGTGTTGGTTTTATTTGAGATTATAGGTGAAATGATATTATTTATTGGTGAATTGTTTATATTTATTGGTGAATAGCTATCATATGTAGGTGAATTGACCAACAGTCTGGCAGAAGAGGTCAGCTGTTTTGGAAAGTGTTGGTGTTATTTGAGGTTATAGGTGAAATGACATTATTTATTGGTGAATTGTTTTTATTTATTGGTGAATGTCTTGTATATGTAGGTGTTGGTCAATTCGACTTCCAGACGTGTTATAAATAAATGATGATGACAATTATTGTGTCTCTGGACCCCACTTGATTAAATGATGATGACAATAAATGTTATACATAGACTTACTCGTATGACTTGTACAAGATAGACATACTCGTATGACATACAGTGGGGATACTTACTCGTGCTAACGTTTGTGATTCATACATTCATACACGGTAGTGTACACATATGACTCGGACATGACCTATAATAAATACTCTTACTAACATGCAACTACGTGTCACGTATACTACATAGACTTACTCGTATGACTTGTACAAGATAGACATACTCGTATGACATACAGTGGAGATACTTACTCGTGCGAATGCTTGTAACTCATATACGGTAGTGTACACATATGACTCGGACATGACCTATAATAAATACTCTTACTAACATGCAACTACATGTCACGTATACTACATAGACTTACTCGTATGACTTGTACAAGATAGACATACTCGTATGACATACAGTGGGAATACTTACTCGTGCGAACGTTTGTAACTCATACACGGTAGTGTACACATATGACTCAGACATGACCTATAATAAATACTCTTACTAACATGCAACTACGTGTCACGTATACTACATAGACTTACTCGTATGACTTGTACAAGATAGACATACTCGTATGACATACAGTGGGGATACTTACTCGTGCGAACGCTTGTAACTCATATACGGTAGTGTACACATATGACTCGGACATGACTTATAATAAATACTCTTACTAACATGCAACTACGTGTAACGTATACTACATAGACTTACTCGTATGAATTGTACAACATAGACATTCTCGTATGACATACAGTGGGGATACTTACTCGTGCGAACGTTTGTGACTCATACACGGTAGTGTACACATATGACTCGGACATGACTTCTAAGAAATACTCTTACTTTGTGTGAATGTTTTTGAACCACTCTTATATTTGACCCTTATATTTGGGTACTAACATATATTTTGGTTAAAAATATTGCATGATTAATTAAATATGTAGGTGAAGTAGACAACCACACTGGAAGACTGCATGTGTTGGTGTTTGTGGCATTTTCAAGGTAAGGTTTAGGTGAAATGGCAGCAATTATTGGTGAATACTTGATATTTATTGGTGAATAAGTTCTATATATAAGTGAATAGGAAACCACACTGAAAGGCTGCAGATCTGTGCAAGTGTTGGTTTATATAGCAATTCCATGTGAAGTTTATAGGTGAAATGCCAATTTATTGGTGAATACTTAATATTTATTGGTGAATAAGTTCTATATGTAGGTGAATAGGAAACCACACTGAAAGGCTGCAGATCTGTGCAAGTGTTGGTTTATATAGCAATTCCATGTGAAGTTTATAGGTGAAATGTCAGTATTTATTGGTGAATACTTGATATTTATTGGTGAATAAGTTCTATATGTAGGTGAATAGGAAACCACACTGAAAGGCTGCAGATCTGTACAAGTGTTGGTTTATATAGCAATTCCATGTGAAGTTTATAGGTGAAATGTCAGTATTTATTGGTGAATACTTCATATTTATTGGTGAATAAGTTCTATATGTAGGTGAATAGGAAACCACACTGAAAGGCTGCAGATCTGTGCAAGTATTGGTTTATATAGCAATTCCATGTGAAGTTTATAGGTGAAATGCCAATATTTATTGGTGAATACTTGATATTTATTGGTGAATAAGTTCTATATGTAGGTGAATAGGAAACCACACTGAAAGGCTGCAGATCTGTGCAAGTGTTGGTTTATATAGCAATTCCATGTGAAGTTTATAGGTGAAATGTCAGTATTTATTGGTGAATACTTCATATTTATTGGTGAATAAGTTCTATATGTAGGTGAATAGGAAACCACACTGAAAGGCTGCAGATCTGTACAAGTGTTGGTTTATATAGCAATTCCATGTGAAGTTTATAGGTGAAATGTCAATATTTATTGGTGCATACTTGATATTTATTGGTGAATAAGTTCTATATGTAGGTGAATAGGAAACCACACTGAAAGGCTGCAGATCTGTGCAAGTGTTAGTTTATATAGCAATTCCATGTGAAGTTTATAGGTGAAATGTCAGTATTTATTGGTGAATACTTGATATTTATTGGTGAATAAGTTCTATATGTAGGTGAATAGGAAACCACACTGAAAGGCTGCAGATCTGTACAAGTATTGGTTTATATAGCAATTCCTTGTGAAGTTTATAGGTGAAATGCCAATATTTATTGGTGAATACTTGATATTTATTGGTGAATAAGTTCTATATGTAGGTGAATAGGAAACCACACTGAAAGGCTGCAGATCTGTGCAAGTATTGGTTTATATAGCAATTCCTTGTGAAGTTTATAGGTGAAATGCCAATATTTATTGGTGAATACTTGATATTTATTGGTGATTAAGTTCTATATGTAGGTGAATAGGAAACCACACTGAAAGGCTGCAGATCTGTACAAGTGTTGGTTTATATAGCAATTCCATGTGAAGTTTATAGGTGAAATGTCAGTATTTATTGGTGAATACTTGATATTTATTGGTGAATAAGTTCTATATGTAGGTGAATAGGAAACCACACTGAAAGGCTGCAGATCTGTGCAAGTGTTGGTTTATATAGCAATTCCATGTGAAGTTTATAGGTGAAATGCCAGTATTTATTGGTGAATACTTGATATTTATTGGTGAATAAGTTCTATATGTAGGTGAATAGGAAACCACACTGAAAGGCTGCAGATCTGTGCAAGTATTGGTTTATATAGCAATTCCTTGTGAAGTTTATAGGTGAAATGCCAATATTTATTGGTGAATACTTGATATTTATTGGTGAATAAGTTCTATATGTAGGTGAATAGGAAACCACACTGAAAGGCTGCAGATCTGTGCAAGTGTTGGTTTATATAGCAATTCCATGTGAAGTTTATAGGTGAAATGTCAGTATTTATTGGTGAATACTTGATATTTATTGGTGAATAAGTTCTATATGTAGGTGAATAGGAAACCACACTGAAAGGCTGCAGATCTGTACAAGTGTTGGTTTATATAGCAATTCCATGTGAAGTTTATAGGTGAAATGCCAGTATTTATTGGTGAATACTTGATATTTATTGGTGAATAAGTTCTATATGTAGGTGAATAGGAAACCACACTGAAAGGCTGCAGATCTGTGCAAGTATTGGTTTATATAGCAATTCCTTGTGAAGTTTATAGGTGAAATGTCAATATTTATTGGTGAATACTTGATATTTATTGGTGAATAAGTTCTATATGTAGGTGAATAGGAAACCACACTGAAAGGCTGCAGATCTGTGCAAGTGTTGGTTTATATAGCAATTCCATGTGAAGTTTATAGGTGAAATGTCAGTATTTATTGGTGAATACTTGATATTTATTGGTGAATAAGTTCTATATGTAGGTGAATAGGAAACCACACTGAAAGGCTGCAGATCTGTGCAAGTGTTGGTTTATATAGCAATTCTATGTGAAGTTTATAGGTGAAATGCCAGTATTTATTGGTGAATACTTGATATTTATTGGTGAATAAGTTCTATATGTAGGTGAATAGGAAACCACACTGAAAGGCTGCAGATCTGTGCAAGTGTTGGTTTATATAGCAATTCCTGTGAAGTTTATAGGTGAAATGCCAGTATTTATTGGTGAATACTTGATATTTATTGGTGAATAAGTTCTATATGTAGGTGAATAGGAAACCACACTGAAAGGCTGCAGATCTGTGCAAGTGTTGGTTTATATAGCAATTCCATGTGAAGTTTATAGGTGAAATGTCAGTATTTATTGGTGAATACTTGATATTTATTGGTGAATAAGTTCTATATGTAGGTGAATAGGAAACCACACTGAAAGGCTGCAGATCTGTGCAAGTGTTGGTTTATATAGCAATTCCATGTGAAGTTTATAGGTGAAATGTCAGTATTTATTGGTGAATACTTGATATTTATTGGTGAATAAGTTTATATGTAGGTGAATAGGAAACCACACTGAAAGGCTGCAGATCTGTGCAAGTATTGGTTTATATAGCAATTCCTTGTGAAGTTTATAGGTGAAATGCCAATATTTATTGGTGAATACTTGATATTTATTGGTGAATAAGTTCTATATGTAGGTGAATAGGAAACCACACTGAAAGGCTGCAGATCTGTGCAAGTGTTGGTTTATATAGCAATTCCATGTGAAGTTTATAGGTGAAATGTCAGTATTTATTGGTGAATACTTCATATTTATTGGTGAATACTTGATTGCCACACTGCCTGACTGACTGCCACACTGGAATTGAGCGGAGTTGCCATCTGATTTTTCATAACATTGAGTGCTGACAACTGAGCATTCATAACATTGATTTTTCCATGGAATTACATTTACAAGAATATACAAATATAAGCATATTCCACCATTTCTATACCCTTCACTCATCCACAAAAAATATAGTTTTTCTCATACACAAATATAAGCATATTCCACCCTTTGTATACCCTCCACTCATCCACCAAAAAATACAAGCTTTTCTCATACACAAATATAAGCATAGACAACCCTTTGAATGCCCTCCACTTCTCCACAAAAAAATTACTTTTATGTACCACAAAAACTAACAACTATGTACACCACTCAATACTGAACTATGAAACTGAACTCTGATTGTCATGGCTGTAGGGCCAACATCGATTGCATCTGAGGCATCGCCTGCAGGGGAGGCATCTGGTGCATCTGAGTCGGCTGCATCTGAGGCATCACCTGTGGGAGACACATCGGCTGCATCTGAGGCATCACCTGTGGGGAAGGCATCGGCTGCATCTGAGACATGAACTGCATTAGTTGGACTGTGTGCGGGATATTCAACATAGATTGCCCATGCTGCATCTGGGGCATGCCCAACACCTGGTGCATGGGCTGCACATGTGGCTGGACTGTATCCTCTGCTGGAGTACGGCCTAGAAATGGAATTATATACAATAGTGAGAAATTAGTAAACGTTACATGTCGACATTAAATTACTAATTGTTACTTACATGGCATTGGTGAATGGCTACCGCTGGTAAGGCAGGGTTCTCTTCTTTTTAATTTAGACCTCTTTTTAATCTTTTCAATGGAGCTTTCTATTCTTTTCTGTCTCCCTCTTCCTTTTGTCTTTGCTCGCGGTGGATCATTGACAACGTGAGAAAGGCTACCTGAAGGGATGGCATTTTCAGAACTAGCTTGTGACTGGGATGAATCTATCAGCTTCTTCAGCAGATTTGGGATTTCTTTGACAACTATATCATGCATTGCTTCAGACATAGATCCAACCTCTGCAACCTTCATGAGATGATGAATTAAATTGCTATAGCGACATGCAGCTGAATCAACCAAACCATTTTGAATTATATATTCATCATTTGCATGTCGATATCGCATCTCAATTGTCCATCGTTTCAGAATATATCTCTCGGGTATCCTCGCAATGCCTGCAAACTGAAGTCCCACCAATGCATGCCGACATAAATAACCTCTAAATTCAAAAGACTTGCAAGCACATGCAACTAAGTCCTCAGTCCGATCAACCGACACTGTGAATTCCTTTGCAATGATCTTCTCAAAATGTTTCACTTTAATATTTTCAAAAGACTTTATTCTCATTGTCAACTTCTTGTCATCATCATGGATGATTGTTGGAACACAGGAAGCAATTTCCATCAATTCTTCTTGAAACTTCTTAAAAATTGCCCTTGTGTATATGCTAGAAGTCTGTTTTTCAAATGGGGATGAGGTTCGTAGAAAGGGAGCAGTTTCCATCGTTTTCACATCTGCTTCATTTTCAGCATCATACCTGCTGTCAAGTGCAACACTGTACTTATCGATGAATTCTCCTAGCGTAGTTTTTGATTGAACAAATCCATCGAAGAAGTGATGGATGCTCTCACTTCTTTGGGAGGAAGACATTCCTGCATATAAATAAATATATTTATTGAATTATCATGGAAACACTCTCATAAATACATGTGAATGACACTAAATAACATTACCTGCAAAGAATGTATCTTTCAAGAAGACTGGAGCCCATTTCAGCCTGCTTTCATATAGACTCTTCATCCATTCATTATCATTGCACTCTTCATAGTTTTTGAGTATTTGGTCCCATCTCTCCTCAAACTCATGAGTTGTGATTGAATCATATATGCATCCATGGAACTCATCAATGAAATCAAGATACTTAGAACAAATATGACCAATTTTTTCAGGAATCTTCTTCATTATGTGCCAAAGGCACCAACGATGTCTTGCATTAGGGAAGATCTCGGCTATAGCAACTTCCATGGCTTTATCTTGATCGGTGATTATTGCTTTCGGTGCTTTGTTACCATTTGATTCTAGCCAAGTCTTGAAGACCCATAGAAATGATTCAATCTTTTCATTTGAAAGAAGTGCACAACCAAGTAGGATAGATTGTCCATGATGATTAACCCCCACAAATGGTGCAAAAGGCATATGATATGTGTTAGTCAAGTACGTAGTATCAAAAGTTATCACATCTGAAAAGTGTGTGCATGCCATGCGAGACCTTCCATCAATCCAAAAGATATTGCGTAATTGATCATCATCATTTAAGTCCAACGCATAAAAGAACATCGGATTTCTAAGTTGCATTAAGCGAAAATATTCAATCATTCTTTGTGCATCGCCCTTCTTCAGTTGACATTGCCTCTCCCTATCCAAAAAATTTTGGCAGTCTTTCTTTGAAAATGGTAACTGACGCATGCCTCCCACTCTTACAGCCATAGTGGAGACTATCTTCGAAGTTGTGACACCAGAACGCCTCATGTTTTTTATTTCTCTCTTTTGCGGAGTACATATTTTTCTATGTGATCTAAAATGTTTTGCACCACCCGGATTCAAATCATGGTTGTGCTCTATTATTAGTTCACAGAATACATGTTTCCCACTACTTTTGTCGACCTTTACTTTCACCGAAGCGTTGCAACCTATCTTTGGGGAGTCTCTATGATTCTTTGCTTCAGCCTTCCTTCTTGATTTTCCATTCCTCCAACAACCTAAATGTCGAAATATACATTCTCCATCCTTCCATTTACTAGATATCACACATGTGCCGAACCCTACATTCCTTCCATATGTATTGTAGAATGTCATGGCATCATTAGCATTTTCAAAAATCATACCCTCACTTGGTTGTGCTCCATTGTAGGATCTTGCATTAGAAGAGTTGGTTTTCCCTGGAGTGTTCACCTCAAAACCTTCTGACACTATTTTGTCACCTACATTTCAGAGTAAAAAAAATTAACAATGTGTATATGAAGAAAAGACATATAACATATTGAAGTGTAATAATATGCACCTATAAATCCTGCCCATTAACCTATAACCCCTACTCTAACAACGTAAAATAATGAACATGCAACTTTAAGAACTAAAACTGCAGTTGAAATAAGGAAAAAAAAAAAAGAATCACAACTTTAACGCTTCAAACACAAATGACTTTAAATAAAAACATAATTTAAAGACTTCAACCACAGCTGAAAAAATATAAAAAATAAAAATACAGCTATTAAAACTTCTACCGCAGCAGAAACAAGGGAAAATTTTACTTTTTCTGTGTGTAAGGCATAAAAATTAAATCCATCTACCTTCTTCCATGCCCTAAAAGTGTGTCTTTTCAAACTGAAGAGAAAGCTCTCCAATAGTAATTAGAGGAGTCGCCCAATAGCCAGACCTACTAACGACGATGGAGCGGAGTTAATGCGTTGCTACCTGTGGGAGAGAGGTGGAGGACTGAGATATTTAAAACACATTAATGATGTCCATCGAGTGGGAGAGAGGCGGAGTGACTAAACAAATCCGACTCACCTGTCTGCGTGGAAGAACTCGTCCGGCGTTCGTCATTCGACTCTGCATCGGAAAAAGGAGGAGCAGACACTTCGGGGCGCAGAGACTCGTCCGTCGTTCGCCTCCGCACAGAGGAAAGGAAGGCAGACACTTCGGCGTTCGCGTTCGAGGAGGAGGAGCAGAGACTTCGCGTTGGAGGAGGAGGAGTTTGGTGGCGGGAAAGGAAAGGAGGGGCAAAGATGTCTTTCTCCGTGAGACTGTGAGAGATAAGACGGTTATAATAAAATATGCCACTTCACCCTCTGTGAGTCCACCCGGCAAGCACCTATTGGGTGTGCTTGCCGATGTGTCACTTGTTGCACACCAACGGTGTGCACCAAGTATTTCTCTACACATATATGCATCGATCTGTACTGGCTGTCGCTATGCAAGTGTCCATTATGTCTTCCCGCTGCCTGTGTAAGCTTCTAGCGGGGGAGTTATCGTACTATCCGTCCTCGACGTGGATTCTATGTTACACAGTGTCTCTTTCATCTCATCACCTCATGTTATGGCGTGCTCTTGTGATACTTTCTTTCAGGTCACACCGAAACCTTCAAACAAAACGTACGGATGTGATGAGTCTGAACCATTACTCCACGTGGACCCGATGCCTCCTTCCACGCTTGTCTGAATGCTGGCTATCTCCATCCAAAAAGATAACAAGCGATCTCCATCCAAGCCTGGTCTTTTTCTTTTCGCGCGTGTAGATTATTTGACTCGCAGTAACTTGAAATAAATGCATCATATTCTCCCTTTTCATCAAAAGCAGGTCAAAAACACAGTTTGCTTTTCTGTTGTCCAAGTTCTGTCGTCACATAAGAGCTTATGATCCCTCCAAGAAATACTTGTGGCTTCTACCATTGACCCTTTTGTTTTTTGTAAGATGGCGAATATATTCAAGGAAAATATTTACATTGCATCCGCAAGGACATGCAAATTCAGGTTCCCCTGAAGTGAGCAAAAAGAGAACTAACTACGTATTTATAACATCAATAAAAGAATAAAAAAGTTGATATTTCTCTAGCTAGTTGGTTCAACTCCGATCCATCCTTTTCCTCTCAAGAGATTGGGTCATTGAATCTTCTGAAAATGTTTTTCTCCCATATGCATCTAGACATACGGTTGGATGGAGGGCAGGATTCCCAGCAGCATCTCATCAAATCATTCAAAATTGATAGTAGAAACTGCACTGCCGTCTTATTCTCATTAAAAAAAAAAAATTGTGAGCATCGCTCGTTCCAGATCGACCATACTAGCTAGTCATCTAAATGCTAATAGTCCAGTTTGATATATCGTTCCATCAGGTGGGAAGTACGATCCGGAGTTGATCAAGTTCCTGATCATAAAGAGAATATGAAGGTCGCCTGGAGAGGTCAAACCTAACAGGAATCTCATGCCACATGTATATGGCGTTGGGGATCGATAGTCTTACATCAGATATTTTATGAACTTTCCTCTCTATATAATGGCTGGGTCCTGTCACCTCAATGTCTAAATTTTGGGGTTAAGATATTGGACCCATTTCATGATATCAGAGCAGGTCATTTATCCTAGATGTAACACGCTTAGTCATAATATTTATTACACACATGTCAGTACCTAATATCGGCATGCACGTGCGGAGACGTGTTGGAGATAGTCCGACATCGAACATCTTATAAACTTTCCTCTCCATATAATTAATGGTTAAATATCTAAGTTTTGAGGTTGAAATATTAGACCCATTTCATATTGACTGTAAGAGCATTGGAAAAGGAGATCATCCATCCATTCATCTTCTTGAGAAACGGCACGATAACTAGCTGGTTGCGGACCTCAGCGACGGAGAACATCGTGTGAAGGTAGACTACAAAGCACTGACAGCCACAAGTACAATTAGGCACGCTGGACTGTGGGTGATTTCCAAAACCAGAGACAATAGGAAGGTTGGGAATGAAAGACTCCACATGCATTTCCACGCGGAATGAGTTGAAAAGTTATCATGCTTTCATATTACCCGATCTTTATCATTATGGTTGATATTGACAACAAGAATAAGATTCCTTAGAGAGAGCAGCTGGTCAGCTGAGGGCCTTCGCAATGGTTGGAAGTTCCATTGACCATCTCTAATAAGATAAGAGACCTTGAGTTGGTGAGGGAGCTGTTTCGCGACGAACCCGTTCGCCAAATAACCAGAAAATGATTTGACCATTAATAATCCAGGGATCACAACAATTATTGGTTTCATTCCCAATACATATGTGTTGGAGGAAACATTCTCTTGCCACAAGAATGCATTTTCATTCTGAGGAATAATAAGGCTTAACCTTAATGCGCTATACTCAAGATCGCTTAAGGTATCGCAGTACTGTTCTCCACCGGCCCCGAATGGAGTCTTAATTCTGTAAAAGATTCCAAA
The DNA here is from genome assembly GCA_014218235.1 of Colocasia esculenta. Taxonomy (NCBI): domain Eukaryota; kingdom Viridiplantae; phylum Streptophyta; class Magnoliopsida; order Alismatales; family Araceae; genus Colocasia; species Colocasia esculenta. The sequence goes on along the minus strand of CM024762.1, from coordinate 19,437,309 downwards.
GAAATCAAGTCATATTTGCAAACTTACTCCATTAATCTCTAGTTTGCCTCCGTCCAAGTCCACGTTCTATTTTGGGTTGTCAAACCCTTTCCCAACTATACCGTATGTTCACAACGACCTCTTATTAGAGTTTCTTTCTCATAAGAAATGATTAAACTAATCGATCAGACTATCTCATCCGGCAAGCCAGCATGCAAGAGGAAATTAAGCTACAGACCATTAAAGATAGTAAGAAGAAAGAATAGATTTAATAAGTTCAAGGGACCTGTTTTTTATTTTTAAAAAATGTTCTTCAACGAGTAAAGACCTGTCTTATTTAACCCAAAATAGTCTTTTTCTTTTTTTTTTGTGTATCATTTACCATAGCTTGTCGTTGGAACTAACAAAGAATTATTTTTTTAGTCTAAAATTTGTATTTATGAACAAAAGTTATTATTAAAAGTTTACTTTTTCAAATTCTAAATATAATATTTTAAAATCTAATATTTATATTTATCAACCCAAATTTTTTATTTATAAATTTATTGTAATTTGTTATTATCATCTCCCACTGTCGTTGCTCTTTGCAATCATTCAACAACCATCAGATGTTGTCAACCACTACTTCTCATTGTCAGTCATCGTTGTCTGCCACTTGTCGTCGTCACTAGCATCAAAGATGTAGCACACCAACTATCATGGCCCTCTGCGTAGCATCATATGAGTTGTCACAAAATTTGGCAAATATAATACATACATTGCATCCAAAAATACAATAAATATATCTCTTGTGGAAAACATCATAAATTACGTTAATTTAACTATTCACACAACACTCTGTCCATATTTTGCTAAGATTGGCTATGCACATAAATGTTGATTTATGATGATTGACATCCATATGAAATGAATACGTAAGAAATCTTTGCGGCAGTTCGGCTGATAGACGTGTGCTATACACAAAGCTCATGGCCCAGCGACACGAGTAGTGGACGGTTGTGTATAGCTGTGTGTACAAGAGTGAGGCCGAGAGGGAACGCCGTTTCAAGATCTTCCAGGAGAATGTCAACTACATCGAATCTTTCAACCGTGTGGGTAGACACAAGTACACGCTTGGCGTCAATGCCTTTGCGGATATGACCAACAAGGCCGAGCTAACTTGCTCGGCTGAACTAGTGATTGTACTGTGCATGGCAGTTTCCATGTTCTCAAAAAGTACATATATTGTCTCTTTCATTATAACCTAGTAGCAGTAAACTTCAAACAAAATATGTGGTTATGATAAGTCATAAACGTTGAAATCCTATCAGTCCAAATGGGAAGTAGCTAGTTTGTTTACTTGCATCTACCGGATGCCTCCTCTCTGTGGAGGATGGTTGTCTGCATATTATCTCCATTTAGAGAAGATTGGGAAATGCTTAATACCAATACAACAGAGCAACAAGGATGATCTAACTTGCTCGGCCACGCTGACTGGACGTCACTACAACAAACTTACTCTATAGTAACAGTTTATACTTACTGTTTGAAATTTCATAAGATTAAATAGATCAGTAATTACGATTTTCATTTTTAAGTGTCAGTTTTATGAAATCTTTCATATATAAGGTGACAATTTTTTTTATTAAAATAAGAAGATATGTAAAAATCGTAAGCATATAAACCCCCCTAAAAATCTCGCCCACAGCCCCCATCATCCACGACACCCTTACCCTCTACTCTCTTCCCACTCTTGCACTCTCGTCTCTCTCCCTTTAGTCTTTCGCAAAACTGTAACGACTCGACCTCCCAGACCCTGTCAGGGACCCTGAAGGTCACACCGCCACCCACGGATCTGAAGACCCGGAAGGGTTAGAACTTAGTCTAGTGAGATAAGCAATGAATTCAAATAACTATAACAAGAAAGTCCGTACATTAATAAGGAAATTATGTACAATATCTCTCAAATAAAAGTATAGGCATACAAAGAAAAGTGCAATCCTTAATGGGCATACCCTGAGGACTTACAAAAAGGTAACTCTCAACTCACACAGTACAAGAGCTCTCACGCTCACAACTCAAACTGCTGGCAACGCACGGCGTAACAAACTGCCACCACAACCGTCCGGCAACAAACTCCTGTGACAGTGAGTCCCTACCTGAAGAAAGTAGGGGGGTGAGCCTCGCGAACATGGCTCAGTAGGGATAACCAGTCCCTTACCAGCCAGAGCAGCAGGAACTCCAAAGAACGCGGAAGCAAACTACTCTAGAAATCAGTAAAGCGAGAAACACCTACTACAGAGTACTACAAAGCAGCAGAACAGAGTAATGCCACGACCCACAACCAGGGTCAGGCTAGACACGACTCTCGCAGAACCAACAGAGTCAAACATGATGCAGAAGCAACCCTCAGCACGCACCTGCCGAGACAAAGAGCTCACTGAACACCGGAGCAACCACGTGAGGCCAAAGCCTCACGACACAAGCACCGCCATCGCAGACCTCCACGAGGTAAGGAAGGCACAGACAGGTGTCACAACGAGCGACACTGAGAAACCACGTGAGAAGGACATCTCACCACAAGCACGGACACCTCAGACCTCCACAAGGTCGAGGACCCACAATTAGAAACACCCTAGACCCCGAACACGCCACGAGGTTAGGGAAACACACTCGCCGGTGCCACCATGGACGGCACCAAGCAACATATTACGGAAACAGTAGTTGGGTGCCTGTACAAGGCACCCAAAGAAACACACAGTTCGGAAATCGCCATATGCATAGTCCAACAAGGCCAAACCGACAACGCCCACGAAAGCTAGACATGGGTAGGCTACAACCACTATGCAGGCTAGGGCAACGAGACACTCTAAGAAACAACGCGAAAGGAAAGGTCGTCACAACAAGAGCAACTAAGCCACCACCACTGGCAGCTAAGAGGAGGACACATGGCCACTCCTCTGCTCGCCAACCACCGGCTCCTACCTACAACCTCCTCGGAAGAGTGAGGCCAGTGAGCCACCACAGAGAACACCACACACAAACAACCGCAGCATGGCTGAGCTGCAGCCCCACGCCTAACACCGCGACGTGGCTCCGGAACCAACATCGAGAGAGGTAGTGAGAAAGGATTAGCTGATCTGCACTGGAAGAACAACCAAACCACTCGGCGTCCCAGACTCAACTAAGAGAGCTCTATAAACGACTCTACACCACTGTCCACCACCGTTTTCCCCTCTGCTACCAGAGTCTGAGCTCGAGCATGCCCGCCGCGTGGACAACTCCCTCAACAAGCGTGAGGACTGGGGGTCCAGATAACAGTGAAACCTCTACAATGGACAATCCCTCGAGTTCCTAGCACCGGGCGAGTTGAGAACAGGTAGGGCAACCACAACAAGCAAATGACACAGTTGGCTTGTAACCAGGACAAGCACAGCAGGCACAGGCATGCACGATACACCTCCCGGAAACCCCCAGGAGGACCGACGGCCAACACAGGCACACACACACTTCAGCCCGGAACACGGAAAAATGGAAAGAGCTGCACAACAGCATAGCAGCCAGAAGGCGACCAAAGGCCTATCGCGATCCGAACCAGAACGCGACACAGACCCTGTCGTGACCAGAATGCGACACAGACCCTATCACGACCAGAATGCGACAGAGAACCTGTCGCAACAAGAACGTGACATACAGGGTGTCGCCTTCAAATTCAGAATGCGATGTATTGACCCCTCGCGTTCCTTATCTGAAGGCAGAACCCTTAGGGCAGAACCACCCCAAGGCCCACACCCAAAGGAACTACAATGGCAAGCCACCCAACAGGAAGACAGGTCATGTGCCAAGTTGGGGAGACCTCCCTCTAACCAACTTGGGCACGGGCCACCCCCACCAAGACTGGAAATGAGGAAACAAAAGGGCAAAGGGGAACGCGACAGCCAACCTGTCTCCATCAGAATGCGACAGGTTGCACGTCGCCTTTTGACTGGTGTCGCGACAGCTAACCTGTCGTGACCTCAGATAGAAGCCTAAACCACGAATGGGGGCCAAACCATGGTCCCCCAAGCTACAATGCAACCACCAAAGAGGGGAGGAAGAAGAGCACACCTAGAGAGGAACTGAAAATGGCTCGAGGGGCAACAATGCCACCTCTCCTCGCCCACAAACTACAAGAACTAAACCACCATAGAAGAGGGAGCACCACCGGCAAGCTTTCTCCTGCGCTAAACCGCAAGCAAACCTCGAGCAAAGAGAGGATAGCCCAAAACAAGCTCCATGTCCTCAAGACAGTAAGAGAGAGAAAGAGATCCCTACTTTCAATTGAAGAGACAGACCCGTTGGGGCCCTTCACGTCGGATTGGCCGCCTCCTCCTCACTCCACACCGCTCCAACGCTCCGCCACGAGCACGCCAGCACCTCCCCATGCTCAAAGCCTGAGAAAGGAGAGGGGAAGCTCCCCCACCGTGGAGAAGAGAAGGGAAGGGAGGAAGGAGAAGAAATAAGAAGAAAGAGCTGTCTGCCAGCCTTAAGACTTCAGGACTGAGGTCGCGACAAGATAGGCGTCGCGTTCTTAAGCAGAACGCGATGAGCATCTTGTCGCCTTCTCAAAAGTTCTGATAGGTCTTCTGATAGATAGACAACCCCCAGGCCACATGTCACACACACAGGTGCCTCAGGTGAACGCGACAACTGGCACATCGCCTTCACACACATGAGCGCAGACACGTGGTACACCAGCCACAGAAGACCACAGGAACGCGACACAGGGGCCGTCGCCTTCTCAATCAGAAGGCGACACGGAATGCGTCGCGTTCAGAACACGACAGCTCTATCCGTCGTGATCCCAAGATCAACAACAAGGCAACCAAAACCTAGGATGTTAAAAATCTAACCAACTTAAAAATAATTTTGTCCTCAAAATTAAGGGCGAAACCTGGTCGGAGAAAACAACAAGTGCAAAGAGACCACTAAGTCGTGCCACGACTTCCCGGTGGTCACAACCATGACCCCGCCACGAATGGAGTGCCTAACTAGACATCCGACAGCTCACAGAGTGCACACCAACTGGCGATGAGCACACAATCAGGTGTCGAAAACTCCACAAGCGAGGCGCGCACCAAACCAACCAGAAAACAACTGAAACTGCCAGTCAGAAACCACACGACTGAGCCCTCAATAGACCACGGTATTGAGACCAACCGGTAAGTAACTCACTCTCTCACTAGCGGAACATGACATAGGACACAACTACTGACAGCAAACTGAAAAAACATCGAGAGGTCAACCACAAGACTCCGCTGAACGGCCCCGCACAACTAGCAATAGCTAGCGCCTGCCGCAAAGCCAAACGAGAGTCTCATAAGGATGACCTGAAACCAAGCGGTAACACGCACGCGGAGAACACCCTGGCACGTAGGATAGTGTTCACCGGAACCACTCGATCTCACCCAGATCATCCTCGTGGTCTGACAAGGACACACAACAATTGTGGAGCCATGGAAGACTAAACCAACCGCTCCACAGGCACAACGCACAGAGACAAAACCAGAGAAGACGTTTGAGGTTGGCAGAGCCAGGAAACCCAAGACGTTTGCAAACTGCACGGGAAACGAAACAACCGCAGAGGTCAAGAACAACACGTCGACCTCAGAGGGACCCAGACCAAGGCAGAGTACCACAACCGAACACACTCGCTCCCAAGCAAGAGGGAAAACCCAGACACAGGCCACGACCAAGGCCTGGCGTACCACCGATAGGGCTACCTAGACAAGGCAAAGTAGCCACCCCACAACGGTAACGGTACAGCCACAAAGCACAGGCCAGCAAGAAGTGTCCCAGAGGCGGAAAGCTCAACACCTCCAACACCGAGCAAACTCGTGAAACAACGTACGAAGCTCACGATCAGGGCACACGGCACAATACACGATGCTATCACAAGCACTGGGAGCCACCCAAGGTACAACACAATGCACCAAAACTCCAAACGGCACAAAACCAAACCACTAGAGCACAAGCACATAGTGCCACCACAAGCACCAAAACCAGGCAAGATGCAACACAGTTGCACCAGCGGTCGAAACAACACAGGCTAACAAGAAGAACTCTCCACAAGAGACCTACCAAAAGCCACACCAAGGAACCACAAGCCTGAAAGGGCAAGACAGGCCACACCGGCCTTGAACCCTTGAGGCATAAAGACACGGAGTATTGAAAAAGAAAAACGCTCAAGGTGCAGTACACAACCGCACCAACGGCCCGAAACAACACAGGGCCAACTGAAGGGGACTCTCCACCAGAGATCCACAAGAGAAAACACATGGAAAGTCAGCAGCTTCAAGAGCGCAACAACCGCATCGGCTCGTAGAAGCATACAAACACAAGGCACCGCTCATATCTCCGCAGGCGGAGAGGGCCACACACCAAACGACGACAAGTGCCTCCAAGCACAGTTGAGGCACAAGCAAAACACACACCATAATGATGCCTGCACAAGCAAGCCAAACAGAAGAAAACTAGTGCTGCCTCACACTGAACACAGAGCACTCTACCCCATATCGTCCAATCAGGCAACAAGGAACCAACACAGCAAGGGACGGCACAATAGGTACACCACGACCCATCATGCCACAAGTAAACAGCGTGCATGAGGGGAGCAACCAGCTCAACCTCAAGACAGCTCAAGGGGAGGAACCTTTGCCACAATGGTCACCAGGGTGCGCAACACGGCACCAAATGCCATGGCAGAGCACCACCACCCCGAGCGACCCACGAAAAGTAGAGGAAGAAGGCACGCAACAGGCCTCTTCCGCACACGAAAGAGAAAATAGCACAAGGCTAGCACTCACACGAGAGGCACAGCCAACCGAACACCCACAATGCTCGCCAAACAACCATCGGCAAGAGGGCGTCAGCATGGAAATGCAAGCAGAAACAAACTAAACCACAGGGACACACACGCAGTCCCAGCGGCACAACCAAGAGACTTGGAAGCAAACAACACGGAGAACTCGCCCAAACACAGGGCCACACACATGGTCAAGGTCCATCACCTTGACCAGAGGTAGACAAGCAGACTGCACGCAACAGTCCAACCCAAGAGCTGCACAACACAACAAAGTGCTAGTGCAACACAACCAACCAAACAACATAGACCTCAAACCAAAGAGGTAACAAAGCGGAAGACATCAACGAGCACAGACAATAGCCTCAGAGAGAAACCCTTACCAAGACAACAAACAATTCTGGGAAACATCACCAGAACATAGGCAACCAAGTGATGCACCTCAACCCAGAGGGCAACGCAATAGCAACCAGAAACTAGCACAACACAGTTCTAGGGAAACCTCACTTCCACCAGAACCAATAAAGAAGAACTCCGGGAGCACCTCACCAGAGTTCACAACCATCCAACACAAGGCCGACAACAACCACAGACAGGTGTTGCAGCGCTCAACCAGCGGTGCAACACAGCATACAAAGCACCTGCTTAGCTCGAGCAACGATGCCGACTGAGCAGAGCACAGTGTACAACGGCACACAGGCACGCGAGACCAAACATACAACCAACACAGCACACACCTCAACAACAAGGAGACAACCAACAAGGCAAGGACACCTTCGACCGACTCCACAGACCACAACCCTGCACCGGTGAAGGCCACACCACACGTAGGCTCTCTCAGCCTTCGCGACACACCCACACGAACACGCAAGCCGACAACAAACCCAACCGCAGTGCGAGAGAACCAGATGACCACACTCGTAGCATGAGCACCCAGCAACAGCAGCAACACTCTCCTGCAGCTCACGCTCAGACCCTGATGGAAAGCTAGCCACCTGCAACAAAGAACCAAATGCTCACACCTAACAGCAACTCTACACGGATGGGCCAGTAGCGTACTAGTACCTTTCTTTAGGACAGCCATAGTTACTAACTCATTACAAATCTCGTTGGACCCCTGAGCTCTGATACCACTATAATGACCCGACCTCCCAGACCCCCTCCAGGGACCCTGAAGCTCGCGCCACCACCTACGGATCCGAAGACCCGGAAGGGTTAGAATTTAGTCTAGTGAAATAAGCAATGAATTCAAATAACTATAACAAGAAAGTTCATACATTAATAAGGAAATTATATACAACATGTCCCAAATAAAAGTACAGGTACAGAAAGAAAAGTGCAACCCTTAAGGGGCATACCCCGAGGACTTGTAAAAAGGCAACTCTCAACTCATACAGTACAAGAGCTCTCATGCTCACAACTCACACTACTGGCAACGCACGGTGTAACAAATCACTACCACAACCGTCCGACAATGAACTCCTGCGATAGCGAGTCCCTACCTGAAGAAAGTAGGGGGATGAGCCTCACGAACAAGGCTCAGTAGGGATAACCAGTCCCTTACCTGCCAGAGCAGTAGGAACTCCAAAGAATGCGGAAGCAAACTACTCTAGAAAGCAGTAAAGCGAGAAACACCTACTGCAGAGTACTATAAAGCAGCGGAACAGAGTAACGCCACGACCTGCAACCAGGGTCGGGCCAGACACGACTCTCGCAGAACCAGTGGAGTCAGACACGATGCGGAAGCAACTATCGGCATGCACCCGCCGAGACAAAGAGCTCATGGAACACTGGAGCAACCACGTGAGACCAGAGCCTCACGACACAAGCACCGCCATCCCAGACCTGCACGAGGTAAGGAAGGCACAGATAGGTGTCACCACGAGCGACACCGAGCAACCACATGAGAAGGACATCTCACCACAAGCATGGCCACCTCAGACCTCCATAAGGTCGAGGGCCCACAAGTAGAAACACCCTAGACCCCGAACACGCCACGAGGTCAGGGAAACACAATTGTCGGTGCCACCACGGACGGCACCAAGGAACAGATTACGGAAACAACAGTTGGGTGCCTATACAAGGCACCCAAAGAAACACGCAGCGTCGAAACTACCATATGCACAGGCCAACAAGGCCAGACCGACAATGCCCACGAAATCTAGACATGGCTAGGCTACAACCACCGTGCAGGCTAGGGCAACGAGACACTCTTAGAAACAACACGAAAGGAAACATCGTCACAACAAGAGCAACCAAGCCATCGCCACTGGAAGCTAAGTGGAGGACACACTGGCAACTCCTCTGCTCGCCAACCACTGACTTTTGCCTACAACCTCCCCGAAAGAGTGAGGCCAGTGAGCCACCACAGAGAACACCACACACAAACAACCGCAGCCCGGCTGAGCTGCGGCCCCATGCCTGACACTGCGACGTGGCTCTGGAACCAACGTCGAGAGAGGCAGTGAGAAAGGACTACAGCATGATCCTTTTCTACATATTTTGAACATTCTGTTTCTCTTGTCCATTTTGAACATTAGATTTTTTTTATTTTTTCTTCTTTCTGCTGAAAGGGAACTTTAGATTTTTTATTTTTTTCTACTATTTTGTGCGAAGGTAAGGACAGTTTGCATGATCCTTTTCTGTTTTATTGCAGTAAAAATCATAACTGTAGACATACCTCTGCTCCATGGAGAAGTATGAACCATCTTATTCAATTACTCTGTAGTTTGTACCTTTGAACATCATGTAAGGAGATAGTTACAAGAGGAAACTGGGTTGTATAATGCTGAGAAGAGAAAGATTATGTTCCTAGAAGGAAACTAATGTATGCATTTGGTTATTTCTATTCATTTTATTTGAGAAACGATCGTCCATGAAACTTCTACCATGACTTCCTATCAGCTACGGTTGCCATATCTTCTAGCATACCATATCTGGTGATAGTGATCCACAATTCCATGTGGGAAAATGTTGTCATGGGATTGCGTTCCTTTCTCTTTATTCAGTCTATTTTCAAGATACGAAACTGTTAGCTTTTCATCTCACTACTAGAAAAACAGGTTATACCTACAACCCAAAACCGTAGGTGTAGGCGAAAAATAGTAGGTAATGGTCTTTACCTACAACTTTCCCTACGACTTGGCTCGTAGGTATAGACACCGTAGGTAAAACATATACCTACGAAGTAAAAGTCGTAGGTGTAAACTTTTTCTTTACCTACCACGTATATATTGTGTAGGTGTAGACTTTGTCTTTACCTACCACGTATATATTGTGTAGGTTATTTAATTACATACACCAAACAGATACACCTACTAAATAATAGTTGTAGGAAAACATATACCTACCAAATTACAACTGTACATAATTTCAGAAATGTGACCTCTAGGGTCACCCATTACAAACACACTTACATGTTCACATCCACAACTAACATTTCATACCATTCACATCCAAAACCAACATTTCATACCATTCACATCCACAACCAACAATTCATGTACACATCCATCCAACACATCCATTCACACATCCATTCACACATCCATCCAACACATCCATTCACACATCCATCCAACACATCCATTCACAAACATCCACAATTTCTCACAATTTAAATAACATCAAAAGTAAAGGTGAAATATACATCTAAGAAAGTTTCATCACTAAGATTAAAGTTATACACATGACAAGTACCCTCCATAATTGTTCATCCAATGTATAAGACGTGTGTGCATGAATAAGTGGAACATCACATATAGCTAAGATGCTAATTATGATCACCAACTTGGCTCTTGAAATCCAATTGCACTTGAAATTGTCAAGAGAGAGAGAGAGAGAGAGAGAGAGAGAGAGGAGAGAGAGAGAGAGAGAGAGAGAGAGAGAGAGAAGGCAAAGTTAGGAAAATTTTTATCACAACATGACAAACATTTAAAGTATAAACAAGTGGAACACATACATATTCTAGAAACCATAGGATGTGTAGCATCCTTCATTGTCTTCCTATTATGGTCCTTGATAAATAGTGGAGAGTCGGGTTTGTTCGCCAATAAGACAGCAACTTCACAAAAGTCTTGGCCAATAGGCCTGCCCATCACTATTTTTGTTGGATCTGTGCTTGTGACAATACCGATGGCCACTTGACTTCCATACATATCCAACAATTTAACTCGTTTTGATGTCAACTACAAGTAAAAAAGTTGAGAAATGATTAATCATCTTGTTGAGATAATAAACTCAGGATAGAGATCTAGCTAGCACTTTATTTGACACTAATACATCAAAAGATGCAGATAATCTAGCAGAAAAAATCTGTCACCCACATCAATCTATATCACATAATATAGCATTCCTAGAATTACTCAGGTTCAAGTAATCAGGTGATGGTTATGACAGCTAAAATTTTGCTGAACATTCTCAAATAATAAAAATGGAAGCAATCCATCTTATTTTGGATGAGTGCCATCATGCTGTGAAGAAACACTCATATTCATTAGTGATGTCTAAATTTTATCACACCACTTCGAAGGATAGGAGGCCCGCTGTCTTTGGCATGACAACTTCCCTTGTCTGTGGCCTCCCCTCCACAGGTCAGAGTATATGTTTTCTTTTCTTTGACAATATATGTTTTCTTCTAAAGGTCAGAGTATTAGCACAGTCAATTCTATAGTATGATTTCGATGTTTGCTTTCGATACATGATCTTATTTGCTGACCTTCAGAGCACCGTTCAGTAGTACATATATAGTAGCCTGTAGGACAGAGCCAGAGTGATAGATTAAGCATGATCATTTGTGTTAGGGGAGAGAATCATTATGGGGCAATCTGGTACTGGACAAATATTGCAGAAATGGGACTCTACACAAAGCATTCAAATCAGTATCTAAGTCTGAGCACTGGAAAAGGGTACTGTCAATATACAAGGAACACAAGGCATGAATGGGACATATCCAAATTGAGAGAGGTGTTTCCAAGGACATGAGAAGTTATAAAGTAGATCTGATGTGCTTGAGGAAATAAATTGTAAAGAACCAGAGTAGGAGTTGAGGGATTAACAATGGTGATGGAATCTTTGGCTAAGGGTGGTGTAGGGACAATTTCTCCTGAAAAAAGTATGTTTTTCAGGAGGTAGATGAGTTTAGAAAGATGTCCATTGGGGGTACACTGTCATGGGATTGCATTCCTTTCTCTTTATTCAGTCTATTTTCAAGATATGAAACTGTTAGCTTTTCATCTGCAAATCAAATTTGATTTTGCACATGCCCTCTCTTTCTACGGTAAATTCCAAGTAATTTCATCTGCATATTTATTTCAAGTCCTTAATGGCAGCCCTTATAACAGAAAGTGTGATGTCTATAGCTTTGGCATCTGCTTATGGGAGATATACTGCTGTGACATGCCATATCCTGATCTCAGCTTCTCAGAGCTTACATCGGCAGTTGTTCGGTAGGTAGACAGATTTATGTTCCCGCATTTACTTGGTTCGTGGTGGTGATCCTCCACTAAGACATAAAATAACTCTCTTAAACTTACAGAACTTGAGGCCTGAGATACCACGATGTTGTCCAAATTCATTAGCAAATGTGATGAAGAGGTGCTGGGATGGAAATCCAGATAAACGATCGGAGATGGATGAGGTAGTGTCCATGTTAGAGACCATAGACACTACAAAGGGTGGAGGGATGATTCCCCTGGATCAGCAGCAAGATTGTATCTGTTTTCGCAGGAGACGAGGACCTACGAAACCATTCACTAAGCAAGAATTAATGCTTCGTGTATACCTTCCATGCACTGTTATAGGTTGCATCAATAAGTTGTTAGAAACTTTCATGTGGGGTCAACTAGAGGGGGAGAAAAAAATGGCCTTGGGTATACTGGGCGAAGATGACTCTGCCGGTTGATCATGGCGGGTTGGGTATTCGCTCGCTGGAGCAGCTTCAGATTTGCATGGTCATGAACGAAATATGGAAATGTCCTTCATAGAAGTTTGTTGTGGAGTTCTTTTGCCAGGCAAAAATATGTTAGAAACAAGCCCCTGGCGAGTTAATTGCTTATATCCTTTCCCAGTGGGAGTAGGGCGTTGCGTTTTTGAACAGTCCAGGAATGCTTTGGTGTTGGGTATACGAAATGGATAATTTTTTTATGGTGCAAGGGTAGACTTCCTCAGGGACATTTGGTTTGGAGGTGCACCAATCCAACAACTGCTTACTGGTCCGTTTGAGGGGCAAGTGCTAGTGAAGGATGTTATTAATAATCCTAATCATGATGCTTAGAGTTTATTGCCCTTGGACCACCCAGTTATTGTTGCTGTTCGGAATTATTGCTTATCCTCAGGTAATGACGTTGCAGTATGAACGCCAAGCTCTGATATCGGCCCTTTAATTAGCACTATGATTTTTCTCTATAGATATTTCTGATAAGGATCTGTAGTTAAGATTCCCCTCTGATGAGAACTTATAACTAATTTGTCCATATATATACATATCCCTTTAATATCATCTGTTTATTAGGAGTGAAATTGCAGGAAAATTCTAGGATTATCTTTCATCTATCTGGTGTTATCAGTTTCATACTAATTTGAGTATTGTTGGCCGGATTAAAACCGTGTTGCAACAATTCTCTCAGAAAAGACCGCATCATTTAACTTGTTTGTACTTGTTCATGGCGGTAATTTGGTCTATATATATGGAAGGCTATGTGTTCTAGAAAATTTGGTGGTGAATATATGGACTAACCCTCGTATCTCCTTTCAGCGGATAGTCTCAGATTTGCAGGTGGTGTTTCAGAGCAAGCATTTCAAGGGTGACTTGACTAATGTAGATAGAAGCCTCATGGCTACACTGGGCCTTCAAGCTAATATTCAAGCGATTACCAAAAATCTTGTGAATGCAATGATAACTCTCGAGTGTATTTAGGAAAGAAATGGAGATCGATTCTGAGATGAGATTTGGTGGGCTTGCTAAAGGAGCTCCGCCCATCTCATCCAACTATGTAATGTAAAGATTTTATTCTTCATCTAATGTCTATTTGTTTATGGAATATTCAATTAAAGAATTGTCATTGAATATGTTTCAGTAACTGACTCTAGCAAGGAAGCTAGGAGTCCTTGTGATCAGTGTCTCCCATACTTGTCTTTTGATAAAAATTAGGACTCCATGCAAGTATAATCCAATAATCCAATTCAAGGTTTTGGTTGCATGAAATACTAAATCCAATTAGTTTTTCTGGCTGTCAATTTTAATTGCATCATGCGATCATATCACTTATTTTTTATGAAAGCTCTTTGGTTTCGATTTTATGTTGCATTTTATGACTGAGTAGGTACTAACATTAATTATTGTAAAATCTGGCAGGTCATGTGTCTTGCAGATCTGGAGTTTGATTATATAAATCCTTATGATTTAGTTGCATAGATCAATGTTGTTGTTATGCCAAAGTTTAATTTGTAGGAGACTGTTTCTGTTAACTGAGCATTGACTAATGTTTCTCTTTTGTTTACCCATCCCCTTCTGCAATGTGATAATGTAAGTTTTTATCTAGGTTCACCCTTTTTAATCTTGACATGTCACTATTCAAAAAAAGAAGAGCAATATTGACTTAGTTCCTATTTACTCCATCTTTGGCACAATGTTAAGCTCAATAAACTTGTGGCATAGAGGTTATAATTTGGAAGTTACTATGATGATGTTTAAATGGAAATAATTTCTTCTTAATGTATTATGAATTTATGATAAGAATGTCCACTGTTGTACATCATTTTTTTATTGTTGAAATGAAGTGGATTTACACATGTATGTCATATATTTCTTACTATGTTCTTTTTGAATTATTTAATACACATCAATGTCATGTATTTACTTTCTACAAAAATTATTTCTATGGATTCGAGATTATGTAAGTTTTTTTATTTATTGAGAATTATATGGCTTAAAAAATCATTTATCATTTTTGTTAGCTTCTTTTATTGTTTTCCTTCTATGTAGGTGCTACTAGATGAGGCAAAATGACAACTATTTAGTGGTTAGCACTATATATTTTTGGTCATTTTGGAACTCTAACTAGTCTTTTGTATATTTTATTATGGAGCACTCTTGGATGGCATGGATGGAAATTATGTCATTTTAGATAGATAATGAATGTTTCATAAACTTTTGATGGCATGGAAACACTTAGATGTATGTGTATATATATATATATATATAATTTTGGACAAATAGATGTTGTTGATGTATATTTAGTATTAATATGAAAAGTGTTGTGACTGATTAAAATAGGTGCTTGAATGAATGAATGTTTCTATGTTAATGAAGTGTATGAATGAATGAGATAATGTGAATGTGCACGAGTGAATATGAATGTGTGGATGGGGTGTAAAGTGAATGTATGGATGAGATATCAGTGAATTGTGATATATTTAGGTGATTGTTAAAATATGAAATGTGTGTGAATTTGGTGTGATTGTAGGGTTTCGATATGGTGATGTTCATGTCCGTATGTTGTGTTGTTGAGCTTATTTCTTCATATTCTTGTTTAATGTTCAGTGCAACTTCATACAAATGCTATGTTAATATTTTATTGGTGATTAGGATGTTATTTTCTTGTGAATGTCTACTTCTAAACAATACTGATACAATGAGGTGACCACATCATTAATCCCCCTCCCTTGTGATGTCTAGCTTGACCTTGTCAATACCCGGCTTGACCAAGACCATTATTGGTGCAAGACCTTTGACATTTACCTAGTCAAAGAAAAAAAGTAAAAGAAACTCTTGTACTACTTTTATTTTGTGTCACGGTGCAGAAAAAGTTACATTTACATGTTTGAGTTCATGTAGTTATTTTCTCATGAGTCGAAGTTTTTAATTATTTTTAACGTGCCTTGAAGAAAATAAGGTTGTGAACATCGAATAACAATGTTGGTAACAAATATATTTGATCAAAATATTTTTATGCAGAGGAGAAGTTGGTGAGCAACTTGTCAAGGATTGTGAGCAACTAGTCTAGCTACACTACTAGCTTGACCAAATGATTGATCTCCAGTATTTGCAACTCATTTTGATAACATTGAATGGATATATTAGTAGTATATTAAGTCATTTTTGTTGGCAGTATATCAACTTGACCAAATGATTGATGAATAATATTTTTTGTACATACGAAAAAAATTGTACTCTACATGATGTGAATTTTTCTTATGCAATAGATTGAATCGTGTATTTTCTTTTCTTGTGGTTGATAAGTGATGCATGTATAGGTGGATCAATGATGGATGTATGATTGGATATAATGCAGGCGAATCACATAAAATTATGTATTATCTAAAAATATATTTTGTGAGACGTATGAAAATCGATAGCAAAAGATAATAGATTTATCACTATAGCTATGAAATATTTATAGATATTGTTATTGCAATAAAAGAAATTGCTACATCTAAATTCTTACTATTTATAGTTCAAAAATATAACAATTTTAAATAAGAAAAGAATGAATAATTACAATTTGTTTCAATAAGAATAAGATGACAACAGTTAAATTTTTACGCTTTTATTTGTAAGTGTTGTTATGTTTATACTTACAATTTATATTACATTTATTTACGAAAGTATAAAAAAGTTTACACTTATAGTTTACAATCAATGGTAACACTTACAATTGACAAAACCGTAGCGAGATCTATAGCATCGGTTGCTACGCTATCGATTTATTGTCGTACGTAATTCCGTAAGCATCAGTCTTTACTTACGATTTTTCATGTAACACTTATGGTTTTCTGTCATAAGTACAGTTCAAATTTGTTGTAGTGCGTGACAATTTCCATGTTCTCGAAAAATACATATGGCTCTTTCATCTTATCACCTAGTAGCACTAAACTTCGAACAAGAAAAATGATTTAGTAACATCATTTGGTAACACATCAATTAAAATGCACTAGAACCTCCTCATTTATGAAGTTTTTTTGACTTTCTCCTAATAATTATTGATATGGCACAATTTTAATGATAATGCTACTTTAGTGTGTTACTAAATGGTGTTATAAAATTATTTCTCTTCGAACAAAATATGTGGATATGATAGGTCCAAAAAGTTGAACTCCCATCAATCCAAAAGGGTAGTAGTTAATTTGTTTACTTACATTACCTGATGCCTCCTTCCTATGGAGGACGGTTGTCTAGATGAGAAGATTGGGAAATACTTAATACCAGTGTGACGGAGCAACAAGATCGAGCTAGCTTGCTCGGTCACGTTGGTGATCATATATTCTGTACGTTGCAGTTTTCATGTTCTCAAACAATACATACGTCTCTTTCATCTTATCACTTAGTAGCACTAAACTTTGAAAAAAAAAAATATGTGAATATGAGAGGTCCGAAATGTTGAACTCCCATCAGTCCAAATGGGAAGTAGCTAGTTTGTTTACTTGTATGTCTACCCATGGAGGACGGTTGCCTAGATGTTATTTCTATTCAGAGAAGATTGAGAAATGCTTAATACCAACGAGACGGAGCAACAAGATCAAGTTGACTTATTCATCGACGTCCCATCAATCACCGGTGCAGTTGCATAAGTCAACTTGACCTTGTTATTCGGCCGCCGGATAACAAGTGAAGCTCGAGAAGATTTACTACCGGTTCTTGGGACAGACAAATATTACTCTTCTCAAGCACATACGGATGTACCTCCGAAGGGTAGTATAAGATATAGTAATGGTTTATCCTACATTCGACTCCACTCACGATTACTTGAAATCAAGGCTTCATTTTTTTTTTTTTTGGAATAAAAGTTAAGTCCTACTCGTACGCTGCTCAAAACACCAGTCCGGCCGCCTTAGAAACCAACGACAATATTCTTTTTTGCTTGCTAGTAGACTCGACTCACGGTTACTTGATGTTTATCTTTAAACTAAGACAATAGGCATGTCGCTTTTGATGGGAAGTTTGCACACGTTTGGTCATCACAAACATGAGTCAAAGCTTGGTCTCCTCTAATTACAAGAAACAGTATTTTATCATTTCCTTACGGAACAAGTTGCTCTGATAGTTACTAGTTAGAATTAATTGATTCAGAGGGTTAACACCCATTTTTCATAAGACCTCGAGGGTTATTAAAAATCTCTCCATTTGCATTCGCCTTTTCATTTGCTTAAAACAATTGTGTATGGGTTACCACATTAGAAATGACAAGGAATATCAGTGCAAAAGTTGATTAACGATTGACATCTATACAACAATCGCATCACATTCCCCTTTTTCTTAAGGTTACATCCCTGGTTTGCCGAGACATAACTTTTGAATTCAATTGTTAACTCCAGCAACTTGGAAAGATTTAGAACACGCCCCCCTACCGGAAATTTTATTTCCTGAAGTATATCCTCCCACCTCAGACAAATTTATCACAAGATTGAGAAGAAAAAAAAAAGTCTCTCTTAATTAAAAGAATAGACCCTGTCTAAAACGAAAGAAATATGCATAGGAAATACCGCTCGACATTCACAGCAGGTTTTTTTTTTTTTAAGGCCGTGAACAGCCATTTATTTATAAATGATTTTAAAAAGTTGGCAGCAGCCAATTCACAGCAGGTTCCCCGAGGAGAAAGTGCTCTTGCAATAAAACAGAGAAACTTTTATTAGGACAGCATGTTATTGTTCTTTTTACTTCGGATTGCATGATGGTGACATATAGGGAGAGAGAAATCTCGTCCGAGAGGTCACATTGTAGCCCATGCCTTCATTTGAGCACAGATTCCTAGCTAGTATTTTTTTGGTGTGTTAAGTTGATTGGCCTAATTTTTTCAACTATATAGGTATATTTAATTTGGGTTCGAGAGTTAAAAAACATCCTTAAATCTTGACCACTGACAATTCTTGAAAGTACATCATTATAAATCTCATAGATTTGGATATTGAACTATTCCCACTTAATGTACAGATTCTTAATATATGGACGCTTGCACATGATAAAAAACTATCAGGATGCAATGAGATTTTTTTTCTTTTTCCTTTTTGGTAGGCCTTTATACTTTCTTGAATTTAATTTAATAATAGTAGAGACATGGTTGACCATATATCATCGAATCAAACCGACCGAATCAAAATCCTATGAGACATTAACTGTAGTGTATAGCGCTGATTCGATACAATTCTTTTCTGACAAAACTCATAATTTAATAATAAAATATTATTGAACAAAAAAATGAATAGTTGATATGCCAAATCATATTGGATACAAAATTTTCTCGGGTTCCACAAACCACGAGTGGAGATGCTTCACAACATACGAGGAAGGGAGAAAGAAGCAAAACCCCAATAAATGTGGAGCAATTACAGACGTCCCATACACTCCAAAGACCATCGGTCTCTCTCAGCCTCATCCTGATATATAACTACAAATATGATCACAGATAATTTACACACATACATATATACTCTCTTATTAATTAGCATACAGGGATGATGTGGTGGGCGGTGTGGTGGAATCGAGTAAAATTGTAGTACAACTACACATAGTCAAACAATCATTAAAAAATATCTTGAAGGATTACTCGAATCAAATTCTTGATTTACTATAACAGCTTGTAATAGTGAGGTCTATCAAGATATTTTATATCTATAACAAGAGTATACCTACAAACACAAGATGTATTCTTGCACAATAAACTTCTACAAGCAAAAAAAAAAAAACCTTGTTAGAAGCCCCATGTTAGACAACCCTTCTTGTCTTCTATATGAGGTAAAATAGGTAAGGCAGAGATAATATATATATATATAGCACCAAAAGTGGCAACATGGATCTAAAACTTAACATAAAATCATGGCACTGAATTTTTTATGCCAAATGGCAATTATCACTATCTCAGAAGTTGGACCAACCAAAGAATCGGTTGCATGCGGACAACAGGAGCAAAAACAGACTTTACCATCCAACGAGCTTGCTGCTATTGAGGTATTCGGTGACGTCAAACCTCTATTAAATTTCAATCTCCGTGCTCTCTGATCAATTTAATGAGAGCTTCTACTAAACACTTGGGATCAAACATCTTTCCTCCCTTGGGGTCATGTATTGAATCCACGGTAACCTGCACACAAATAAAATTAAGTATGAGATTTTACATGCTCTTCTACTCAAGGACAAGAGAACCATATACAAGACAGCATTGTGAAAGAAAAACTGATGTACAAGGAAATAGACATGAGCTACATTTTGAGGAACCCAAGGCCCTGATTCCAACAAAGGTATGGTAATCAAACTTTCTAAATCCGTCTAGTACACAAGAAGGGATATTTAGAACACATCACAAGGGCTACTGCTGAGTTCGACCATTGTCCAGGCACTGTTTCCTTTGGACAAGAAGCAAGTTCTCTTAAAATTAAGGGTGCAGACCAAGGGAAAACGCTAACACATCCATCTAGAATGTGTGGTCACCCTTTTTCATATATACATATATGAGGAGGGTTCCATTGCCACCCATGGCAAAAATAAGAATGGTACCATTTATTTCAAAACCATATGATCCAACCTCTTTTTTTATCCATTTAGTTAAATCATCTTCTAACTATAAATAAGCTACATAGAAATCAAAATCATACATTTTTTACACTTCTCCCATGAATCGGATGAATACAAAATGAACAGCTCAGGTAATGCAATTGTTTGTATCATAGTATATGTGACTCTTATACTTCTCGGTATCAGATTTTGAGTAATCTATTGTGGTAGCTAGATTAACAATCACAAAGAAGATCTAATGCATAGTTCGTAAAAGAATTAGATCGTGTGGTTTTGAGGTATGTGCCATTCTGGTGGAACCCTTCTTATAAATCAATAAAGATATAGCAGTTAAGTTCTGTCTAATTGCAAATTGATCAGCTTCTCAACAGCCATGTGATTTTTCTGCACGAGGCACCAGATCACATGGTAGATCAAAAGTGCACCATTATCACTAATCAACTAAGCATTTTGGCAACAACTCGCTGTCCCTACATGCCATCAAATAGTCTTTATTCTGACTTCCACTTTTGCCAATATGGAACTTCACCAACCTGTATATCTCAAAAATTTCCATTGTTTCTGCTCTTACTTAGCAATCCCACTTCCTGGCTATGTGAATGAGTGCTAGAGATCTGAAAAGGAGATCTTTGCAAAGCATGTCCTTTCAGAAAATAGTCCAATCCCCAGCTCCTCCAGCCACCTTCATGCCCCTGTATAATGTAAACTATCTGGCCACTTCGAAACAGAGACTCTCCCTCTTGCCAGAATGAGTGAATTGAACTCCACTGACCCTACAAATTTATCTTTAATTGTCCATGTCCAACAACTTGCTAAGATATGCTCCAGCAAAATCATGCAACTCTGCACTCGAAGTCCTCTATCATGCCAAAGGAGATGGTTTTGCTTATATTTGGCATTAGCACCCCTTCCCCATTTCATTTGATTCATCAAACATCTGTACTTTGCCTCCCACAGCCATTCTTTATAATGGCAGAGACACCAGCATCCACCCCAACATTCCAGATGACCATGAACTTTCCTGGTCCTTGAGCATGCATTTGGAACCACCCAAACCTATCAACTTAGTCGCTCCCCATCTCCCTGATAATCTTAATTTCCAAATAGTGTCATAGAAGCATACATATGTCAGAGGATAACTATCCTATCTACACTCCATATCCTATGCTCCCACTTCTTTTCTATGCTTATACTCATATCCAGCGACATTTCCTGAGTATGGTGTAGGGACAGTCCTAGTGGAACAGTATAAAGCAAATCTTCCAACTATTTATCACAGTGAAGAGGGAGGATCTACTAAACTGACCTTAAAATGGAGTCTGGTATTCTTGAGATCAAGCCCCATAACAGATGAGTACTTCAAACTGATTCTCATTCCAGCCTCATATATCTGTCTAAACATCAGGAGTTCAATTGTAATGCACACTTAACAGCAAACTAGTGTCATCTGCGTATCAGGATATACTAATAGTGGACCTTTGACAGAAAAATAGTTGGATTCAGAATGGATATATATATATATATATATATATATATATATATAATATGGAACATCCTGTCTCCGACCTAATTCCAATGTCGATAGAGGATACAGTTATCTGTACGTTATCCCTATCAAATATCATCAGTATCAGACAAATCTAATGCCATTATTTTATCCCTTATAACCCTAAAATGTTAACCTATTGGTTCATCTACATAAATATCATCTAAAGCATCGTGTTTATGTTTACTATAACATCAAGTAATCCACTCTGGCTACACAGTCAGATATGCATCTGTTATAAAAACAACCATTGCACTACCCTATTTGATTACTATCTCGTTGGTGAATTTATAAGTGAGTGTCTATAACCAAAATATAGGTTTTCACATTTCAGGTTATGAGTTACCATTTCCCTCATTTCCAAACTTCTCATCTGTATTACCACGCATGGACAAAGGATCAGATAGAATCTAGTCCAGAATTGAGAATCATGATAATTAAACCATTGAATAAGCTAAACTATAACAAAGCATAGGATACTAGTAACATATACAGCTAGTGCAGGCACCAGTTTTCGAACTCCTCTGAGTAATTCAAGTATCATGGGCCCATGGCTTTATTGGTCTTTCAGCCGCTTGCAATGTTCTCTGAACGCCCCTCCATCTCACTACAGTAATTAAAGGTTTGGATGAGAAATACTGTCAGAGCTTCTCATCCATAAAAAAATGTCTATGTTGCCACCTGCCCCATCTTGAATAGAGCCCATTATCAATGTCATTCAAATTTTCGCTGAATATACATCCGCCTTCCAATAATACACAATAGAAGAATCTGCTCGCTACAGATTTTTTAGTGGGAGAAACCTAGCTTCAGCACCAGCCAAAGGGATCTTCCATCCACACTGTTGACCAGTGAAAGATTATATATAACTATGATCCTTTTTAAGAGGAAAATCTTATCTTCAAAATTTAATCACCATCTTTCACTTCACAGAGAAGCAGCAATAAAGGAGAACAGACCAACGTGCTAACAGTGCAGAGGCACAGCACTTTCCACCTCAGGAGTCCAAACAAAGAACATTAGAATGACCTGCATAGTAGTTAGAATTTTATTATACTAAAAACTAAAGAAATTATTTAATGAATGAAAATTCCAGATACCACATGAACAATTCCTTGTGCAGCCAAATGCTGGGTATCTACAGAAATTAGACCACCTCTTGGTACCAGTACTGCATTGATGTATTCACCAGGCTGCACATGAGAATGAAAGGTCAGTGCCACATAGACTAACACACATGAAGTAGATGTTGCAAAAGCAATTCAAAAAACAGATAAATAGATAATCTGCACATGGGCAAATGCATTATCTTAGGCCAAATCAGTCCAGAAAAGGTATGTTTAGAATTTTTCCATACAAAAGTTAAGAATAACATTCCCTAAATCTCATCCATAGAGGGCTGGTTTTCAAATATACCAACAGGAAGAAAATTGATCAAGCAAGTTCAACAATGAGAAACAACTGAGAATTGCAATGCGGTCAACTGACTCAAATTCCTCCACATATGGGCATGAGCTCAATGGCTAATCAACAAAAATCCAGGCAAAATGTCATGTGGCAATACCTTCAGTCATCTGATTTTCATCAGCAGTAACGAACAGATAATAGCAAACAATAGAATGATAGCAAGGAAAACATAATCAAAGAGAATTGAGAGGCAGGTGAACATGCAAGCCTTTTGGCCAAAGAATGATTGTTGAATACAAGTGATCTGAAGCAAAATGTAAATAACATAGAGAGAATTACATCCTGCTTGCATATTACATGTACTTACTGCTCATGAAAGTTACATATCCTTGTGACTAATTATTCAAAAACATGCATTTGCATGTGCACATTTGCTAGAAAAAAATGCTAGGATCTAAAATTAGAAGTAAAAGCAAATGAACAAGAAAATGTATGCAATCAAAACCCACAATGAACTCACTTGAACAAGTAAACTTACAAGTTTATTTAAACACTTCTGAGGGTCCCCATGTGCCCGGTTTAGAGCATCTGTGATGGCTGTTACGAAGTCAGATGCAGATAGACCAATAGTTTCTCTGTCATGTGACCCATTCAAAAGCAGGACCTACATTCCACATCAACCAGTTAAACCAATGAATTACTATTTGCTCCAGAATTTTGTCAATTATAGAAACGCAATCATTCCCTACCATATACTGTGTATAATAAATTTAACACAGTAATTATTGTTTAAAAAGTAAAGTATTGTGTGAGCTTGAAAGATTTTAATCCATAACCCATACAACATTGCACTAGGAAAACTAAAAAATCAATTGGGCCACGATATTGCACTAGGAAGAACAAACAATCCATGAAACCTATGCCTGAAGCAGTAAATGAACGCCACAACTGTAATGCAATATGACCTGACTGAAAAAGCTGCTTGTGTGAGCCACCAACGAGCTCACAAAACAAAGCTCAAACACATAAATGGTGGAAACTGAGGTCACCATTGCGTTCAAAATCCATGAAACAGTCAGATCACCACTCTCCAGTGGCTGCAAATGCTGCAAACGCCAACGACCAGCCAGTTCCATCCTAGGGTAAGTTCTCAATCAGGCATTGATTAAGTTCAGATTTGAGTCAGAGTTGAACCCAACTTTTCTGCTGCCAACAGGAAAAGGAGAGTACCAATCATAGAACCCTCAGTTTCAACTATAACTGTGACTGGCTTGACATTGATGAAATCTCTTTGACATTACAAGAAAGTCATATTTTCCTCTCCCCTTCGCAACCCCACCAACCCTCATTTCTTCTTCCCTCGCCCAGCTACCTCCTATTCTCCTCCCCCCCCCCCCGCGCACTCTGCTATCCTAGGAAAACCCCCAATCAAACAAACCTTGTTCTGATAGTCCATGGGTTACAACCCATAGTTCACATCAATCTCTATCATGGAATTGAGAAGGAATTAAAATGTGGAAAAGCTTTTATAGAGTTACAATTTTTACCTAAATTAGTGGGGCTCATGTCTTTCTCACAAAGTGCTTCAATCACTTCAAAACTTTCAAACAATGGCAGTAAGAATGTAACACCCCAAGTTTCAGCAAATGGATGACCAAGAAGTGTCATGCTTGTCAGATTCTGCAGCAGTTAAATTCTAAAATTTACTTCCTGTGATAGCTTGCAGTGGATTCATTTCCTATTCATCCCTACTCCAGCTACTTTAGTTGATAGTTCCCTTTGCTTTTTGTATATGTAGCTTTTATCTTTCACTCTAGAGTTCAGTTCTGGACTTTTACTATTTATGGACTGGTGTACAACAGACTTCCACTCAGTTGCATAATTTAATTTCCTATTGTGCCTTAGTTTCTTCCTAAAGGTCATTTGGGTGTCAAAATTTGTTGTAATATGTCCTAAAATGCCAAAAAACAGTATATTTCTTACGTTTGGAATGCCGTAAATTGTTTTATGGCATTTTCCTTTCGTCTGGACTCTGGAGTGTTGTAAATTGCTGGATTTCAAAACCAATTGAGCCATGTGAACTCCTTTTGACCAGTTTCAATTTTATGTCCAAAACCATCATAAACCAAACTTGGTGATTTTGAAACCTGTAACTTTAAAATCAGTATAATGGACTTTATGACCAATCCTTCCAAAAAGGATATAATACATTGTTTAAAACATGCCAAACAGCCCCTTAACTGTAATGTTGTGTATTAGCTTAGATGAATGGGGGGTGCTAACAAGACCTTGCCGGGGAGGGCAGCAAAGGATAGAATTCTCTAGCACGTTGAAAGGCTGGATAACTTGGAGGAGGCAAGGCTTATGGACAATGGGGAGAGTCTTCTCAGGGCCTCATTGAAGGAGCAATATGAAGAAATTCTTCTCAGAGAGGAGGTTTACTGGAGGCAAAGGTCCAGAGATAGATGGGTCAAAAAGGGGGATAGGAATATGATGTACCTTCAGCGAATTGTGTCCACGAGGGGGAGGGTGAACTCCATCGCTTCTATGATGGGGGGCGATCTTTCTTTCTCTGCAGAGGAGGACATCAAAGGGCAAGCGAGAGTGTTTTATTCTAGGGTATTCATGGAGGAGGAGTTTTGTAGAACCTTGATAGCAGACGACGTTCTTTCTTCCCACTCTCCCCATGACAGGGATGCCATCTCATGGCCCTTTTTGGAGGAGATTCATTAGGCAATCTTATAGACAAAAGCAATGCTGACAATCAGATAGATTATTGGATTGCTGCCATATTGTAGAAGACAGAATTCTGGGAGAGGGTTTCACGTTATTTGAAAGTTGTCACTCCTCTTGTGAAGGTTCTTAGAATGGTGGATGGCGATGATAAGAATGACATGGGATTTTTGTATGAGGCCATGGACCGTGTGAAGTTGGAGTTGCGGCAGTCCCTCCCCAAAGACTATAAGAAGTGGAAAATCATTGATCATAAGTGGGAGAACATTTTACATCATAATTTGCATGCAGCTAGTAAGTGATGATTCATTTCATTATCTATTTCCTATTGGAGTATTCTACATCTTACATTCACTTAATTATACACAAATGCAAGTTATTTTCCCAATCCTCGATTGATGTATGCTAACAATGGACATGTTGATGGCGAGGTGCTTCAAGGCACTTTAAATGTCATTGGTTGTTTATCCATGTCACCAGAAAAAAGGTTGGAGGCCGAGCTTCAGGTTGGTCTTCACTCTTTTTATGAGTTTTATCAATAAGGGGAATATTTGAGAATAGCGAACTGATGTTAAACTATTACTTTCTTCTTGTAGATAGATGCATATAGAATGAGGACTGGGACATATTCTAACTCTCAATTGCAATATGTTGTAGAAGAGTCAGCCCAAGTATACTATATTTGGCCAACATGTATACATATATTATGATGACTAGATCTCATTGAAATCTATCTAACGTTCATTTTTTTTTGACTGGTGACAACTGACTGGTGGATTATGGTCAACAACAGAGATTTAGGCAATAATGCATTGGCTTTTATTGCTATTCACGTGCTTAGTCAAACAACATCACCTCGCCAATATGAAAGGAATTAGAGTACGTTCAGCCTTATACATTCAAAGGTTCACAATCGGCTGAAGGCAGAACGATTAGAAAAATTAGTTTACTGTCATTACAATATGAGATTAAGGAACAAAAAATATGAGGTTAAGATAACAGTTGAGGGAGAAATGCCACGCAGATGATACATCTGGACAAATTGATGTCGATGCCTTATTTGATGATGAGAATCCCTTGCAATCTTGGGTTGAGGTACGAGAGGAGATCGATGACCCTATTTTTGATCCTACTGATACAACATAGATAGAAGGATTATTAGATGGAGATGAGCCAAAGGATCCAGAATTCAGAGTGCCAGCTAAAAGACCAAGAGCATCACCACAATCATCAAAGGGAAAGTAGCCTGAAATTGTTGAGGACACTAAGGAGCAGCCTGAGCTTGAGCCAGCTCGAGAGTCACTCTTAGAATGGTGAAGCCACCTCCATCATTAAGGAGAACTACATCAGGGATATATATGACTGAGAGGACTAGTGCTACTGCTCGAGACGACCTGACAATTGAGAAGATGAGACAAATTTATATGAGAAGAATGCCAAGGGGAAAAGACTCCATATACAGATGCAAGAGATGGACCGACCAACCAACAGAAAAGAAAAAAATAGTCAAAGACTGGAAGAAGGCATTTGGTTTCTTATACTTCTGAGGAGAATGATGATGATGATGATGATCCTAGTGCAACTGTAAGTACTACTACTGGAGGTGACATATATACACAGTCCCAGTGTGATTATGGACATGATTCACAGGATGACTATGGACATAGTTCACAGGGACAAGGTTACTATAGACATGATTCACAGGGGCAGTATGGATATGATTCAGGCCAACAGGAGACAAGAATGGGCTCATGAACTTGAATTCCAATTGCAACCACTTTCTGACAGTAGCAGTTATGGCCCAACATCCTCTTCTTAAGCTCGGGGTTCTTCTTACTCTGATTCTGGATTCCAGTCAACCCAACAACCATACACTCCAAGAGGGATCCAGAGAGGGATGAATGAGTTGGCTGCATCTGTGTTTGGTTATAGTGAATATTTTGAATATATGAACCCTCTTTATGGGTATTAAGGACAAAAGTCATACAATGAAGGAGAAGGTTCTTCCAACTATTATCCATCTTAGTGCATTGTATTGTTTGGGTACGAATATTTAATTTCTGTAGCATTTATTATGTTTGTAATGTTTATGGCAGTGCAAGACTTCAAGTTCACTCTATGTTTATTGTTTAAATGTTTAACATGCATCTTATATTTTATTAACATCTCAAACACATCTTAAATGCATGTCCACTGATTTTTTTTTTTTTTTTGTGTTCTGATGATTTTTTATATTTTTATGAATTTTTCAAGTTTTTTTATTTTTCTGCATTTTTTAATGTTCTTTTACAGTTTTCAGTCTGTTTCGGTAGAAACCGAAACTGTCCGCCCAAAACTGGTAGCGAAACCCATACCAACATCCTTTATACTTATTTTAGGAAAAAAAACTGTTTCAAGTCACAAATCTGAATCAGAAGTCAACCACAAATTGATAGGACATGGCAATAAGGTTTTGGTTTTACTATAGCATTTTTCCATTCAGGTTAATTCAGATCTATTGCCAAATGTTGGCATTTAGAAAACATAACAGGATAGTGCTCAAAGTTCACACAGTCAAGTTACCATATAACAATCTTCATGCAAAAGCCAGTCGAGGAAGAGTAGGCAATAAGGAATGTAGTGTAAAGACAAGAACTGGACACCCATGTGTTGACATCATTAAATCGACAAGCCATAAACATCTGAAAAACAAGTACCTTTGGAATAGATCTTGATGAAATAACCTCACCAATGCCAATCAATACCTATAAAGTTCGAAACAGTATTAAGTAACAGACCAGTTTCTTTGGGTAAGAAAGTGCAGTTCAATAAGACATTCAAATCAACAGACAAGCTAGAAAATAGCAACCATTACAAATATGAGGATTTGACATACCAATGATGGACAGATGGAAGTAAAAAGCGAACCCATGGCATATACAACAGAATCCACATTGTTCAACTGCTCCAGAACAATAGGGTTGGCTATAGGAAATACCTGCAATACACTATCAGTGTTAGACAGTCATAAGCAATCAAATATATACAAAATCAGCAGGTCAGGAATAACAATATGAGACTCACAACAGAATATAGCTATACGGTACATAAATTGATATTGTAAAAGAAGAGCTTTTCGAATCACAAGTAACATTGGATATTGGCTTTCAAGTGTAGAAGTATTCTACAACAAATCTCAGCCTCAAATATTTTGATTGGTAGACCTTTTGATATGATACCACATTGTCTTGTGTGAAGGTTGTGGTCATTTTGACAGTCAATGTATGGCTTCCTTCAACCAAGCCTTGTATTAGCAATTTGGAGTGCAAGCAAACATGGCGCTAATGCAATTTCCATGGCGCAGGCAATCTTAATGCTCTTGGCAGTTGGCAAAAAAAAAGAATGCAGAACCACCAAAAGGAACACAAACATATGAACAATTAAGAACCATACAAAGCACAACAATGCAGGCAATGAACATCAAAGAATCCTCATCAAGCTCACTAGATAAACCATGCAAGGGAAGTTCACTGCTGGGTCAGCTGATCAGGACCAGTTATAGACAATTGATCCTACCAGTTATAGACAATTGATCCTAAGCTTGGTTGGGAACCCAAGTTCATCTGAATTAATTGAAACTGGATCAGGCCCCCCAGTTCAACATCTCATTGACCATTTCCACAGTCAAGAACAAGACAGCTTCATAAGATTTGTTCATTAAGGTTAAGATTTAAAAATTGGATTTTGCTTCATTGTTTTACTATTATTAAATCAAATTATCTTTGTTGGCTTACAATGTAACCTCTTCTCTGAAAGAGTAGGCATGTTTAGGAGCAGCAAACTCAGAAACCCACTACATGTTGTAGAGGGCACATCAGCAACTATCCTTGATGTGACCCTCACAGTCACTTTGTTCCCATCACTGCCAGTTCACCACTGATGACACTTCAGTTAAGGTCATTTGTTCAACCTTCCCTCCTATCCTTTGCCATAGTACTCCATTTTGCTGGTGGAAGCCATCCCTTCTCTCTTTCTTTTTTTTTATTTTCTCATTCTTGC
The DNA here is from genome assembly GCA_014218235.1 of Colocasia esculenta. NCBI lineage: Eukaryota > Viridiplantae > Streptophyta > Magnoliopsida > Alismatales > Araceae > Colocasia > Colocasia esculenta. The sequence continues at coordinate 19,407,279 of CM024762.1, read as the reverse complement.
TAGCCACTTCACTTATTTTTTCTTTTTTCCATTATTCCGGTTATGGGAACCTTGACTGTGAGGCAAATCCCATGCAGCAAACTATTTGGTTAAACAAATGGCGCCACAAACCATCAGCAATAGTCGGTACTAAACTTCAGTATACTAGCATCATATAACAATGAAACAAAATTCTCTTGATACAGAAACAAATTTCATTTAGTGGACTGACATTTTTATTGTTAATTTCAACTTTACACGTAGTTTCCTGTGAACTATGAGTGCCAGAACAAACCACATATGGACTTTAGGTCATAAAGTATTAACCTGGATGAAATGATTTCTAACTGCATTGAAAATTAAGGGAAAGTAACATCATCTAAGCATAAGAATATACATCTAAATCCAAGCCCTGACTCAAAAAGATAAGAAGGGGGGAGAGAGAGAGAGACTGTCATGTGGATAAGAAGAGACAGATGGTATCGCATGGACCTCATGAAGTAAGTTTCTACCCTCACTTGACATGTAGAAAACACGCTTTATTCTCGAAGGCAATACTGCAGTAGAGGAGTGTTCCTGTACACCATAAAACACAGATGAATTTGTAAATAAGCAGATCCGGACTTTATTGCACTGTGTACAAGATGTCTATGGCTATCATATATAGGTCCAAGAGTGGTAGATGGCCATGGGAAAATAGATGTTCATTCACATAACATGACAAGACAAGCACATACAACTCACTGCTAAGTTTTCAAAATGAACATGTGCCTTTCAGAAATAGCAAAAGTTTATCACGATAAGGTCCAATTGTTTGTCATATCCAAAAAACACATCTTCTAAATTACATTATTTGAAGAATCAAGATACAAAGAATGAAAGAACATTGAAATATATCACCATGAGGAACATTTCTGCTACCTCCCATACCTTGTTTATTGGTTCTGTAGATCCATTAGTTGGATGTGATATTTCATTTTGCCCACGTATGATAGTTCCATCCTGAAAAATGTAGGGTAGAAACTCATTCAGATTCGACATTTGCTCAAGACTTATGATAAAATAAAAGGAGATTGATGGATGATGCACAATTTTGAGAGTAACTTATACCAAATGGCACAATATAAGGTTCAAAAAACAGCATGAATGTACACATCTAGCTTTCCGTTAAACAGGGCCCAATAGATCATACACCACAAACACAAGAAAAGTAAGGGCTTTATGTACACAACAAAGCGAAGAAATCTTAGAAATACGTAGCCAATGACATGAGGAAATAAGAAAACACGATACAATATGTAGCACAATATAAACAAGAATGTCTATTGATAAGAAAACGGTGTAAAGACAGTTGGAGCTCATCAGCCAAGGACATTGTTAACGACTAATCTTGTTACTATGGAAACACACCAAACACAAGAAAAAATATGAAACAGAATAGACATTTTATGGGCCAGGAAATAGAGTGTACCGAAAATATGATATAACACATCTGGGATAGAATGATATACATATTGTGACGGGAAATGAAGGGTGGCTAAATCAAAGTCTTTATTATGTTTTATTTGGCCAATTAAAAGACCCAATGGTTGTAATTTCTTTTGGCTTTACAAATTCCTAAGGTCATTAAAATAATTAAGTTTAAGTCTTTTGGGTTTCCTAAGTCTTAAGTAAGGTTTTTATTAAGAGTCTTTTATATTTTCTTATGTATTTTGCTTATTTGGGTCTTTAGTTGTTTGGGCCCATGGGCCTATAGGAGTTGGGCCACTTTTGGGAGTCCTTAGGTTACCCCTTTTATAAAGGGGCATTTTGGTCTTTGGTGTGTGTGAGGAGGGCCACTCCTCTTTAAATGCACATGTAACCTCCACTTTTGGGGTATTGAATGCAGGAAAAAAAATGAAGCTTGTTGGCCAAGGCGCCGTGTGCGAGGGGTAAGCCCCTCTGTCTTCTTCCTCCCCCTCCTTCCCTCCCATCGTCTAAGCCTCGACCTCTTCCTTCATCTCTCTCCCTCCCTGTCCCACATCATATTGTCATCTAAACATGGGGCTCACGGATCAGCTAGGATGAAATCATACTAAATGATACAATATTAGGATGGTAAATCTAGGTCCATTTTTTTAGAATTGGAAAAAAAATCAGAGGGAAATCATAACAGCTGGACCCAAGGGATGAAAACAGAAAATTCAAAAGAAGTTCAAACTCCTACAAAACCATCAATTCATCAACCTACAGATGTACACCTTTAGATTATAGTTGAAAGTAAAAGGATACAATCATGGATTGCCAGTTCCCTCATTCACTCAGTTGCAAGAAAATGTTGAAGAGAATTTCATAGACATCAATGCAATTTACGTTATTTGTGTATCCCTGACCTTCAACAATTGTCAAAGTATCCTATGTATGTCCAAAATGTTGCAGTTATACACTTTTGGTTCATGAGTTATCAACTCTAAATTCTAAAGGAGTATCCCTAAGAGATGCTATGTAATGTAAAAAACTAAAAAAACCCTTGTGACTCGCATGATCTCATGATTCTCATCAAGCCGCAATGGTCGCATATCCTTTATAAAACCTAAACTAAGGGTATGTTCATGATTTCAACACTTAAATCACACTTGTATAATAACCACATGGAAGTCATGGACAGGGTATAATCACAACCATTTAGACATATTCTGGGGTACGTTTGACCATTATGGAAAGATAGGGTGTGACACAGGTTTAGACTCGTAAATATCCCAATAATGAAGCAACCTTGTTTCATGGATCGCAAAATCGGCTGATCTGGGAAAGGATCAGCCAATCCCGTATCAGATCGGCCTAGGCCAAACCGATTCCAGGGGTAGCTCCCTGAATCGCCTAACTTCTGGTCAGATCGGCCAGAATCAGACCGAAATGGTCGATACGGCAAAAGAAATTCAAATTTCAAAAAGGCCCACTGGATCGGCTCTGTATCAAGACCATCCGCTGCGTATCGGTCCGAATCGGCCTATTCTGACCAACCTGGAACCAATACTGGCCGTATCGAGATGGATCTTAGATGCTTAAAGCACCTTTGGCCGATTGTGACCACCAGATCTACTGGTCACGAATGGCCGTGCACAACCCCTCCCGCCCCCCTTCCAAAGGCCTTAAGCCTTCTTCTCTTCTCCTTCCCCCATTGCCACCACTGCTGCCTTCTTGTTCTTCTTCTTTGAAGTTTGAAGGAGACTCTTTAACGTTATGGTTTTAAATTTTCAAAATTAAAAAAGTTTCTTTAAAAATGAGAGATGGAATTGGTAGTATTACATTGTCAATGGGAGATTGAATTGTATGGGGACATAAAGACATTAGAATATTTAGGATTTGTAGATAGAACAAAATCCCACATTTCACTCTAATTAGTTTAAAAATTGGGGCTTTTGTCCACTTAGTGCAATTAGAGATCAATTAAGTGTGCCAATCACTTTAATTGACTAAATCATGCCATCATGTGAAAATGAGGGTATTTAGTTCTGGGAAATCGGACAACCAAATTTCACTTTAATTAGAGTATGAAAATTGGGACTTTTGTCCAATTAGTGCAATCAGAGGTCAACTAAATGTGTCAATCACTTAATTGACCCAATTGTGCCATGATGTACAAATGGAGGGTTTAATTTCAAAAAAATGGACAAAACCCTCAAATTTCACCCTAATAATTAGGGCGTCGATTGGGAATCAGCTGATTCTGTATCAGATAAGCCTAGGCCAATCAATTTCAGGGGAATAGCCCCCTGAATGTAGAAATTCTAGCTGAATCGGCTGAAATCAGACCAAATCGGTTCGGATCTTTCTAGATCAGCCTGGATTGGCCGATCCAAAGCCGGTTCTGTGGAACAAATTTTTTTTCTTGTATACATTAATTAATATATGCATTAAACCTTCATTTCACACATATACATAAATTAATATGTCTAATATGATTGTGTACATTAATACATATTTATGTATATAAGTACACAAACACACACAGAGTCACAGACATAGTTGGCATATGATATATGCATTATATATCATATTTGACAATTGACATACAAACATACATATATATATATATATGATTACATATTCAAATATATATGTATATATGTATTATGGATATGTATATAGTTCATGTCATATATACACATTAACTATGTATACGTACATATTATTATTATTATATTTACATTAATATATAATTGTATATACATTAACACATATATATGAATGTGTAATTTATATGTATTATTACATATATCATAAATATATATATATATGTAAGTATTAAAAAATATTTTTTCCTGACTTTTTCTGGTTTTTCTTTTTTTTCAAAAAAAAGATTTTTTTTAATCTGGCCAATCGACGATCAACAATACTTCCTGCGGATCCGACCAATCCGATCGGGATCGGCCACAGGCAATCCTTGGTCCGATCCAATTCTTTTTTCCTTAAATTAGGGTTTGAAATTTGTGGCTTTGTGTAATTAGAGGTCAATTAAGTGTGTCAATCACTTTTTTTTTAATTGTATAACGCAATGGCTAAACCACTGGAAGAAACCCGCACTATCTTGGGATCGATCCCGAGGTCCCTCCCTCCCACCCAACCTCGGTACCTATTGCACTACAAGTGCGAGATGTGCCAATCACTTAATTGATCCAATTATGCCATGACGTGAAAATAGGGGAGTTTAATTTCAAAATTTTAGTTTAAAAAAAAGGTCATCGACATTGAAATTATTTATGCTTGTACATGTTTCTCTTTGAGATGTAACAAGATTATGGCTTAGGGAGAGGGAGCTCCACAGCCATAGGGAGACATTGGGTGGCGCCTAGATTTCTCATTGAGGCTACAAGCGAGTACAAGTGTAGTCAATGTAGAAAGCAGTTTAATGGAGGTGTGTATCGCCTCAAGCAACATATGCAAGCATGGTGGAAATGGCCAGAAATGCCATTCATGCCCCCAAGTCCTAGTGGATGAAATGAAGGTATACATGACTGGAAAAGAGATACAAAAATGAATTTGAATTCAACATCAACAACTGGCAAACAACCAACTAGGCATAGAAGGCATAAGGGCCTAACGTGGAAAAGGTCAATCCCCCTTGATGATTTTGATTCTGATGATGATGGAGAGAAACAAAATCTATTACAGGATAAAAAGAGATTTTAAGAAAGCAGTACGTCAGAGTCGGCATAGTGCAAGAGAGAGACGAGTTTAGAAAGAGTATGAGCTTGGGAGAGGGATCATCAAGATCAAGTCTAGCAAGGGGAGGTAAGAGATCGACATCAATTAGGAGAGGCACCTTAGTGTCGGGATGTGGAGGATCTTTGCAATTGCATAATGTCATCAATCCTGTACGAGGGCATGTGGATAGATACTTGCATAAAAAGCCATCAATAAAGCAGCCAACAATCAAGCAAGCAATGAAAGCAGTGAAAGCCACACTTGTTGCAGCCATGGATGGCAGAATGGGATCGGGTATTGGATCGGACCTTGCCGATCCCAACCCAAGTCAGATCGGATCGAGGGATCCGGCCGATTCTCAGGGATCCAACTGATCTGGATCGAACAGAATAAAAAAATTAAGAAAATTTATGGAAAAATCAGAGGAAAAAATCACACAAAATTTGAAAAACACATACAAAATTCATTGAATATAAACACAATGAAATATATATATCTAGAAATTTGTAACATGAAATAAATAAAAAAATATTGCCAATTTCACATTTCGAAACCATCATCCTCTGGCTCATGAAACTGAGCAGGTGGCCCATAGTCTAATTGCACATATTAGGTATATCCATAGCCAAACAAGGAATTGGCGAGATCTTGAAATCCTCTTTGCATGCCTCGAGGTGTCGTAGGCAAGGTTCGCCGCATCAAGGAATCGGGGCGAATCAGATTTTTCCTAATCCGCCTCGATTCGCCAAAATCGGACCGATTCGCATGGGAATCGTAATGGGAATCAGGTCCAATTCGATGAGAATCAGGGGAATCGGGTTTCTCCTGATTTGATCCGATTCGGCCGAATCGGACCGATTCGATCCAATCCGACAAACCATGGTCGTAGGTCATGCAAAGGTGGGAAAAGATAGAACTATTTCGCATGAAAATAAGAACAAATGTCTTAAGTATCATTCTTTGGGTCTAGGTTGATCTTTGATGTGATCTATTGGATCTTATTTTACGATGCAGAATTCTTGCAACAAAATAGTATCTTCCAATGCAATCACTTGTTGACAACTAGAAAGTTGGAAATAAAAAAATCAATAAAAGGAAAAGATTTTTATGGAAAGGACAAACCAACAAAAAATAAAAATAATAGTACCTTTATAACAAATAAAGTACAAGAGAACACAAACAAAGTAATAATGATCAGGATTCTTACAACACTACATATTCGGTGTTAATGATATCAGACCAAGTACTATCAATAGAAGAGCGAGTTCCTTGGAGAAGTCACATGTACGTTTGATTTATTTCACCAAACTTTAAATTTTTAATATTCCATGTGGTTTATTTGAATTTTAAAATTTTTAGTTAGGTCAAATTATGAGGGATTAGAAAATCGGCATTTTCTTATTTGATGGGATCACCAAAAATTGCGATTTTCTTCTTTGATGGGATCACTAGTTTCATTTATAGACACAAAAGAATTCTCTAATGGACAGGATATCCTTCATCTTGGCCCAACGAGATTTACCTTCCAACTTTGTTAAGTTGGAGAGTTTATATAAGTATAGACATAGTTCTACGTACATGGCACATGTTGTTACATTGAGAGAGGAGTCCAAAGATGTTGATCATGAGATAGCTAGCTTAGGTGGTGCCCACCATTTTTAGGACAAAATACCCTACTATTTGAAATTAAGAGTCTCTTGTACAAGTACTAAGGATGTTTGATAAAGAGGATAAAAATGATGTGGGTTATTTGTACAAAGCTATAGATAAAGTCAAGAAAAGGTTGCAAGAGAAACAACCCATGACATTTCAGAAATGGTGGAGAATTATTGACAAGAAATGGGAGTCCACCCTCCATGATTTACATGCAACAAGTAAATGCATTACGTTCCAGATTTCGTCTACTTAAATATGTGGTCATTATTGAATTCTTCACTTGTGCATGTGTGTATTGTAATATAATGTATGCAAGATATTTCTTCAATCCCCAGCATCAATATAGTCAATCAATTCACAATGATGATGAAGTGCTCTAAGGGATAATGAATGTTATCACTAGACTATCTAGGAGCACTGAAGATAGGATAGATATTATGATGGAGGTACAATTCGCATTTGTAATGTTAATCCCTCTTTAAAGAGAGAGGTGAGAGGTCTAACAATATCAATTGTCTTATGTGTCAAATGGACAGGTTCCAATATGCCCCCCACCTAATAGTAATTGGGTCCTTTTAAAAACCAATGAAACCCACCCCCAACCCCATCTCCTTCTCCTCGATCACACAACCCGCCATAGGGCTTTCAACATCTTCCCAGCACCCGATGCATTGTCGTTGGCTCCAGCCTCCACCAACATCGTCTTCGGGCGCAGTTGCCGCCTGCAGCCTTCCCTGGGAAGCCGCCTCCACCCATGGTTTGCAATCTCCCGAGAATCTCTCGAGATCTCTCGAGATTCTCTGTCTCTCCAGCTTGCCGATATCCGAGATGTACGAGACACCTGATGCCAAGATCTCTTGAGATCCTTTGTCTCATTCAAGCATGTTGAAATCCATCACTTCCTTCCCCAACCATCACACCATGTGGTTGCTATTTAAATGCCTTCCTAATAGAGGAAGGCTCCTAGCCATGACTAATTGTCCACTGCAAGTCTTATAGGCAACTTTTTTCTTGAGTCTTCTTTCTCATGTTGAGTGGTTAACTGGATGAGATTACAAATGGTCCCTCGGAAATATATACTTAATATAGTTTTTGTTAGTGCTTCTGGTCTCTTGAGATTATATGAGATTTCCCCAATGTCTCTTCTCTACAATCCCCTCGAGATAAAATCAAGATCCGAATGACATCTTTCATTTCTGAATTTTAATTCTTGTTAGTGTTTTAGGTTTTTTTTACATAATCTACTTAATTCTTGCTTATTTGTTGTTACTTATGTTTAAAATTATGATATGAACTTATTAAAACTCAAGATTCTTACTAGATTGTTGTTCTTGATTCTTGTGACATCTAATTGTAACATGTACAGATGTACTAATGATGGCTATCAATGTATCCAATTATTTGTTTTGCTTAAAAATAATCTTTTTGTTCTCACATGGGATACATATATGTGTATATATCATTTTGTATCTCAATATCTTGAGATTTGATCTCCCGAGATTTTACCGAGATCTCTCCGAGATCTCTTCTCTCCAAACCCTCCGAGACGAAGCCGAGATCCGATATGGCAAACCTTGCCTCCACCAATATGTTTTGTTTTCTCCTCTCTCTCTCTCTCTCTCTCTCTCTCTCTCAAAATCACATGACTATGCTTGCACAGTCTAATATGATTGTGCTTGCATAGTCATTAGATTGTGCAAGCTTGTGAATGACTGTGCTTGCACTGTTGCACAGTCATTAGACTTGACTATGTTTTCCTTTTTAGCCAATTGTATTTTTACATTTAATATGTTATCCATTTTTTCACAGAGAATATAATGGATTCTACTTCCCCACCTGAGATGTAAGGGAAGAAGAAGGCCAAGTCTAATGACCTAGGGTGGAAGTATGCGTAATGGCCAGATGAAAATGACAAAAATAGAATCAGATGTAATTTGTGTGGCTTGGTATTAGAAGAGGAAAAATGGAGAAGAAGATGAAGAACATGGTGGAGAGGATTAGAAGAGAAAAAATGTAGATCAGGTTATGGGAAGAAGATGAAGACCAAGTTTAATTTTGTTGTTTTAAATATAATGTGTCGTGTTATGATCTTTTTTATTGAATTTCTAGGATAATTATATATCTTTAGAGGACTAAAAAATATATTAGAAATAGTCCACATTGGACACGATCTTAGGCACCTAAACCCATCTTACGCAAGCGCCTAAGCGCTTAGGTGCCAAATGACCTTACGAACGCCTTGTGTCGCCTTGACGTCGTAACAACTATGGATGAGTCACTTCCACCTGAGTTTGAAATGCCATAGGCACAACGACTAGTTCGCAATGATTCCACACAGGTCCCCATTGAGGGTGATGATGATGAGGCAACTATTAGGGCGACAAGAGTAGGAGCTACTCATAAAGACATAGGATATACGGCGTCAGGATTTTCTCTGGGTATGGACTTACCACAAGCTATGTGCCAAAAATAGAAAATCAAGGAGGCAGAGGAGAAGGACAAGGGGGATATGAAGGTAAGCAACATATGCAAGCCCATGATTGGCCACCTTGGGAGCCACACTATGGTTCAAGGTCTACATATATACATCTATTTCAACCTCCCACTTTACTGTACTCAGATATTAGCAGTTCTCCTCTTGTAGCAGAAAGAGGATGGACATCTTGGCCTTCACAAGACCAAGACACAAGTGAAGTAACTAGTTCATATCATGGTTTCCGGATCGAATCAGAAGAAACCCGATTCGCATGTACATAATTATATATATATATATATATATATATATATATATATATATATATATAATTATGTATTATTATTTGACATACATATACCCGATTATCTTCGTATCTGCATAATACCTTATTTACCTGAACATCATTTACTTAAGATATTACTTGTAAATAAGGAAGTACCCCCCCCCCCAATTTGATCCAATAAAAATCAAAAAAATCATCTCTTACCAATAAAAAGTCAACTCTCTCGTCTACGAAGAAAATCATGATTTTGGTGATTTCATCAAAACGTCAACTTTCTAATCCCTTATAATTTTGCCTAACTAAAAATTTTAGAATTCAAATAAACTCCATGGAACACTAAAAATCCAAAGTCCAGTGAAAAAAGTGAGTGGCTCCCTTGGAGAAGTCACATGCACGTTTGACTTTTCTCACCGAACTTCCAATTTTTAGTGTTAAGTGAGTTTATTTGAATTTGAAATTTTAGATAGGGCAAATTATAAGGGATTAGAAAGACGCTATTTTGATGGAATCATCAAAATCGCGATTTTTTTCTTGAATGGGAGATTTGACTTTTCATTAGTAAGAGAGATGATTTTTTGATATTTTTATTAGATTCAAATGGGGGGTACTTTCTTATTTACATATAATATCTTAAGTAAATGAAACTACAAATACTAACATTTACTTAAATGAAGTTCAGGTAAATAAGATGTTGCACATGGGTAATATATATACATATATATAATATCCGCATCCAAGCGAATCGAACCAAATAGCCCGAATCGACTCGAATCAGAAAGAACCCGATTCGATCCGAATCGACGATGCGGCGAACCTTGGTTCATATAAACCAATTGGCATCTAGAGCAATGTTCCATCCCAATCTGGACAGAGCTCAAGCCAACAATATACACCAAGAGGGATTCAAATAGGAATGCATGGCTTTGCGTATTCCGTCTATGATTATGGCTATGATGATATGCGATCAATCAAGCATATGGACAGTCATAGCTACTTGATGATGAATCATCCTGATCTGGATGGGAAAATTAATTTTTTTCTTTGTAACATGTAAGCTATATTTGATGTTCATTTGATGTTTGCTGTTTATTATGGTTATTGTTGGATGTCCCATGTAGTATGAATACATGTATGATTATTTTTCATGCAAACGTGAACTTCAATTTCTCTGAATTTTTCCTGCACTTTTCTGATTTTTCCTAATTTTTTTTTATTACTTTCCAGCATTTTTCCTAAATCTCCCTGAATTTTTCCTATTTTTTATATAAAAAAATTCCCTGAACTTCTTCAATGATCTGGATCAGCCAGACTTCCGACAAATCAGCCGGATCAGCTGATTCGATCCAGATCGGATCGGGATTGGCCAAGCCGATCCCTGGGCCAATCCGATCATTTCTTCCATGCCTTGTTCTGGGGAAGGAAACCTGAAAGAATATAAGAATTAAGGTGTTGGACATGTATACAGTAAAACAATAATACCTGTATCAAGAACATCTGAAGCCATTTATGAAAGGAGGAACCTGACAGTTATATCATTCATATTCATGCAGAAGTTACACAATGTATAGGCCATTTGGATGATTCCTGATATCACCTTATTGCTTCTACCTGGGAATCTCCCTTATACATACTAGATTGTTCATACTCTAAACAAACCCATGTTTAGCTTGGACAAAGCAGTTTAATAGTTTTTCAGCTCACATCCTAGTGAAGACAACTCGCCAAAAATGCAAAGAAAATCTCTGAACCACGGAGGACATATATTGAAATATCTTATAGAGTACAGATGTCCATGATTCTTCCAATAAGGACGAAAGTATCAGGTTACTTTTTTGTCTCAGGATTGCTTTCTTATCAATAGACAGTTATAGTTTCCAATTAAACTAGTTCGCACCAGTTCTCAGCCATATAAAGGATGCATGCCTTCTGCTTGAGCTTGAAGAAAACAACATAAACAATGTCAATAGCTTTACAACATTACGTTACTTGGAAAAGGCAGAAATATACAACAGAAGAAGTGTATGCTGGCCAGTGTCTCCCAGCTATAAATTTTTCTTCCTTTTTATGCAACAGTAGCAATTAGAAGAACCATACATACCCATAATTCACATCCCAACGTAAGTCTGTCATTGGTGGAAATCACAGGGAGAACAAGACTTTCTGCAGGAATATCTGAAACACGTGAAAACAAAAATATCGCAGCATCCAAAGACTGGAAAAATATCCGTGCTCCAGCAAAGAAGAAATTTCCAATGCTGCAATAGATAGCACTGCCTCAGGTCTTCCACAAACGATGTGTAACTTAAAAAGAAAAAGGAAACCACATAATAATTGGCTCTCAAGCATTTACAAAGTTTAGATAGCACATTATGTGTGGAAGGCCAATACTAGTTGCATTAGTGAGCCTGCAGTGGAAGTTTGAGTATAATGCTGGAAAAATATGCATCTTTACTCCTTAATAACCACTCCTTGGACATCCATATGTTGCTAGAATGTCCAACAATGAAATGAAGATTTCACTTATGTGCAAAGAAAAGTATTTGTAATTTCCCAAATTTACAACATGTTATAACTTCACAATTATGAGTTTGGAGCACCCTGTTTGTCCGTTTTTTGGGTGCATTCTCTGGAAACATTTATTCTTACCACCCTCTTGAATGAAAACCTAAGAATAGGCGCCCACAATTTGTCAACCCTATGTCCCTATCAACCTCCCACATATCTATGTCTGCTGTTGGGAAACCAAATGACGCATCCTTCTCCAGAATTACTCAACAGTCATCAGGTTCATGATAATTGGCAGCAAGCAGGCATTCTTGAAGTAGATAGTATCATTGATTTCCAGATCAGCTGAAAATACCAAAAGCCCAAACCTTTATAGGATGACCCAATCAAATTTGAAAATCTTCAGCGTACATACAAAAGGCCTTTGTTGATGATGCTAAAGATAACTGTTAACACACCATACTTTATCCATGTTTTCCACTATCCTTCCCTAACTGGCCCATATCCCCATGCACCCCTTTTGACACAGTAGACTGACTTTTGCAACAGAAAGGATGAAGCCCAAACAAAGAGAAACTAGTGTATGGCAAAGACCATATAGTAGCACCTTTCGAGATAGCGCCTATGGAAAAGTAATTAGTTGATAACATCGATTTCTAATCCCCTCTCTAATATATGATAATTTATTTAAGCTAGTAATTACATCTCTGGTACTTTCCATCAAAAGCCTAATCATATTGTTCTTTAGATCAAACAACAGAGCTGCAACCCAAGTAATTTGCCAGCCTAGACCTCAAAGCATGGAAAGGTCCTTTTGACAAGCTGAGTTATCCATCTCTTGTAGAACCAAGTTATCTGACAGGCAGGTAGCAGCAAGTGAAACCCCAGGCTTTCATAACATAAATAGACACTGCAGAGCTGCAACCCAAAACATAATGTTTTGCCCATGATAAAGTGAGCAAGAATTTAGAAAGAGGAAGAGCATAGGAGGGCACATTATACAAGGCGCATGAAGATGTTCATAGGTAGAGCCTTATCTTTGGCATTCATTTTAATAAGAGGCAGCAGAAATTAAGATGTATTGCATGGGCATTTGTTTCATCATCTACCTTATAAGTGATGTGTGGGCTGGAATATGAGTTGTCCATTCAGTTCCAACATAGGGCAATGTTGTTGGTTGTAAATGGGACTCAAAATGGATATATTATGACATAGGCAACCTCTTTAACAAACTGTTAAGATAAAAGCAATATACCTGACACCCAAACTAAAAGGGAAAAAGATATAGCCACAGTGAAACTATCATCACTCAACCCTTGTGAGTTATTTGTCGGATTCGGACCAGCTCCACACAGCCCCTACCCCCCACCCCCTCCAACCAAAACACACTTCCCAAGTTATGGAAGCAAGCCCTATAGATGCAGCGCAACAACATTTCCTCGATATCAAATATAGGACCAGTATTATTCATCCCCGCTCGAGGCACCAGAAAGATAGTAACTCACCACTGTAGCATCTCCATATTGGCTTCCAGAATTATGCAGCCATTTCATATACTTTATAGGTAGTACTCTCCTCTTCATTAGCTCACAATTGCATCATTACACGTACACCAGTTGCAGCCTGGTTCGTCTCTGAATTAGCGATACTTCATACAGATCATACTCAAATATCTATACCATCATGACCTAACCCAGCCCCTATAAGGTATTGCCTGACATGTTCTTGTCCACAAAAGGGGCCTCGCAAGCTATGGATTGTCTCTCTATCCTACCTCTATAAATATAGCCCTAGTGATGTTTTACTCGCTTACAAATATGGGACTAATCTGGTTCATCCCTAGCCTAGCCTCCAGACATTAAGCCAACCACATTGGGGAACTTTGAAATTATGTCAACCATGGTTTGCCAAATCGGGGCAAATCGGCCCACTTCTGCTGAATCGGTGCGTATCAATGGAAAAGTCATTCCCCGATACGCCTGATTCAGCCCGATTCATAGGCTTTCACGCTGGAAGCCCTTCCCCCACCTTTGTTTCCCCGATTTCCCTCAAGAAACCCTTGGATCTCCACTCCAAGACTTAGGTGGCGCCTTTCTACATGGATTACCATGTGTTTGGAGGCAAGATCCTCTGTTTCTTGCTCTTGTTATTCACCCATTAAAAAATGAAAATGGATGTTTATGTTCAAATCATGGTTCAAAATAGCACTCCATGGCATAAATATCGTCCATTATGCATGAAGCATATTCACATGAAGCCAAAACCAAAGAATCAGCCAAAACAATGGCCAAATCACACGTTTTATGCAGGGCAGGATCTAGGCGAATCAGCCCGAATTTGACAGATTCGGGATAATCAGGGTGAATCAGGAATTTCCTGACTCCCCCCCCCCCCCATTCCAATCCTGCCAACCCTGATGTCAACATTAGAGGTTTTTCGATAAGTACCTGACTTTAGGTGTAAAAATAACTAAAAATAGACTTGTTTATATAACATGAAAGGAGCACAATCAAACAACTATCTTATTCAAAAAAGTCAAGGAAGAAAGTGAAGAGGATCTCAATTATCGACATCAAAAATATCAAAACATGCTAAACAAAGGGTATAATTTAACCTCAAAGCTGTAAAATTTCATCTCATTTGTATGCAGAATACCTGCCATTACTGAAACAAAAACATTCATTGGAATGGCGGAGGATCTGCACAAAGCAGTTTTAGATTAAATTACAAGCAATCAGAAAAAACATGAAGAGACGCACTAAAACAGCCGAAGCAATGTCAATTAAGTGCAGAAAAGAGAACAAAATATGTTGACAATTCCAGAATTAAAAAAGAAAAGCTTTGACGGCCAAGAATACAACACCAAGGCATCAAAACATCAAGGTAAGAGAAAAATGTAGGAAAGAATGGGTAAGCAACAGTCATGAGAAGGCAGTTCTACAGAATGTCTAACATAAAACTTTAAATCAATGGCAAGACTAGTTGATTACCTCATTTTGAAAGTAAACTAGAAAAGCTCGAATAGTTTCCCGGTAGGGTTGTGACACACCTTGCCATAGAGAGTGAGCACCTTCCACAATTTCATACCTGTCAAATTGCAGTTCACCACAATCTTGTTAGTCCCCAGCTCCACCACTGTAACAGCAATACAGACGATATAAGAAATTCTTATCATTACTATGGTACTTTTGAATAGAGAAAAAGGAAGTGTCACCATAGTAATTTCAGCAACTGAAAAAAAAATGCTGGCAATTGTTGAATTCAATGAATTGTATGCGTTGCAGCCTATAGAACATAAAAATACTGCATGCGTGGGACCTTTGCTTAAGGTTCATCCAGTATCTCTTGGACAAATTTTTTATCTAGCACAAAAGCACGTCAAATTTTAAGGAAATGGAACATCTTAATGAGGTTCACAGTTAACCCTGTGGATTAAGAGTCAACTTACCATAGAAACCATTGCAAGCTCTTTTAGAGCAATGAATAACATTTTAAGAAGAAATGGAGACCCCTAGATAACAAATGACATCACCAATTCTGGCATTTTCAAAGATATTAAACGGGTACAGACACTCAGTTGTACAACTCTATCTAATTATAAATTTGCAATCCATTTGCAGTTGAAAAAGATGTACCAATATTAGAATGTGCTAGTTCCAGATTTTACATAAATCATAAAGACTTCGTGCTTAAGCAGATATCAAGTTCTTCATACAACATGCAGAATAAATCTGAAAATGGTTTAGTATGGGATACATTGTGCTCACACCATGGTTGTTAAGGTGACCAAGGCGACTAAGGCGGTGGTCCAGCACCTTACTGCTAAGGTGCCAAGGAGAGGCACCAAGGTGAAGCCTAGTTTATGTAACAAAGTGTCCAGTACTCCATGTTTTATACCATGTACGTTCTCTATTCAATAAATATAAAAGTGCTAATTGCAAATATTTAGCACACTGTGAAAGAAGGCAATAGCCGCAATACAATAGAAGAAACAACAAATCTTAACAAAAATAACTAACAATAATAAGACAACCAATGGGTATATTTATATACCAATCAAGTGTCAACCAAGTTGAAAAAGATTAATTAATCTGACATATCGCTAAGCAAATACCATATCTATCTGTTTGTCTCTGTACATATAATATATATATATATATATATAGAGAGAGAGAGAGAGAGGGAGAATGACTAAATTATATGTATAGGCAAGGCATCCACCAATGAAAAATGAACAGAGGCTGCTGTGGTTAATGAATCATGCCACTGGTTCAGGCTCATAGGGCTGCTCACTTAGGTGCCCACTTGCCTTGGCCTTTGGCCAGCACCTTGTCGTCTAGGTGACGCCTTAAAAATAATGGCTCACACACACTGAAGAAGTAGATAAATTCCATGCTTCAGTGGAATACAGGTTTCACCTAGGTCATGAGAATCATTTGTAGCTGTTAAAGGCCCGAATTCTAACCTAAAACCTAAGCATTGAGTTGAGGCAATCCCCTATATATATACATATATATAGAGGTGCAACTCCAATGGATTTCCAGTATAGGACTAAACCACAACACCCCCTCTCAAGCCGAACCAACCGGAGGACACAACACGGGTAAGGACAAGTCCACACGTGAAGAGATGATCCAATGGGTAAACCCACTCTGATATCATGTTAAAGGCCCAAACTCTAACCCAAAACCTAGGCATTGAGTTGAGGAAATCTTCTACAAATGTAGAGGTGAAACTCCCATGGATTTCCAATGTGGGACTAAACCACAACAGTAGCTTTTGAGATCAAAGGCTAGAGCCAGCTCTACAGACTATACGAAGCCAATCCTACAAAGAAATGGTTGACTCCTGGTATTATGCCACTGGGACAGCAGATTTGTGTACAGGGTGTGCACACATTGTTTTTCTTCTGTCAACAGCACCCAGACACATGACATAACATCCCCTCCTCTTTCTTCATTCACCATCAGGAATATTGTCCACTTTCACAGAAGTGAATAACAATTAAGGCGAAAAACATTGAAAGATTGAAAATAGGAAGTTCATGAACACAATTTAGTGCTACTTAAGAGTCTAGACATGTTTTTGGGTAGTGACAAATCCATCATTTTTTCCCAGGAATATTCACTCTTATACTATCTGAGAAAAAAAGGAGAAAAAGAAAAGGAAAAAAGAAAAGAGCATGGTGAAAGAAAATTCATGACCACTAAGGCAACAGAGAAAAATTTTTAAGGTGGTACGTTTTCCCTCATTTGGCAAACTAGCATGACGCCAATGTTCCAGGGTCCTGGGGTCCTAGGGACTCATTCTGATAGCTTATAACCATAATTGAGCTAGTGAGGGTATTCCTTGCTTCTTCAATTGACTTTTATTCAGTATCCCTTGAGCTCGGCAGTTGATTGATTTTAACAGCTTCTGGATTTTATAGGACTATAATGAGGAGAGAACGACACTAGAGTAAGGGCACTAAGCTTCATTTTCCATTCCACCACCTGCCTTTTCGATTTGAAGCAGTTCAGAAGCAGCCTGTTCAGCTCCACCCTCCATGAGCAATTCAGTCATCAAGCGAGGAAGGAGCCCCCAACTCTTTCAAGCAAAAAAGCCAAGTCTCAGACTGAGACCATGGTCACTTCATTTGCCTCTAAGGGGGCTCTCGCTCCAGGTGGAGAGGATTCTCACTAAGGCAGCATTTGGGATCGATGGAGAAAAAGCGGTTTTTTTTTTAAATCGGCTTTTCCTGAAAAAACGCCACACAGGCACGATTTTGGCCTCGTCTCCTGCGCCTTTCGCATAAAAAAATGTCCAAAGTGTCGCCAATTTGCTGAATCTGCAAAAGCGGGTTCATACCCACTTTTCGGCACGGAGGAGAGAGAAAAACACCTCTCTCTCTCTCTCTCCTCCCTGCAAAATTACCGCCGTGCGTAAGCCGAGGGCGGCCAACAATGTTTGGAAATGGGGTGACTTTGTCAGAGATTTTGCACCCCAAAATCTCTCCCACCGCACTCCCCAATGCTGCCAAAGAAGGGAAAGGCCATGTTCAATCCAAAACAGCCTTGAGAGAAATTGCTCCATTTCACTGAGCTAGGAAGTCACAAGCAAGCTGGTACCAAGCTTGTAAGGTCCTTTCCACATCCAGGTCATCTGACCTTGCCTTTTTTAGCAGGCTGTTAGTTGTAGCACACGCTACTCAGTTCCCTCTATCATAAATTCTGAGTTTCTTTGTTCAATGGAAGATCGTTTGTCCATACGAGTTGGCTGAATGTCATCTGAACCAATTAGTCGGTAGGTCCAGCTTATGTATAAGGGATTCAATTGATCCACATCTAGGCAATCAAATTACATTGAGACAAAGGTAAAGCTCAGAAAGCAGAGTGGGTTTGGGTCATAGTCTAACAGCTGGAAGTGGGAAGGTCTGGCAAGAATCAACAAAGAGAAATTTGTGGCTAATGTCACAAGCACAACATCCTGAATAAACAGATGGAAGAAAGCAAGGGTGCCAAAAAAAATGTATGTCATAAAACTCTTGGAACCATTTCTCCATCCTCCACAGACATGCACCTTTTCTTTTCTTTCTTTTTCCCTTTTTTGTTTGGTTGTTTCAGGTAGGGGGAAGGATGACATTGAGAGGGGCTTTTGCATTTTCATAGGTTTTATAACAATGTGTTCATGGAGGTCTAAAATTCTTCTTGGAACATATTCCTTGCCCCTTGCAAAGAAAGGCCACAGGAAGAAGTGTTCCTTCTTCTATTAAAGAATTTAGCAATACCACTCACTTAAGTAGCAAAATAATCCAAATAAGAACAATTCTGCAAGAGGTAATACAATGTGGAAAAAAACAAAAGGAATAAATTTGAACTGCATATGTTCATCAAGTAAACATGAAAAGGATCACGAGATCTAGATTAATACCATTCTCTTTTGGCACATATTGCATCAAGGGGTAAACGATGCCCAAGAAGTCTCCGGACAGCAAGAGCTTCACATGTGCTTTCATCAGACAATCTTAGACATCTAGACCTTATATCACCAACAGCTGGTCCACCTGTAAATTGCCTGTTAATTGTAGTTGGCAGTCATTGTTAAAGGGAAAATTTATATTCAAAGCCAATAGTAACTATCTTCATATATGTAGGATCATAGAGCATTTAACTCACCAAGTACGCGGACTATCTCTGCTGTACTTCCTCCATCATCAGAAACAGGAAGAACATGTGATACACGAGTTGTTATCTTCTTCAGCTCCTCTACAACACCATTAAATGCAGTGCCTCCTGAACAGGCAAACTAAGATGGTGTTAGCAGCAAAAATAGGAGGATAGATAAGAAACAAACAACAAAACCAAATGCACTGCCTCCCAAGAGGGTGTTACAAAGCAAAAAATGTCTGGAACTATCAGATAAACAAAGATAAAATTAGAAAAGGTGAAAAAAAAGGATACACACAAGAAGTTTCTGTTGCTCAATACACTAGTCCTAGAAGACTCTTCTAGAGAAAAAAAGTAGTTGACCTACAACCATTTCCTTTTATATCCAACCCAATTTTCTAAATGTTGATAAGAAGTTCTAAATGCAATCTCTGTATGAGATTCCCACAATGTAGTGTTAGAGAAAGCACGAAATGGCAAAAAGGCCTCAATAGTCTCCACCTGAGTCATAAAGCAAAAAATGAAAAAGAGTACATGCAGTAAACCAGCAGGTATCTGAAAGAAAAATAAGATTAGCAGCTTTAATTGAACAGATGCATGTAATAAACACCTTCAAATCTGAATAGCTATGAACACCTATCTTCCAGATTAGCATTCACTGTGGATATTTTAGGTCATCATCATATCCATGAAATTCAGTCAATTTCTTCAACTTGCCCATGAACATCACCCAGAAAGCAATGTAAATCATCACTCTATGAATTTCACACATCCAGTGGTTAAACATCAAATAAAAGTGCTCAGTAGCCTTTGGATTGCATTTGAAAGATATGTAGGAGGAGTCCACACTTCATTGAAAACCTCAAGAGCACAATTCAGTCTGGCTTTGTCAATCTTGACCATCATATTGCATTTCAAAACATTGCTACGTGTTAATATTGTAGCGAAGGTTTACATCTCCCTCTAGATAGCTTACAAGAATGCTTTACAATTCTGATCTGTGATTCCTTGAATCCAAGAAGATAGGCCAAGATATAGACTACTAGAAGTTCTCAGTGTAATTTGCCAATGATGATCTGTCTGCGGACTATGCTCACAAATTGTAGCTGTATTTGCCTTGATCTCAGATGCTGTTCACATAGAGTCGGCACTTTGTTAGCTAGTTTTTGCATATCATTTTATCCTAAACAGCGCATACCCTAGATGTTGCTTTCTTCCTCGTTCACTATCTCAAAGGTCTTGGAACCCAAAGGTCCGGCTGAATTTCATATACAGCTGAATTATATCTTGAGAGCGACACAGAAGAGAATATCGATATAAGAAAGACCATAATGTCCTAACTGATGCAAGAACGAACTATATAAATTAGAAAAGAAGAAAAAAGGTTCTCATGTGAAGTTCGTCTTTTGAGTTATGATCATCAACAATTGAAACAACAGGTGCACATGTTTTCCACCACCTCCTAGGCACACCAGAGTCAACACATCGGGGGTAACTGAACTGCATCCAAAGAACTAAATGGTCTTGAAAGAAAACAAACAATGAACGAAAATTAAGTCCAGGTGAAACCGACACAATGCAGTGCGAAAAGAGAAGAGCCCGTGTTTCCAGGCCGCCCCCAAGAGTCATTACAACGTAGAGTAACAGCAACCACGATTCAAAGTTTGGAACTCATTTTCCAACACGTGATGGGAGATTCTGACCCGAGAAGACGAGCAACGACGGCTGCTGCTGACGTTCGTCGTCCACCGGAGGCGCGGCCCTCGGTGCGTCCCTGAAGTGGTAGGCCATAATAGGAGAGGAGAGCGGAAGGGATCTGGGAACACAAGAAGACGACGATGAGAAGGCGGGGGGCGAGGAGCTGCTACGGGAGCAAGGGAATGCGAGTGGAAACGAGGAGGCAGAAGAGGTGGAGGAGCTACTCCCGAAGGAAGCGAACGTGGGTAGTGAGGGAAAGCCGGCGGGAGTTCGCAGGACCACGGAACCCAAGCAGCCGTCCGCCATAACTTCCCCGCGGAAGGCGTCCTTCTAAAGCTCCCTCCTCCCTCCTCCCCCACCGTTCGCATCTGGGTATGACTCTTGGCGGCAGCGGTGGCTCCCCCCTTGCACACACGTTCAAAGACGAAACTACCCCAACGCACCGGCGACCTGCGAGCCCCCCACGATAACGGACGCTGGGCTCCTCGTCTATCTATCATCACACGACGACAAGCGGGCTCGAACACACCACCGGTTGGTGTGGATGTTATTGTCGGGGAGGTTGATGCGATCCCACCGTCGCAACCAACGTAAAGAAAAAGACGGGGAGAACGATACACCTTCTACTAAATTATTGTCCTCGGCCTCGTGCAAAACAAAAACATTCTGGAGTCTTCCTAACCATCTGGCGCCTAACGTTGAGACGGTACCTAACTCAACTCGATTATTTCCTAATTTAACTAAAAAACTACTTAAGTTATTGTTGTTTATCTCTTCAAAATAAATTTTAATTATAATTATTTATTGTTATCTCTGAAATAAATTTAATTTTCGTTTTACTATAGTGCTTTTTTAGTTAATTAACCATTGTTACTACCTATTAATTACACTATTTGTAGCATGGTAGGCATACATGACGCGGCTCTAATTTATTAAAGGTACCAATAATTAGAATCATGTAATTTACTTGGCATTGGCATCATTACGAGTTTCGGGATCTATTTGGTTGCATGTAAAAAAATTTATTAAAAAATAATATTTTTTATAAAATAACTTTTACATGAAAATAAAAATCGTAATTTTTATTAGTTATTTATGTAAATAGAAGATTAAAAAAGGTAAAAAGTCGACAGTATTAAATGTAAACTTTTACTAGAAAATTATATAGAGGTGTATGGGATATTATGGTCCACTCCAATGAGAGGAGGCCACATATCTCTAGTACACTATTCATCAAAATTTTTATTTTACTTCATTTTTTATTTTTAATATTTTAAAAAAATAAAAAAAATAAAAAATTAGTGAAAAATAAATAACTTTGACAAATACAATTTAAATTAAGAGAAATAAAATAAAATTATAATTTGAATGAATAATATTCTACTGATATTTTAATAAAAAATTAAAAATCAAAACAACTAATGAAAAATAATTAGATTTGACAAAGATGACTTAAATGAAGGGAAAAAAAAACAATCTAAATGAATAATGCTAAGAAGGTTAGGTAAGAACTCTTGTTTAAAAGTAAGAGGTCCCGAGTTCGATTCCTGAGGGGGGGGCTTACCTGATCTACATGTAATCCTCGAAGTGTGTAGGTCCGAAATTTTCCTAATCAAGTGGGGTAAGGACAATACGGGTACACGAAAAGTAGGAGCTGCCAAATCTTGACCTTGGAGTTCACGAACACCAATCCTTGAGTCCACAAAGCCACACGGGGCGAGGTTTCCTCGTTAGCAAAAAAAAAAAAAAAGTTAAACGGAAAAAGGGGAATACACAGGCTGGAAAACGGCTTCTGAAATTTTGCCGCCAACGCCAAAATCTGGGATTTTTAAGATGATGTTTTACAAAATTTAGTTTTCAAGGATACCAAATGACTAAAAAACATATAATTTTCCTTGAAAAGATTTTCCTGGGTGGAGTTTTAAGGTTAAACAAACGGAACTCTAACAGTCTTTGATGCGCAGATATTAGTAAGATATAACTTACTCTGAAATATCAACTCTCATGCATTGCCTAACTTATGCTAAATGCATTGAATCACCAGAATGTCCACAAATTAACCCCCCACCCCACCCAAAACCAATCAAATTACAGTGTTTTACCTCCCGCTGACTCCTCTTCGTCCTAGACACCCGTTGATAACACATTAGATTGAATTCTAATTATTGATATCAACATATTTTAACTCATGCTTCCAAATGTCAAGTTTCCCTGATTCTTACGTCAAGGCAAAATCAAATGAGATCAGAAATAGATTGCAACGCCGTGGTCGTTCAGATCTTAATTTGGAGATTCTTTTGTCAATATGTGACTTTGAGTTGTGTTCTTAAGTTCTAACAAATTGTGTGAGTGTTGTAGGTCAGAGATTTTGCCTGCATAGCCATTGGTTCTTTTTTTACAATAAAAAGGCTGCAATTTACTACCTAATTCAAATATCTGAGTACGGCCATTGGAATCACCTATGGTTCTGCCCCCAACCTTCTTCGTACTTTGAATTCAAATCTCCATCCCACCTATAAGTGGGGGACATCGTCCATGATCTATCCAATTATGATGTTTGGTATTAAGATATACCGAGAATAGAGTAACAATATTTTCAAAATTTTAAAGATATCCTTAAAATTTTGAAGATATTTTTAACTCTATTTCATCCATCTTGATACCAAACATACGAACATGTTTGCTATCAAAATAGATTGGAGATAGAGTGACAATATTTTCAAAATTTTAAAAATATCTTCAAATTTTTAAAAATATCTTCAAAATTTTGAAAATATACTCTCTATCACCCATCTATTCTAATACGAAACATGTCCTTAAGAGTTCTCTTCCGCTTTTCTTTCCTCTCCACCGGCCTTTTGCTTATGAAAGGTGCGGCCCTCATAATTTTAGATACCCATAAGAATTGCTTCCTCCAGCAATATTGCAATTTTGCCAAACACAACTTGCGACATATTAGGGTACTTCTCCTTGGAGCATTGAGTTTCCCACTTGTAGCAGCTTTCTCGAAGGGAGCTCGAGTACAAGTACGAACCACCGGAGAGAGCGTCACTTGGATGGGCCTCCCATCTATCTTTACGGAGAACCTTATTTGCCTAGCCTAGTCCACAGTGGATTGGTGGGTGGAAGAACCACCTCCAAACAGACCCCCCCCCCCCTCCTTCCTCTTCCTTTTGACTTCTCCACTGCCCGGCCTCCAACCCGTCATTTTACCCCTTCGATGACAATATGCTCCACTCCACTGTGCCACCATCCTCCTACTCGAAAACAGTCCTCTCTGCAGCCATCTTCCTCACATCTACTTGCTCCTAAAATAGACCCCACCGTTCATTTTGCCACCATCTCCCACTTTGCACCACCCCGATAGTCCTCTGTGCCGCCCTCTTCCTCAGATCTACTCACTCCTAAACTAGACCCACTGTTTCCCCACTGCCCCTATTTCCCTTCACCACGTCTGCCATGCCAAGGATTTCCTTTCCCCCCATATTTTCCTACTACATGGGTTTCTCTGCCATCATGTCGCCCCACAACCTCACTTTTCTCCGACGGCGGACACAAAAATTGTCAAGTGGAGTCACAATAAGATATAGACCAGATCAGTAGAGTCACCATTAAGTCTAAAAAAAAAAAATTCGCCACGGTTATCACACAACAACAAATGTTTTCAACAATGTAATATCACACATCAACCCACACAAAACATCATTAGCAGTAATCTTCTTTATCACTGAAATAAACATTGTTCAGTTCACAACTTCCGACAATTTCATACCTTGAAATGTGTACAAAATTGACAGACCATTGCCATGATACTTACTACACCTCTTTGTCCAGACTAGATACATCATAGATATGCCATCAATGAAACAATAGAAAGTCCAAAGAAACAGTGAGAAGTAAAGTGCAACAGTTATTAAACTTTGTGAAAATAACTTGTAAAGAACTACGCTGTTCCCATACGAAAACGAGGCATTGAACCTAAATATATCCTAGGAAAATAAATTTTCCGCTTCAACATTTTTCAGAAAGATTAAACACATCAGTCTCAACGGAGGCACACCTTTCAGACGGCATATCTGTTCACTCTTTCTGTCTAGCGAAATACAGGTGGATAGAGGAGTAACAGAATATATCACCGATTCAAATTGCGTTTGCGGATCTGTACTTTCTTTTTGACAACCATGTGTCACAAACACATTCATACTGACACAACACAACCAACAAAGTTCCCGAGTCCATGACATTTTGAATACCCAAGAGGCTGCTCGAGAAAGGCACCGCAAAACCTTATTTTTCGAACATTAATACAGCATGAAATGAAATAGACTGCACTAGCCATTGAAGCACCCTCATCGTTTATTAAATAAAAAAATGTCACCACACTCCCATAATGTGCACCCTAGTATACAACAGGACTATCTAAGCTTCAACGTCATCTAATCATCTTGCAATGTAGACCGCTAATGAATGTTGCCAAGACAATTTTCACCAAACAACTGAGAAGGGTACAATGCTAGACTCGGATTGATGCCCTTGTGTTCCCGATATTAAAGGTGCAAAATGTCAGATTGCTTGAACCAAATCAGACACCTCCCGACCAGAGCATGGGAACGCCATACATAATGTAGATCGAGTAACTTAAGCCAAATCATTGTTAAACATCAAAAAAACACAGGTTATACTGGTTGATAGACAGATTTGATTCAGATCAGTAACCCTAAATTGATCCAGTGGACAAGTCCACTCCTACATGGCAAGGCCCAAAGAATAACTGATCCTCAAAACCTGTGATGTTAACCTGCATACACGTGGAGAAAAGATTCCAAGAAATTGGTAATGCAGCCTACTGCTAAACCCGCTACCACTGAGCAAATCAACCATATTTTGCAAAGACTCTCTCAAACTATAGGCTACAATTCTTCATAGAGGCTTTACATGATTAGCATCAAGGGATGGGTCCACCGGTAGCCCCAAAGGTTGAGATAACATACAAGCAGAAGACCAATTAGAAATAGGAAACCCACAGCATGACTTACCCCTGTGCTTAAGATAGTGTTCAAAAAGGATGGGCTGCCTACAACCCGCAACTTGCCCAAGTTACCCATTATATTAAACCATGAGTCAACACAACTTTTTGACGTAAATGATCACCTGACCTTGCCACCTTACAGCCTAGCTTACAAAATTCTATCACAGTTTGTCATGCAAGGCCATATAACCAGCATGTAAATAAATAAGTACTCATTCCTTTTTAGGTTCAATAGGCAGCTTAATAATTCTACTCCACCAGAGCTCAAGGGAAGCGAGCAAACAGGAGGAAGAAGAGAGATTAGTGGATAACAATCTTGAAAAAGTAAAGCCTAGTCATTTATGGATCTCCATAGAAACAAATGACATGTTATTCTGTATACCAGATTTTCCTCTATCCATGTGTTCCCCTAGCAAAACAGAAGGTATTTTACCCTGGTTCCTGTGCCATGCATTATTCAGCACCTTCGGAATGGCTGGCCCCCCATGATGAATAATTTTTACATCACAAACAATGCAGAGTGAATAAGGTAGCATTTTCACTGTGTTGTTTATCAATGTCTTGCAGTGCAATGTGCAAGACCCCGTTCAGGTAAAACTCCGTTCAATTTTCACAATTAATATGTATCCATAAGCACGCAGCAGTCCAGACACAATGTACCACAACTATATACAAGCACAGGCAATCTGGAATTCAATTTCACCAAACCTTTGAAGTATAAACAAAGATAATCCGAAGAAAGGCCCCAGCGTAATCCTAAAACAATTCCAATTCACTTCAGCAAAGTCTTTGTTATCACCAGAGTAAAAATTTTAAGGTTTGGATAAACACTTGCTTCTAGCATCATGATTATAGATGCTAACACCCACAAGCCAGTATGATGAGATCATCTACAAAAGCTAATTCAGAAACAAAAAGCAAGGAAAAGTAACGCATCCCAGACTCACCCAACAGAATTTCGTATAACACCATGAAACTTGTAATTTTCGATACTGTAGATTTTTACTATTCACCACCATATCGTTACGTAGAAGGTAGATATGATAACTGAAATTAGAAAAAACAAAATGGGCCAACAAGAATGCTTGTGCAGGATGCTTAACATGCTTTTTTGGATGCCAAGGATACAATACACAGTGATGAATGCCCAGCCAATAATCAGTTGACATAGAATAACTGTTTCCTGTGCAACGTAGCCATGATATTCATGATGTCTACAAGTAGGAAATCAAAAGAAAATGGAAACATCCGACAGTCCCTGCCTAATCCTAGCAAACAGTGTCCATTCAGGGTTATAGTAATACATCCACTTCAAAATTATCCTCCAAGAAAACTCAGATAACTAAACAGCATAACAAATAGTGCCATCAAACAAGCACCATGGATAAGCAGATCCAACTGAAAAGCAAGAGAAAGGGGACAATAAGCACATTAATTACATGAATGGAAATATGTGTGTGTGTGTGTGTGAGAGAGAGAGAGAGAGAGACTCTTCAATTGTCAACTTTCCAAAGTTTAAAAGGTCCAAAAGCTGAAGTTATGTCCATCCTCTACTTTGTCCTAAATGCTATTACATAACATAGAGCCATCAACTTAAACCATTTGAAAGAAAACACATCTCAGAGCAGAAAAGCAACCAGAGAGTTTGTAAGAGACTTATCAAAGCATAAAATATGCCCGCAATCAGCATAACGATTTAAAGCATTGGCTCCCATCGTCAAACACCTGAATAATACACACAGCACAGCACAAATATCACTCTTGCAGTAAACAAACATTGTTGAAACAAACAACTGCACATGTCCAACTACATCATTAACACATTAAGGATCACATGAAACAGTGAAAGTAGGAACATGTAGCAGTTGAAAAGGATTAACAGGGAGCAAAATGCTGCCATAAGAAGTAAATGCACACAGAAGAGGCACCACTCTAAATGGCAGTCAATAATGGAATCACACATAAGTCAGTGGAATACATTATCACAGAATGCATTAGAAAACATGTCAGGCTAGCAGCCTAGCATAGAAGTCAACAAATTACCACTATAAAGAGAATGCAATCATGAAAGCATTTTAGAATAACATCAAACTGGAGAAAAAGAGTCCTCCAGTTATGATGATAAGGCAGCAACACCCATAAGAAAAGAACTCACTAGTAATATTAGATGAATGAAAGAGGGCATATCTGCTGAAAATATAAAAGGGAATACATTTGGCAAGTTGGCATTATACAACCAGCATTACTTGATATGAGCTTCTTAGTCAATAGGACCACATGTACTACTATGTTTGAACAGATAAATATATGGTACAATATTCTTCCATAGCTTTTACAGTATTTGCATCAATTAATTAGTTCAACAAGGAACCAAAATCAACTGGTGTAGATGGAATGTTAATTACATTGAACACTCACATAAACATTACTACATAATACCAAGGTTTCTGTAAATTTGCAAACTTTAATGGAGATTGGAGACCAAAATAAAAGGAAAAATAAACCACAACAAAGAATTTGAACATTCATAGCGAGCTTCACACAAAAAAGTAAAATACCACCTTTCCTCTATTTTTTTCATATAAGTGTTGGTTTTTCCTAATTTATCCAAACGTAGCTTCAGTATATATTAAAATGTGCACATACATACAACTTATGCATGCATTACCTACTCACTTATTGAAACATATACTCTTATTTGCCTGTGCATTTAGAGCTATCTGTTTCACTGTTTTGTTGCAGAAATTCATCCTTGATTCCATCTCCACATCCCCTCACTATGTAATGATACATTTAATCTTTCAGCATTCAAACATTGTAGGTGGTTGGAACAGTGAGCTTTCGATTTTAATCACTACCTTGAGATAGGTTTAACTGCACTTCATCCCCTCTTTTCAGGCAATTATTATGTGAACAGGACTCTACACTGTCATTTTATCTTATCACTTTACCCTACTTTCTTATCATCACAAGTTCCATGGTTCACAACTCATGATACAGGAAGAGAATTGGATTCAAGGAATAGTGTTATATGGCCATTGTTAAAGAAACACAGAAACCTAAGAATACTATAACTAAAGACTTAGAATTAATATGATGGCATTAGTGAAAGAATGTTTACCATTTAACCAAAAAATATTTGGCACTGATAAATACAACAGCGTATTGTAAACAAGCATAAATATCAGCATAGTCAATGAAGAATATATATATATATATATATATGTATGTATGTATGTATAGTTCACTGGGAAACTCCAGAAAGCATACAACAAATTAAATCCAACCAGGAAAAGAAAGGCATGAGGCATCAGGTCTACAAGCTTTCATAAAATTCTGAGAAAAGTTATTAACAATAAAAAAAACAAAAAACTTACTAATAAATTCTGTTACAACACATATTCACAAATGCCAGAGACAAAAAATACATTCACATTAAGAGCATGATACTAGTACTATCAATGAATAACAATAATTTTTCCAGAGATGTTTCGGGCTGCTTTGAAAACCAGATATTTATACAGAGATAGTTCAATGAGGTTTAGGTTATTCAGGGATTTAACCAATCCCACTTTCATAACCCTTTTTATATCTCCTTTTATTTTGGAGTTATCATGGGGTAAAAGTAATCCCCCCAAAAGGGTGAGATAGGGCTATCCACCTTTATCCGTGGATAACTAAATTTATCCACCCACCAAAGTTTAACATCATGCATAGATACAATTAATCCTTCTCAACAGAAAATTTGTTAAATTAATGGACAAACATATTTTACAAATGAACACAAGGAAATCCTATGGGATGTAGTAAATAAATGGAACCAGGCACAAGATAAGCCTAATCTCATCCCCTAATTAGAATTATGAATGCAATGAGTCAATGACTGCATTTCAACACCAAGAAACAAGCAAAAATCTAAGTCTACACGATTAAAAGCAATCAAACTCTGATTCCCATACAAGACATTCCAAGAACTACCTTTATATAAACATTCTTCCACATTATTCCTAGATAACATTTTTAATTCCCAATTTTTTTCACTCAGGATCAAGTAATGCCTTCAAACCTCAGACTCTACGGTGGTGACGTTGATCCAAACACAATCAAGTAATTCCTTGGGATCAACCTAAGTTATCAAAGGTGATGGATGTGTTCGTCTAGGCAACGAGGCGAGGCAAACATAAGCTACCTCCCTTGGGGGATGTTCACCTAGGTGAACACCTGCGTCGCCTCCCAATCGCCTCGGCCCTGCCTCAGCTCGCCTCCGCGCTCAGGGCCGACTCAAGAGCTCCGTCTGCCTGGTCCAAGAGAACCCCCAACCGGTCCAGTTTGAGGAGAATAAAAGGGCACGCAATGGTCCCGAAACCCTTTCGTCCCCTACAGCACGACGTCTCACCTCGGCAACAAAAACCCCAACAGGCAGCGGCGAAAACCCCAAGGGCAGCGGCGAAAACCCCAACAGGCGACAACGGCAACCCCGGCATACGGCGGCGACGACCACGACAGTCCGATGTGCGATGGTCTATGGCTAGGGTGAACACTCTTCTTCTCACGGAACTCCTTCCTCTCTCTCTCTCTATCACAGCCATAGGGGGCCGAACTCTCTCTCCCTCACACCCCCTCACTCTATTCTCTCTCTCACACACACCCATACACCCACCACACTTGGCCCCCTGTTCTTCTCCTCCACTTTCTTCCCTACCCCCTGCTCTCTCTCTCTCTGACCACATCCGGCCCTCTGTTCTTCTCCTCCACTTTCTCCCCTACCCCCTTTTTGTGTTCCTGTGTGTCTCTCAAACATAGGGTCCCTCTCTCTCTCTCTCTCTCTCCCCCTCTCTCTCTCTCTCTCTCTCTCTCTCTCTCTCTCTCTCTCTCTCTCTCACACACACACAGACCCACGCACCGACCACATCCGGCCCTCTGTTATTCTCCTCCACTTTCTCCCCTACCCCCTATTCTCACCCCACCCCCTTTTTGTGTTCCTGTGTGTCTCTCAAACATAGGGGCTACGCTCCCCACCTCCTGTTCTTTGGCCCCCTCTTCAGACAATGCACACAGAGTCCCTAAGACAGGCCCCCATGACTATTTTTTTATTTGTTTAGTTTTCTTCTTTATTTTTTTCTTAAAGATGTCGAGATCTACACCCACTCCCACTTCCTTTGCTACTCCCACTGGAGGTTCATCAAATGCAAGCAACCAAGTCCAAGGGTCAAATGAGGTGGACTGTGCAAAAGGGGAGGACGAGAGATATTGGGTGAAAATATGGGACAATGGTAGACCCAAATAATAGAGATTTGGTAAGGTGCAATTTTTATTAGAAGAATTGCAGAGGTGGGATTTATCAACTCAAGCAACATTTAAGTGGTAGTGTGGTACATCCACCAATGTGACAACTTGAACGAAAGTTCCACTAGCTGTTAAGGAGGAAATACATGATCACATGCAAAATGCTAAACAAGCAAGAATTGAGAAAAAATGCATGGTAAGAGAAGCAGAGAGTAGGGATGATCTACTAGGTCAATCAAGATCTACTTCTAACAACTCATCGATGGAGGTTGAGGTAAACCAAATTGATGATTTTTTTTTTCAAAACTCCACAGATGAAAAGGTCCTATGGACAAGTTTTGTACATTAAACCCAGAAGAGTCTAAGGGGAAGTCTATCAGGGACAAGAAGTTTGGCAAGGAAGCTCGTGAAATGGCTATCCAATATATAGCCAGGTGGATGTATCAAGCACGGATTTCATTCAATTCTGTGCGCTCTGTAAATTCAAATAGTTAGTAGCAAAAAATAATGAAAGGAAGAAGGTAGCTGAAATAATATTGAAGACATCTTTTTGGAGTGGTGTTGTACACTCTTTAGTCTTTACAAATATTTAAGCCTCTTGTTATGGTCTTGAGGTTGGTTGATGAGAGAAACCATCTATGGGGTACATCTATGAAGCCATGGATCGTGCGAAGGAGAGTATCAAGAATGTACTGGAACACAAAAAGTGGAAAAATATGGTCAAATATGGGACATGATTGATAGACGTTGGGATTTTCAGTTGCACCGCCCCTTACATGCGGCTGGATACTATCTTAATCCTCAGTTCTACAATACTCATCCAAATTTGGATGCTGATGAAGAAGTCAATCAAGGATTGTTTGATTGCATTAAAAAATTAATACCTGACCAAAGCTTCAAGACATTGTAACAAAGGAATTGGCTTGTTATAGGAATGCACTTGGCTTTTTTGGGAGAGACATGGCCATAAGGCAACGTACTACAGCCCAACCTAGTGAGTAAAGTTTTTTATCTCTTAGATTGTAAAATCAAATATGTGTTTCATTCTTTCATCAATGATTTCTTGTAATGTAGTTAATTGGTGGGTTGGCTTGGAAGCAAGACTTCTCATTTGCAGAAGATGGTCATTCGGATCCTGAGTTTAACTTGTAGTGCATCTAGTTATGAACACAATTGGAGCACATTTGAGCAGGTTAGTTTATATGAAAAGGGTATCTTTAGATTTTCTAGAGTTATGCCAATAAATTAATCTGTAAATGGCATTTTTTATAGGTGCATACAAAGAAGAGAAATAGGTTGGAGCAAAAGAAATTAAATGATCTTGTCTTTGTGCAATACAATCAACGGCTTCAAGATCGCTATTTGCAGTTTCAAAAAGCCGATCTTGATCCTATCATGTTGGATGACATTGATGACTGCAATGAATGGATTGCTTATCCTCAAGATGAACAAGATTTTGTCAAAAGATGTAGATCTTACATGGTTAGATGTTGAGCTTGTTGCGGGACTTAATGAGCCAGAAGGGCCAAGCACAAGATTGGCATCTAAAAGGCATTGTTTGGAGAAGGGAAAAACTGTTGGTCGAAGTGAGGAAGTAGATTCCAAGGAGACATCGGAGGATGAGCATGAGGAGCTTCCAATTCAAGATGATTCTGACTCCTACAATAGTGATGAGAAAAATTAAGAGGAGAGAGTTAGGTAAATTGGAAATGTCTCATTGTATTAGACAAATGTCTTTTAATTGACTTTTATTTGTGCTATTTCTAGTGTTGTTTCATTGTTTGACTTTCATGAGTACTATTTCTATGGTTGTCTTGAATTTATGATATGACTCGTAACTCTTTTAAATAGTTTGTGTTATTTAAGACATTTAGCTTGGTTGTTTATGTTTTCAAGTGGTTGATTGATTGTGCATGAATTTGAGAATTTCTATGTATACGTATTGTGTAATTGTATAGAAATTTCTGATTTGATGCTTGTTTTTGTTTAAATTTCTCATAAATTGAATGGATTTTATATTGTTGTGTCATACTCAATGAATAAATGTAGCCATTTGTAGGTTTGTTCACATATATTCTAGTCTATCTTCATATATCAGAATTATATATAGATATATATATATATATATATATTGTCGCCTCTCGCGTCGGATAACATAGGGATCAACATACCTAAAACCATTGCAAAATAAGACCGGTTGCAACTTTACAATGAAAAACAAGTAATCGTTTGTTATTGAGACTGGTAACATATTTAAGAATACCAATCACAGAAAAGGTTCAAAATCTATAGGGAGTTGTCCATACTCAATATGGTAGGTACAAGAGAGAGGGATGTGCACATTAACTTGGGAATCCACATAGCACCTAAGCAAGAATAGACTGAAAGGATAAGTAATATGAGGGGCCTGCAACAAAAAAAATTGACACAAAGAACAAGGTACCCATTATGGGATGTAGCATAGCTATGCAGGTAAAAGGCCTCACTCTCTTACAGCATATTGGTCCCTGCATTAGCCAAGTTTGTGTTCTACAACTGTAAGGTTTTCTCAATAAAGGACCTTTTTCATAACTTAATTGCCTAAGATACAACATTTGGCAAAATCACAAACGGAAACAGCTTGTAAATTTTGTGTTCTACAACTGTAAGGTTCTCTCAATAAAGAACCTTTTTTCACATCTTAATTGCATAAGATGCAGCATTCGGTAAAGTCACAAATGGAAACAGCTTTCTGTATCAATTTTGTGTTCTACAACTATAAGGTTTTCTCAATAAAGGACCCTTTTTTTCGTATCTTAATTGCATAAGATACAGCAATTAGCAAAGTCACAAATGGAAACAGCTTTATGTATCACATGAACAAGGAGCCGCAAGCATGAATCTTTTTTTTTGGGGGGGGGGGGGGGGGGGGCATATGTTGTCAATGTGTCTGTAGCGAGGTATGACTAAATCACAGAGTGCACTACAAGTTCGCAACTGGAACACTTATCAACACCACAAAGGGTCTCATGCAGCAATGAAAAATAGAAAGAATCAAGAGAGAGAAATCTATATCTGATTAAACCAGGGATCAATTAGTTTGATGATCATGTACATGGAATTCAACCTCGAGAAAGGAATAAAGTGCATCCCAAAATGAACTAAACATAATTAAGTAATCTTGTAGGC
Source organism: Colocasia esculenta (assembly GCA_014218235.1). Lineage (NCBI taxonomy): Eukaryota > Viridiplantae > Streptophyta > Magnoliopsida > Alismatales > Araceae > Colocasia > Colocasia esculenta. The sequence goes on along the minus strand of CM024762.1, from coordinate 19,372,867 downwards.
TGGTGTCAAAGTTTTGATAAAGCCACAAAGAATGCAAAAAACCTACTATGAAGAGGATTTCACCCTAGAGGAATGCACAAATGCACATCAGATACCAAGAAGGCAGGAACAGCAGCCATATTATCAAGGCATCATAGAATGTTCATCAAACATAAGTAGAAATGCAAACAAAGAAATCCAACAAGATGCAAACATATCCCCCCTAGTCATGGATCATGAGTACATCGTGAGGAGAGTATGGATCTAGCTTCACCACAAAAGGAAAATCAGAGAAGAAGAGGTCTTAAACCATGAGGACATAATGCAATAACGTTGAACAAACGCAGGAGACAACAATAAGAAATATCCTTCAAACTTAAAGTAACACGCTATTATAACATTCTAAACACCAATTTGAGGTTACCAACAGATATAAAGCATAGTTAACAAAGGATCAAGAGAAAAGAGTAGGAGGACTTAGAAGATGATATCCAAAGCAAAACGGTCACAACGTCAGACACCAAAATTTCCTCACATTAATGAATTAATAAGTCAGTTATAATACTAATAAAGTAATTCCGCGAATGGGGAAGCATTACCTCAAAAATAAGTTGGCGGCATGCTGGGATACACACCTCCCCCGGACGGGGCCATGTGGCCCGGCGACGAACCAGTCTGCTGGTAAGTAGACGAAGACAACCCATAATGCCCACTCTCGGGGTAACCACCTGTAGGCATGCCAACAGAGCTTGGAGGCAAACGATAGAAAGAGGAGCCGACGCCCAAACCGGCGTAACCACCAGATCCAGGAACACCATACTGAGAAGAGTAAGGGCCACCCAGCCCGGCACCATATCCACTTGCTCCACCACCACCACCCAAAGAGGACAACTGTCCTCCAACAGAGGAGAGCCCCGGAGTACCCACACCAACTGATGATGGCATAGTTGAGTTCAGATTATGACCCATACCTACATGTGCCTGGAGTCCCCCGGCACCGAAACCTCCAAACGACGAGAGCCCTCCAGGTCCACCAAACTGAGCGGACAACGAACCCGGCAGAGGAGGCTGTGCACCCATAGCCATCCCATTTCCAGTAGCATCTACTCCGGCACCAATGGGCGGTTGATTCTGGGCACCGCCGACAGGAGGCGCTGCAGCAGGATCGGCAGGCTGCCCAGGTTTCCCTTTCTTTCCATCCGCGGCAAGCTTACATACCATCGTGTGACCATCAATAACCTTCGTAGGATCCACGAGAGACGCCCTCGCTCCGTCGACCGTCTTGTACACGAACAGGGCGAACCCCCTCGACTTCCCTGTCTGCTTGTCAAACCCTAGCGGCCCCTCCTCGATCTCGCCGTAAGACGAGAAGTGCGCCAGCAGGCGTTCCGCAGGCATGTCATGTGGAACGCCACCGACGTAGATCTTCCGAAGCGACACGTCGACTGCAGGGGGCTGCGCAGCAGTGGGGCCGGCTGTCCCGGCGGCGGCGAGCTGCGTCACGGTCATTCGGCCATCGATCTTCTTGCTGGGCTCCTTGAGAGCCAGCAGCGCGCCATCGATGTGGCGAAAGGTGATGAACCCGTAGCCCTTACTCTTGCCGGTGTTCTTGTCCACGATGACGATGGCCTCTTCGAGTTCACCGTAGGTCGAGAACAGAGAGCGGAGGCCCTCGGTATTGGTGTCCCAGCCGAGGCCCCGGATGAACAGCTTGCGCTGGGCGGGGTCGTAGTCGGCATAGGCACGAACGGCGTCGAGGACGTCGGAGTGGCGGCAAGCGGCGTCCTGGACGATTTCGAGGAGCTGCTCCTTGGAGAAGGACTCGATGATCTTGCGGGCGTCGGCGGGGGCGAGCTTCAAAGGGGAGGGGGTGCCATCGATGACGCCATTCTCGTCGGCCTTGCGCTTCTTGTTGGCGAGATCCATGGTGGCCATGCGCGAGCAGCGACAAAAACCCTAACCCTAGATTTTCCACCGGCAACGCGAAGCTAGAACACAAGACGGACACAGGAGAGGACCATTTTAAATGGGACCAGTCTATGCACCGCCACTCTGGTGGCTTTGCCTGGGCCTTTCTGAACCGCCAATGCGACGGGAGGCGTAAATTAAAGACGAATTTTAGAAAGGTATAATTGCATAAAATATAAAAATATAAATAAGAAATATTTATTGTATTTCTCAATTATATTTTTAAATATACTTTTGATTTTTATTAACTTTCTTCAAAATAAATATATTATAATTATTCAGTATCATAAAAAAATACTATAGTAGTTAAACAATTTCCCTACCTAAACATATATAAAAAATACATAACAATTATTCGCGTCAAACAAACAGCAACCATGGGCACATAATGGAGAGATACTTTAAGACTTACCGCTATTCCCCCCACGCTGATCATTCCCTACGTAAACACACGCTTACATCACATATATCCATGGGCACATAGTGTTGTATCTGTAAAATAGAGCGAATAGCTGATATCTAAATTCGTTTTCGATTAAAATTGTCAGACATCTGAATCCGACATATTTATTTACTATCCGAATTTAAATTTTGACAGATAATCTCTAAATTCAGATATATCCAACTATCCAGATTGAAAATATGTTATATATTAATAACATTTTTAAATTTTAAATAATATATATAATGAACTAAAAATATAAAAATATAATTATTAGCTAACAAATAAGAGCCAAACTAAAGTGATAACGGAAAGAATATAAAAAAAATCCACATTTATATTAGGTTGGATACCTCAATATTTGAATTCGTAGTTGATTAATAATTAGATATTCAATATCTGATTAAATTATTTATTAGAGATTTTATTGGAATGATTATCCAACTAAATGAATACGAATTCGAATTTGGTTCAAATATTGCCAGACCTACATAATATCTTTTCCGTAAATTACAATCATGGAAAATAGTAAAAATAAATAAATAAAATTAGAAGACAAAACAACACTTATTGCCAACTCTTCTAACACTAACTAAGATAGAAAATAATGCGAGTGTACAAAATTTGAAGAGAAAGAACATGCTGCAATGTCAACTTTTCTGCGTAATTCTACACTCCTCAATCTATAACCTATATATAAGAAGTGGCACTTTTTTTATTTTCCTCTAATTCAACCTTCACTTAAACTGGGTCGCTCTTTAGCATTCCCCTAAAACGTAAAATTGGGTTCATCATTTGCTTAGACTTGGTCGCTCTTTAACTTTCCCCTTAAATGTAAAACTCTAGTGTTAATTTGACATTTAGTAGCCTCTCTTACAATTTGAATTTTTCCTTTATTTTTTGTCGATAAGAAATTAAAATTGTGATTTGCCGTTTAGACTAGTGTTCCATTGTTTAGCCAGGATCACTGCTTTCTTGTCGATCTAAATATTGAAACAACGCTTATACTACACCCATGGTCCTCGCTTCGCTTGTACCCATGGCCCATCCACGGTATCCCAAGCATCCTTCCTGCGGAGTCCGAGCTCACTGAAGTCGGGGAAGATGGGTGGGACGTGCAGCCGCAGGTGTTCAGGTCCCATCGACAGACACTCCACTGACTAGTGACTACCTACCGAGTGTTAACGGAAGTAGTTGCGGAGGAGAAACCATGCACAACTCAACAGAGAAGGAACACAAGGTTTGTTTAATTAGGAATCTTCACGGTGGAGATATAACATATTGTATTTATCCTCTATTTTCTTTGTAACTTTGTTACGGTTCCTTGAGAATCCCTATTGTATCTATGAGACTACTCCTCGTGTCTGTTGTAATTGAGATTAATAATACAAACACATAGTTGCGACCTAGAATAGGGTGCGCATTACACAACGTGAAATCACTCTCATCTCTAGTGCCTGCATCTTTACATCGAGGGACCTCCCTATTGAATGCAGCATCTACGAAGCCTACGTTCGCGCCGTCAAGATATCTACATAGATAACTAGTATTATTTTTTTTTAGCAACTGCCAGCACTGAGAACAAAACCAACTCTGCGGCTGCACCAACCCAATGCCGGTGGAGATCACGCTCAAGGTAGCTAGCTAGCAAGATCAGGGAAGAGACGCGCTTCGCAGCATACACCGTGATACCCATATTGTGGCCGGAGAGGACACCAAACGGGGAGGCCGTGTAGGACATGTTGCACTAGTTTGACCATGACAATGATGTATCAACTAGCTAGTGGGGGTGGCCATTAGGGAGTGCGGCCGTGGCGGCGTCCACTAGAGGGATTATCCTAGCCTCTTTTGCCTCACCAACTGGGAGGAGAAAGCGATGAGTCACCCCGGTAATGGCTCCTCCGTGCGGGACGCTGTACTAGAATGCGCAATAAAACATGAGGTTCATGATCTATGTGCATTCCAACCTTATGACAGGTAGGTAAAAAAAAAAAAAAATCAGCTGCCTTGCCTTCTTTTTAATTATGTTACTTTTATAACTTACAAAAACAATAAACATTTTATAATAAATAATTTTGCAATAGCAAATTGCCAAAAAATCTATAAATAGACCTTGTTATCTCACCTATACAAAATAAAAAGTTATATTTTTTTATTTATTTTTTCAAATATATGAAAGGCTATCTTTCTTTATTTATTTTTTTCAATTATGCTACACTTACGAATATACTACACGCATATAGCGTATTTCTTTGACTAGTTCTCATTGAAGCCATAGAACATATCCATGACCAACATGCAAATCTGTGTAGAATAGGGCTAGTTTCAATTTTTTTGAGGTTTTTCATACATATTTATGTTAAAAGTATAATTTATCCACAATTCATATTATTTTTGTATTTAAAATTATGATTTATGTGCCCAAAATCTTTCTTGTCATAGATAGGTTAGAAATTTCTAATAAATTTGCAAAATGTGACCTAACTCAATAGAAAGTGGAGAGAAAAAATTTCGACCCTCTAGCCCAATCTGTAAGGCCCAGTTAATAAGTTCGGCCCAACAAACAAAAGCCCAGTTACCAATAGAAGTTGGCTACTAGAGCCCAGTTATCAAATGGGGCCCATGAAGCGTCACAAGCACCTCATTAGCCATCTTAAGGAAGGGCCCTTATCCCGACGTCAACGCCAAGGGGACAACTCGAGACAACAAAGTAGCTCCTGAGATAATGTCTCGACATGCTTTAAGGTAGGAAGTTTGCTCCATTCACACTCCACACCTTATCTCGATAGGTCTTAGCCCAGTAGATCTTATCTTAGCTACCTATAGCCTGGAGAGTACTTAGCTCTACAGATTCTTAAGACGGCAAAGCCATAGCTCGATGGAAGTGAAGCGACAGATTCTTACCAAATATGAAGGTAAGTGGATCTCGCAGGAATGATGGTCACACATGGATAGCAAACTTCTTAAATAAGATAATGATGAGTTGCAAACGATCGACACAATTACTACCAACACCTAGAGGGGGAGGTGAATAGATTCTAATCGTGATACTTTACTATATTAGTTAATTTAGACAAATGTAACCAAATTATGCTGGGCAAATCAGAATGAAAACAAGTTTTATACACGGTTAGAGAAAATGTAACAAGTGAAAAGGTGGTGATCTAAGAATGCCAAGCGTGCAGATGAATATGCAAGAGAGAAAAAGCAAGCACGACGCCAATGTTTATCCTAGTTCAGTGTTGATCCACTCAACACCTACATCTAGTCCTCAATGGCAAACTCCTTAAGATTTCCACCAACCGTGTTGTCAACCACAATCAAGATTACAACTGCTAGATATAGACCTCTAGCCAGTCCAACAACCTCTTGAGTACCTCAAGCCCTCACCTCCTTCCACAGGTGGAATCTACATGCCTAAACCACAGTCCTTCATCTATGAGGTGGAACAACCACACCTGATAGAATTATGTCTTCTCCTTCTAACCAAGGAGGAACACCACCAAATACAGACCTTTGGCCGATCACCACACCTACTACCGCACAGACAAGTCATCACCCCAAGGGTGGAAAATACACCTGAACAACAGGTCTTCTCCTTTCAAGGAGGAACATTGCTAGATACAAACCTCTGGCCGGTCACCACACCTGCTGCTGCACAGACAGATCTTCACCCCAATGGTGGAAAATACACCTAAACAAGAAGTCTTCTCCGTTCAAGGAGAAACACAACCAGATATACACCTCTGGCTGGTCACCTCTATTTATAGAGAGAAGTTGTGTCGGAGAAGGAATGTCTATGAAGCTCGACAGATAAGGCACACAGTAAGTGTGACGGAACACCTCGTCTAAGTCCGTTAAACCGATAACGTACTTGATCCGAGTCCGTCTCCTGCGAACGGGCCGAAGCCTCGCAAGGGATACCACACTCTAGTCCGTGAAAACACAAAGGAACACACCATTCCATATATATTTATTTCACAAAATTACATAGCCATATTTCCAAAAACTGAAAGAAAGTACAAGAGCCTGGGGCATACCCCGAGGTACAACTGGAAGAAGTAAACAACTAGCTACTCTAGCTACACTACACTGTTGAAGGTGCTGACCCTGCACTGCTACGACGCGGCTCCGAACTGGACGACGGCCGAGAAACGTCCTCTTCGCCTTCACCTGTGGGGGTAGGGGTGAGCCTCGCTAGTCACTGGCTCAATAGGGAACTCCCCCAACACCGAGCAAACCAAAAACACAGGTACGAAAGCAGTAAACTATGCTAACAGTTTATAGAACAGCTAAGCAGGATATTAAAGCTGTAAATATACTGACCGTTTGCCGACTACGTAAAACAACTATATTAAATAAACGGCAAACCCAAACAGGTGTACGAGCTAAAGTAGAGTCTGCCACACTCGAGCCACGTGAACTGGTTTGCGACACCAGTGACTGACTCGGACAACACACACAGGTCTACCTCTCAGTCTCGCAGCCACAGACGAAAGGTCCAGCTGCCGCTCCACGTGAAAATGTCAAGCAACTGTGGAGACCAACTAAACACCACCACCTGTGGACCACACAGTCGCAGGCCCATGCCTGGCACCTCCAAAGACCCTGGCCTGGGCTCGCTAGAGTGAGGCACTGGAGAAGGACTAGCTGGGGACCAGTGTCGACTACTGGTGTCCGTACGCCCAACTACGAGCACGCTACAAGTGACCAAAAGATAAGTACGACAGTCACTGTCCCACTGTCGTCTTTCCCTCAGCCGGACGTACAACTCAAGCAAAGGAGTGAGGGTGTCCAGGTCAAATGACACAGACCTCGACGGTACAACACAAGTACCGGGACAAAGCCCCGAGCTAACAGTCTGGCTCACAGAGAACCTGCGACATCCAACTGGAGAGGTAACCACGGTAGGCGTCGCACTACTCGCCACGTATACAAAACCACGTGCACGTCACACACAAACCAAGTGAAGACTTACGTAAACCGCGTGCACTAACAGTCCACTACACGTGAACACCGCATGAATACATAAAGAACCAACTAACTGCGTACCCAGTATGCTAATTTCAGATAATCACGTGCACTAGGTACACCACAAATACCAATGCACTGCTCAATATCGTTAAATATATAATATAACAACATTTAAATATAAGCATGCTGGCGGCAACATCGACTGTCGTCGATGAGATGTAAATGACAAGATATCTGGCCGTCAATCTCCTAGCTGAAGAACCTGGCGTCAATCGATGTTGACGCCAAGCTCCTCAACTCCAGTTCCTGCAGAAACCCTAAACCGATTCTACAGGCATTCTCGGTCCCGAAACCATCGAGAAAACATGAGGAAATACTTCCTCTAACATCCACACACTATAACCAAACTGTAACAACATGTTTCACTACTCAAATTAATCAAACCACCCATTAACCCGCATGGAACACTTCCTTCCCAGAAACGCTATTATCACGTCGTTTCATGCTTTCAGAATACATTAAAGCTATTAGAATTAACTAAAGGGATCGTCCCCTACCTCAGGACGCGCTTAAACCTCCTAAATCCTCTCGATTCGCACCAAATCCTCCGTGAGCTTCTACGGGAATCACATCTCGCACTGGCATTTGCTGGCACAATTGGTCACCGCCACTCGTTCCATGGTCCCCTAACCAGCCTTTAGCAACCTTTAGAAGCAGTAGGGGAGCAAAGGCGTGAAAGTAGGGCGAAGAAGAGGGAGAATCCGAGTGGAAAAGCTGCCCTCGGGTGACCCTATATTCTGCAGGTCGCACAGGTTGGCGTCAACCCTGATGTCGCTTAGAGAATCTCCACCATAAACGTCCACAAAGTCCGACGTTAAGTTCATAAGGTTGACGTCACCTTCGATGGACGTCAAACCAGTCAACGACCACACCTGGCCATCAACCCCTAATTAGCTACAACAGGTCCTATCTTGTTTCAGGACCAAACCTGCACCAAACCTGCGCACACCACATGACCAAACCACACTGGCCTAACAAAGGCTACTACAACCATTACACACATGATCCATAAGGATCCGAAAAGCATGCGACGTTACATTACTATCATCTAAAAAGAAAATTTCGACCTCGAAATTCATAGCACAATTCAAACATAAACAACTTAAATATGCACATTTTTACAAGTACTATCATCTAAGAAGAAATACAAAACCTTATTCAAATAGATAGGGATACTCCTTAGCCATCTCCTCGGCTAATTCCCAGGTATCCTCACCACCTAACCTATTTTCCCATCGCACTTTAACTAATTCGATTTCTTTATTTCTCAGCTTCTTTATCTTTCGATCAGTGATCTGCACTGGATATTCTGGCATTGTCATATCCGGCCTCAGGTCACCACCTTGGTAACTGATTATTTGAGCTGGATCTTCAATGCACTTTCTTAACATAGAAACATGAAATATATCATGGACATCCGCAAAATCTGCTGGCAAATCCAGCCTATAAGTTGTTTCCCCAATCCTTTCGATTATCTGGAAAGGTCCCACATACCTTGGGCTCAACTTTTCAGTCTTGCCAAACCTCATGATACCTTTACTTGGGGAAACTCTCAAGAAAACAAATTCTCCAACTTCAAACTAAGTGGTCTCCTCCGCTTATCAGCATAACTCTTTTGCCTGCTTTGAGCTGCTTGCAATTTTTCCTTAATAAGCTTCACTATTTCGGTGGTTTGCTGAATTAATTCAGGACCCACTAACTGTCTTTCTCCCACTTCATGCCAGTTCAATGGGGTTCTACATGGCCTTCCATATAAAGCTTCATACGGTGCCATCCCAAGACTGGTATGATAACTATTATTATAGGCAAACTCAACCATTCCCAAATGATGCTCCCAGTTACCTCCCCAAACTAAACAACAAGCTCGCAACATATCTTCAATTGTCTGGATAGTCCTTTCTGTTTGACCATCTGTCTGGGGATGATAAGCGGAGCTATATCTCAGCTCAGTACCAATTACTTTTTGCAGACTTTTCTAAAAACCAGAAGTAAATCTTGGATCTCTGTCAGACACAACAGTCTTCGGAATACCATGCAGTGGAACAATTCTATCAACATAAACCTTTGCTAATCTGTCCACTGTCCAAGACATACTTACTGCCACTAATCTGCACACCTTGGTCAATCTATCAACAAATACCCATATTCCATTATGCCCATAACTCGATCTTGGTAAGCCTGCCACAAAATCCATGGCAATATCATCCCATTTCCACTGTGGAATGGGTAACGGTTGCAATAGACCTCCAGGCTTCTGATGCTCTGCCTTAATTTGCTGACACACAACACATCTTGAAACAAACTCAGCTATTTCCTTTTTCATATGAGGCCACCAGAAATATTTCTTTAAATCCTGGTACATTTTAGTACTACCTGGATGGATAGTGTACCTGGATTTATGAGCCTCTTCCAACACTCTCTGCTTTACCTCTCTCTCTGCTAGAACAAACAACCTACCTCTGAGCCTAACCACACAATTATCATCAATGGTAACTCCTTCCATTTTCACAATTTCAGCCAAATTCGCATCTATTTTCTGAGCTTCCACAATCTGCCAATACAAGGACGGCTCTACAGCACTACTGGCTAGTACTGCCCGTCGTTGACTGCTTGGCACATACAAGGAGTTCTCCACTATTTCCTCATACAATTTTCATTCCTTGATCATCATTTGACTTATATATACCTTTCTACTCAAGGCATCCGCTACCACATTGGCCTTACCCAGATGATTAGCCAAACTGAAGTCATAATCCTTCAAATACTCCACCCACCTACGCTGACGGAGATTTAAATCTTTCTGTGAGAAGATATACTTTAAGCTTTTATGATCTGTAAAAATTTCAAATCTCTCGCCATACAGATAATGCCTCCACATTTTCAAAGCAAACACAACTGCTGCTAATTCTAAATCATGGGTGGGATAATTATCTTCTGCTGGCTTCAACTGCATGGACGCATAAGCTATCACTTTACTATGCTGCATAAGCACTGCGCCAAGTCCTTTCCTTGAAGCATCTGTATACACCACAAAACCACCACTTCCTGCCGGTAACGCCAATATAGGTGCTGATGTAAGTCTCTTCTTTAACTCCATAAAACTTTTCTGACATTCACCGGACCACACAAATGGCACACCCTTCCTGGTTAATTTAGTCATGGGTGCCGCAATCTTAGAAAAATCTTGTATGAAGCACCTATAATAACCTGCTAACCCCAAAAGCTTCTAATCTCAGAGATTGTCTTAGGCACTTCCCACTTCATCACCGATTCCACTTTACTTAGATCGACTGCCACTCCATCTGCCGAGATGATATGACCCAAAAACTGAATTTCCTTCAACCAGAACTCACACTTACTAAATTTAGCAAACAACCGATTATCTCTTAATAACTGAAGAGTAAACCTCAAATGAGCAGCATGCTCCTCTTCAGAGGCTGAATAAATCAGAATATCATTTATAAAGACCACAATGAATTGGTCTAAATATGGATGAAAAATTCTATTCATCAGATCCATAAAAGCTGCAGGAGCATTGATCAGCCCAAATGGCATAACCACAAATTCATAGTGACCATATCTAGTTCTGAATGATGTTTTATCTATATCTTCCTCTTTAATTCTTAACTGATGGTACCCGGACCTCAAATCAATTTTAGAAAATACCTTTGCTGATTGCAACTGATCAAACAGATCATCTATTCTTGGTAACAGGTACTTATTTTTAATGGTCACATCATTCAACTTCCTATAATCAATACACATACGAAAACTTCCATTTTTCTTTTTCACAAATAACACTGGTGCTCCCCACGGGGAATGACTCAGTCTAATAAACCCTTTCTGCAATAGCTCTTCTAATTGCTTTTTCAATTCTTTAAGTTCTACGTGCCATCCGATATGGAGCTTTAGAAATAGGCATGGTACCTGGCAGTAACTCAATGGTAAAGTCCACCTCTCTATGTGGAGCTAAACCAGACAAATCTTCCGGAAAAACATCAGCAAATTCCCTAACCACGGGAACTGTCTCCATTGACTGACTAGCCTCTACCAAACTAACTTAGGCTAAATAAGCCACACACCCTGCATTTATTAGCTTTCTAGCTCTTATTGCAGAAATTATAAACTTAGAAGTACAGAAAGGCATACCTTGATACTCAAACACTAAACCATTAGGATGGCAGAACCTGATCCTCTTCTTTCTGCAATCTAACAGTGCTCCATAAGTCTCAAGCCAATCCATTCCCAAAATAATATCATAATCTGTCAACTGCAGGGCATACAACCGACTTGGCATCTGGTTTCCTTCAATCACAACAGGAGCTTCATCTATATAGCTCGAAGTGAGCATAAACTCACCTGAGGGAACCTCCACAACCAACTCACAGGATTTCTCTTTCAAAGGATGAACCATACAATCCAGGAATTCTTCGGAAATAAAAGAATGAGAGGCACCCGAATCAAATAAGACTCTTGCTGAATAGTCATAAAGAGGTAAAGTACCTTCTATCATATTCGATGCCTCCGCCTGGGCTCGGGTGATAGCCATAACCCGACCTGTAGCGACCCTCATTATATCGGTACGGTTATACCAACCCACGTCGATATAGTGAACGTTGCCACAGTGGGACATTTACCCAACAATAACATTCAGCTGAGATACACGTGAATATAAGAATAGAGTAGCGGAAGTAAAAGAACCACTGTCTTCATTTCATTCATCATCCACATTTAACATACATGATTCGATGACATTTAAAGAACTAAAAGTCCACATAATTAAATTTGCTGAAAATCAAATACATAATTGTCCACACTTATACATTTATCCATGATAATGCTAGTACAATGTTGCAACTATATACATCAAAATGCCAAAAGTCACAACTAAGCTCCAACAAACTAGCTACTCCTCGCGCTCGGAGTCGCTTTCCACGGTCTCTTCCAAAGGTGTGTCATCTACTACACCTGTACGCCGAAGCAAGTAATGAGTCTAAAAGACTCAGCAAATAACTCTACACATACCATACATGTACATATCATAGCAGGTTTTACATACACATTCACAAGACACAACATATAGCATGCGTGACATTGAAATTGACAACCTTATCTTGGAAATTCTACTAATGAACACATGATTCATGCTTTCAGCTTTTCTAAATCAAAATCTCCTACCACATGCTCTCTAATCATTCCTACACATGAAGGTTCTACTTTCAATTTAAACTAAAACATGAGAGCAATCTAGCATGACTAGCTTACATACATGAAAGAACACATTGCTAACATGGTTACTACTCATTCGTATACATACACATAACCATTTCACATGCTTTAAGCTTGCTGTTTTGATGTGGCTTAACACTTTACAATCTAACACATGAAAGACACATGAAAGTTACGTGCTCATTCAAACCACAACGTGAGAGCATACACACGTGGAATGGTTTACACATAAGTAAGGATTGTCCCTAGCATGGGTTCTACGCATTGTACACATGTAGCACAAAATCATAACCACATTTATGTTGCTGTTCTAACATGATTTCAGATCATCATATCATGGGTTTTCAATTTCACATCCTCACATTTTTGGTTTCATATTTTTACACAATTTCTAATTCACATATTTCACACTTTACACATTGCACATTTACACATTGTTCACACTACAGAATTTTCACATGGTCACTATCACATTTCACATTTTACACTTTAGTGCCGTGACACATAGTCCAAACCACCATAAGAAGGACACATCACATCACATACACATAGACGCCACCTAGGCAATACAGTGACGACTCTTGGACTGCGCAGACCGGGAGAACAAGTCTCCACCCTAACCAGTGGTACTTGTCCAACTCCAGGATTTCATCCTAATGCCCTTAGGATTACAACACATTGAACCTTCTCAGGGGGACTTTTCCCTGATACGGTTCTACTGCCCTCTATGGAAGCAGTGTCACACTTGGCACAATTTACACATTTACCGATTTTTAACACATATCTTTACACATGACACTTGCCTCTCATTCATTTTCTCACTCACACAAGGGCTCTGTTTTCCTAACATGATTCTACAGTTAACAGGGTTACATGTTCAGAATTTGCACAAATCAGATCACACACACATATCACATTATTCCCACATTAGCATGCATTTTTCTTTTCACATTTCTCTCATGGAAAAATTCATATTTCACTATATAGTTGCCCAAACGACTTGAAAATTTAACCACATGCTGATCTCAGGTTTATGATTCCACATGAAAATTTTCAGATTTTTATGACTCAAAATGAAATTACAGAAAATTTACCGTCGATTTCACATCATTATTCATAATGCAAATTAACATGGAGTTGAACATAATTGCAAATTTAACAATTCACTGTCTGCACCCTAGCATGCACAGGGTCACAGATTTTATTTCTGAATTTATCGAGCAACACACAATTTACTGGAATTTAACATGACCTACGCATGATTTCTATTTCCCAAAACAGAAATTTCAATAACCATACAAGCATGGGGAAAAATGTCAGAAACTCAGAGCACAGATAGGATCATGCATACATGGTCTAACAAATTTGGGCAACAAAACTTTGCCACAGATCATTAGGATCATGGTGAATACACATTACCATTCTTTTCGCATACACATTAGATAGACGAATAAACTCAACCACCCACAAAATAAATGTACATTCATTCTCCCATACATCACATTAGCTAGTATACATAGCATATAAGAGTTACATTATATCCTCATCGCAAAACACGTCGAAATTACTCACATATGCCAGGAAGAACTGCTCACTGTTCTGTCCTGGAGAACTTGACGGCGGTCTCTGGCCGTTCCAGGAGTGGACGGCCAGATTGCTGGACGCACGCCAGGGATCTCGGCGTCAAGGGCATTGACGCCGAGTTCCTGTCTGTGCAGAAACACAGACCGAACTTCAAAAATCAAGAAGAATTGGGGATCTAGGACACGAGGAAAAATATGTAAAAATCACAAAACCCTACTAGACACCTACATGGACGATAGGGGTAAGTTACTTGCCTCTAAAAAATACTACAAGGGGATCTAAAATGGCGGTGAAGCTCTCCTTGGGCAGTCCCAAGAAGCCTACAATGACACCTTCCTCCAGGTTCTTGACTGATGTAGACACCAAGGAGAGGTCGGGGAAGCCTTCCCTGATGCTCCAGCTATCTCCCAGTCTTTGTAGATGGCCGGATGAAGCTCCAAATCCCGGATCTAGGCTTGCAAAGACAGGTTCTTCTCACAGAAACTAGGGTTTGTCTTCTTCTCTTTGCAAAGAGCCAGGAGAGGGCTGAGGGTTGAAACAGGGGTTTGTATATAGAGTAGAGGGGCTCTCCTCTCACGCAGGTCGGACAAGAGGGCTTTCAGACCGTTGGAGACAGCTCCCCAATGGGTGAGCTAGCTTGCTCCCGAATTCTGGGCTCTGCAATGCATGCAGGTCAGAGAAGTTGGAGTCCACATCGCTGGATGCTGGACTTAGTGTTGGCGTCCATAGGGTTGACGCCGACACCACATCAACGTCTGTTGATATTGACGCCAATCTGGCCTTCGGCCAGAACTCTAAAACATGCAGACCATGTACATATTATACCTATATATGTCATATGTATACTATTACGTACACACTACCATCATATTCTTCGTACATTATTTACATCTAATTTATACACATGCATGCAATAGTATACTAACTAGTACTTACGTAGATATTTACATACGTACATACACAACATGAATTATTTACATGCAATACAATAATGCAACAAAATTCGAGGGCCTTACACTCTCTCCCCCTTAAAAGAAACTTCGTCCTCGAAGTTAGAACGACGCTACTCAAACAAAAGTGGGTACTTCTTCTTCATCGCATCCTCAAGCTCCCAAGTAGCCTCCTCTCGTGAGAAGTTCCGCCAGAGAACTTTCACCGACGCAATACTCTTGTTCCGGAGATGCTGAATCTTCCGGTCAAGAATAGCTACTGGTTGCTCGACATACGACAGATCTGGCTGAATCTCCACTGGCTCATGACTAATCACATGAGACGGATCTCGGACATACTTCCTGAGCATCGAAACGTGGAAAACGGGATGAACACTAGCCAAAGATGGGGGTAATGCTAGCTCATATGCCACGCTGCCCAATCGTCTGAGAATCTCATATGGGCCAATGAACCTAGGGCTCAACTTACTATGCCTGCCAAATCTGACAACACCTCGAGTAGGCGATATCTTCAAGAAGACATGATCGCCAACCTCGAACTCCAAATCCTTTCTCCTGTTGTCGGCATAACTCTTCTGCCTATCCTGAGCCGCAACAAGCCTCTTCCTGATAAGCTGGACCTTATCCGAAGTCTCCTGAACTAACTCCGGACCGATCAGCTGCCTATCACCAGTCTCCTCCCAACATAAAGGAGATCTGCAGGGCCTACCATACAACGCCTCAAATGGAGCCATACCAATACTCGCATGAAAGCTGTTGTTGTATGCGAACTCCACAAGAGGTAAATGGCGCTCCCAATCATCCTTCCAATCCAGAACACACGCTCTCAACATATCCTCGAGCGTCTGGATAGTCCTCTCGGACTGTCCATCAGTCTGGGGATGAAATGTTGAACTGAGCTTCAGCTCCGAACCTAAAGCATCCTGAAGACCCTTTCACAACCTCGAAGTAAATCTCGGATCTCGATCCGAAATGATCGACTTCGGCACACCATGCAATCTAATGATACTACTAACATACAATCTAGCTAAACTCTCTACTGACTGCTTCTTCTTCATAGGCAAGAAATGAGCAGTCTTCGAGAATCTATCTACAACTACCCAAATCGAGTCATTGCCCCTTCTAGATCAAGGCAAACCCGAAACAAAGTCCATAGTGACAGCTTCTCACTTCCACACTGGGATGTCCATCCTTTGCATAAGGCCGGATGGTCGCTGTCGCTCGGCCTTCACTTGCTGGCACACTAAACACCGGGATACGTAATCCGCTACATCCCTCTTCATGCCAGACCACCAAAAGGATCTCTTCAAATCCTGGTACATCTTAGTGTTACCCGGGTGAATAGAGAATCGCGATCTATGAGCCTCCGCTAACACATGCTCACGGACATCTACTAAATCAGGGACACAAACACGGTGCTGAAATCTAATCACACCGTCCTCATCACGAGCAATGCCTGCCTTGCCCACTAACTCTAAGAGTCTAGGGTCGGCTTCCTGTTACTCGATCACCTCATCCAAAACCGAGGACCTAAGGGATAACTGAGCTACAAAAGCCTGGCATAGCGATGGCTCTAACTCAGTCAACGCGCAAGCCGCATCCTCCAACATCTTCCAATCCTGCTAGAGAGATGGCCTCTTTCTACTCAGAGCATCCGCTACGACATTCGCCTTCCCAGGGTGATACTGAAGGTCGAAGTCATAGTCCTTCAAGAACTCAATCCATCTTCTCTGCCTCAGGTTTAGTTCCTTTTGCCCTTAGTGACGGCTCCCCCTGAGCATGAGACTCCCCCTTAATGTGAGGCAAGTCAGATCTTGTTGCTCTTGACCTTTGACAAATTGTTTGTCAAGTCTTCAAGATTTTTGCCTGCATTTATCTAAAAAAAAACTTGCAAACATTGTTAGTAGCATTGTAGTTTACTGAATATAACAAACAAAAATGTAAGTTTAAAAACAAAAACTAAAACTAAAGGATGACTACTTCCTCTTTAGATTGGAATGAAGTGAAGAGTTGGTAGTCACCAATTGGATGTTTTTGAACATCCTCAAGCTCTTGTGGTCGGTAAACACCTCAAATCTGACACTATAAAGATAGTGCCTCCAGATCTTTAGTGCATGAACCACTGCTACGAGCTCCAAGTCATGAGTCAGATAGTTCTTCTCATGCTCCTTCAACTGTCGAGAAGCATAAGTCACTACCCTTTCCTGTTGCATTAGCACACAGCCTAAACCAATCCGAGACGCATCCGTGTAGATAGCAAAACCCTCTACACCGCTCGGTAAGACTAACACTAGGGCTGTCGTGAGCTTAGTCTTCAACAATTGAAAACTACTCTCACACTTCTCGGACCAAACAAACTTCACTCCCTTTCTGGTAAGCTGAGTCAAAGGGGCGGCGATGGATGAAAATCCCTCAATAAATCGCCGATAGTAACCAGCTAAACCAATAAAACTACGAATCTCCGAAGGGGTCTTGAGAATCTCCCAATCCATAACTGCCTGGACATTTGCTAGATCCACTGCAACACCAGCACCGGAGATAACATGCCCGAGGAAATGAACCTCGAGCAACCAGAAATCGCACTTGCTGAACCTAGCATACAGCTTGTGCTCACGAAGAACCTCTAATACTATTCTCAAATGCTGACGGTGTGTGGCCTCGTCCGGAGAGTAGACCAACACATCATCAATAAACACTACGACAATGCTATCCAGATAAGGCCTAAACACCCTGTTCATGAGATCCATGAACGTTGCAGGGGCATTGGTCAATCCGAAAGGAAGGACCAAAAACTCATAATGTCCATAACGGGTTCTAAACGCCGTCTTGGACACATCCTCACTCCGAATCCTCAACTGATGATAACCAGATCACAAATCAATCTTAGAAAAGACTGATGCACCTCGCAACTGATCAAACAAATCATCAATACGAGGTAAGGAATACCTGTTCTTCACAGTCACTTGGTTCAACTTTCTGTAGTCAATGCATAACCTAAGTGACCCGTCTTTCTTCTTGATGAATAATACAGGTGCGCCCCAAGAGGAAACACTAGGGCAAATAAATCCCTTATCAAGCAACTCTTGCAACTGCCTTCTCAACTCGGCTAACTCCACAGGTGCCATCCGATATGGAGCCTTCGAGATAGGAGAGGTGCCCGGAAGCAACTATATGGTAAACTCTATCTCTCTAACCGGTGGCAATCCAGACAAGTCATCAGGAAAGACATCTGGAAAATCCTGCACTACCTCAATCTCTGCAAGAGTAGGTGACTCATCAGCCTCTGGCACTAACACCACGCTGGCAAGAAAAGCGTCACAACCCTTGTTCACCATTTGCATCGCCTTCATGGCAGAGATGACTAACTTTCCAGCCAAGTTCCTTGGCAAGGGATGAGAGAACTCGTCCTCACCAGGAATGCGGAAAACAATCCTCTTCCGGCGACAATCCACTAATGCATAGTGCTCCTCTAGCCAATCCAGACCAAGAATAGCATCATAGTCCTTCATCTTTAGCAAGAAGAAACACCCATCTAGGATTCTATCCTCAATGCACACAGGTAATGACGGAATGCACTTCCTAGTCGATACCGTACCCGCAGGGGTGTGCACAGACAAAGGGACCTCTAAATCCTCAGACTCTATGCCTGACTCTAGGGCTAACTGCCTAGCGAACCGCTCGGAAATGAACGAGTGAGTAGCACCTGTATCAAACAAAACTCGAGCGTGCATACCTAAAAGCAAAACCGTACCTTCGGTAACATGCTCCGCCTGCTCGGCGTCCTCGCGAGCTAAAGCAAACACTCGAGCTGGGGCTCGAGGCCTTCCTGGTCTTCCTGTAGCTGGCGCTGCTGCCGCTACTGTTGGGGCTGGCGCTCCGCGCTAGACTCTCTGCTGAAGTCTTGGGCAATCTTTGATCTTGTGGTCGCTGCTTCCGCACTTCAAGAACTTGCCCGTAATCATCCAACACTCGGAACCACCATGTGTCCTCCCACAGTGGGGACACTCTTTCTTCACACCAGGGGAACGTACAGAAGGTACCTGAGTACTGCCGACTGCTACTGGTCGCTGCTGTGTCGGGTACACCGCTTTCTTTTTGTCCTGCCACTGGAACGTGGCTGCAGGTCTCTTCTGCGAAGCTTTCTTTTCTTCCAGGTATTGCTCCATCTCTCCCTCCTGCCTACAAGCAGCACTAAGGGCCTCGTCCAATGTGCGGTGGTCAAATGCCACGAGTCTCGTCCGCAGTGATGGCTTGAGTCCCATCACGAACTTCTTTGTCTTTCTGCGCTCATCTGTCACAATATGAGGTGCATATTTAGAGAGTTTAGAAAATCTTGCCTCATATTCTAGCACGGTCATGGAGCCTTGAGTCAAAGATAGGAATTCTTGCTCCATCCGATCTTGCACGTGCTCGGGGACGAACTTGGCCCGAAAGAGCCTCACGAACTCGTCCCACGCAACATCAACAGCTCCGTCCTCAAACCGGGTACGCAGCAATGAAGCCCACCATACATCAGCTCTTTCCTGCAGTACACCGTTCATAAGCACCATCTAAACAAATCTAGCTTAGCAAAACATACAAGCATATAAACTAAAGCATACATGTAGCATGTAGGTGGCTAATGTGACCTTATCCTCATCTGCACACCTGATGGCTCGGAAGATCTTTTCTACCTCCCTCATCCAGCTTTCAGCCAACAATGGATCGCTCTCCCCCTTAAAAGAGGGTGGCAGCATCCTCTTGAATCTCTCCATGGTAGAAGGTCCACCATGGTCCTGACCTGGTACTTGAGCCTGCTACAGTACACAGCAAGCAATACACAATCAACATAATATCACATACTTAAAGCAGACTATTAATCATTTTATTAGTCTAACCTGAGCCTCCAACTGTGCCTGGAGTGCTGCCTGGGTATGAGCCTGTGTCTGCATGGCTTGCACCAGACCTTGCATGAATACTCCAAATCCACAGGCGACGGTGGGGGAAGTACAGGACCTTGCGGCGCCGGGGCCTGCTGCTCCGCTCGCTCGTAACGTCTCGGCTCGTCCTCACGGGCCGACGCTCCGCCACGCCTACCTCTCGAAGCCATGGCTGTAATAAATTTCAGCCACCATTAGAGCTAGGTTACTAAGTTTTCTAACCATCTTCTTATCTATTTTTCATTCATTATTAATCAGTTCTACACATGTGGACATACTTAGCATGCAATGAAGATGATGACTTATGTATATTCATGTGCAATCTCAACCGGTTGCTCTGATACCAATCTCTGTAGCGACCCTCATTATATCAGTATGGTTATACCAACCCACGTCGATATAGTGAACGTTACCACAGTGGGACATTTACCCAACAATAACATTCAGCTGAGATACACGTGAATATAAGAACAGAGTAGCGGAAGTAAAAGAACCACTGTCTTCATTTCATTCATCATCCACATTTAACATACATGATTCGATGACATTTAAAGAACTAAAAGTCCACATAATTAAATTTGCTAAAAATCAAATACATAATTGTCCACACTTATACATTTGTCCATGATAATGCTAGTACAATGTTGTAATTACATACATCAAAATGCCAAAAGTCACAACTAAGCTCCAACAAACTAGCTACTCCCTACGCTCGGAGTCGCTTTCCACGGTCTCTTCCAAAGGTGTGTCACCTACTACACCTGTACGCCGAAGCAAGTAATGAGTCTAAAAGACTCAGCAAATAACTCTACACATACCATACATGTACATATCATAGCAGGTTTTACATACACATTCACAAGACACAACATATAGCATGCGTGACATTGAAATTGACAACCTTATCTTGGAAATTCTACTAATGAACACATGATTCATGCTTTCAGCTTTTCTAAATCAAAATCTCCTACCACATGCTCTCTAATCATTCCTACACATGAAGGTTCTACTTTCAATTTAAACTAAAACATGAGAGCAATCTAGCATGACTAGCTTACATACATGAAAGAACACATTGCTAACATGGTTACTACTCATTCGTATACATGCACATAACCATTTCACATGCTTTAAGCTTGCTATTTTGATGTGGCTTAACACTTTACAATCTAACACATGAAAGACACATGAAAGCTACGTGCTCATTCAAACCACAACGTGAGAGCATACACACGTGGAATGGTTTACACATAAGTAAGGATTGTCCCTAGCATGGGTTCTACGCATTGTACACATGTAGCACAAAATCATAACATGATTTCAGATCATCATATCATGGGTTTTCAATTTCACATCCTCACATTTTTGGTTTCATATTTTTACACAATTTCTAATTCACATATTTCACATTTTACACATTGCACATTTACACATTGTTCACACTATAGAATTTTCACATGGTCACTATCACATTTCACATTTTACACTTTAGTGCCGTGACACATAGTCCAAACCACCATAAGAAGGACACATCACATCACATACACATAGACGCCACCTAGGCAATACAGTGACGACTCTTGGACTGCGCAGACCGGGAGAACAAGTCTCCACCCTAACCAGTGGTACTTGTCCACCTCCAGGATTTTATCCTAATGCCTTAGGATCACAACACATTGAACCTTCTCAGGGGGACTTTTCCCTGATACGGTTCCACTGCCCTCTATGGAAGCAGTGTCACACTTGGCACAATTTACACATTTACCGATTTTTAACACATATCTTTACACATGACACTTGCCTCTCATTCATTTTCTCACTCACACAAGGGCTCTGTTTTCCTAACATGATTCTACAGTTAACAGGGATTACATGTTCAGAATTTGCACAAATTAGATCACACACATATATCACATTATTCCCACATTAGCATGCATTTTTCTTTTCACATTTCTCTCATGGAAAAATTCATATTTCACTATATAGTTGCCCAAACGACTTGAAAATTTAACCACATGCTGATCTCAGGTTTATGATTCCACATGAAAATTTTCAGATTTTTCTGACTCAAAATGAAATTACAAAAAATTTACCGTCGATTTCACATCATTATTCATAATGCAAATTAACATGGAGTTGAACATAATTGCAAATTTAACAATTCACTGTCTGCACCCTAGCATGCACAGGGTCACAAAATTTATTCCCGAATTTATCGAGCAACACGCAATTTACTGGAATTTAACATGACCTACGCATGATTTCTATTTCCCAAAACAGAAATTTCAATAACCATATAAGCATGGGGAAAAATGTCAGAAACTCAGAGCACAGATAGGATCATGCATACATGGTCTAACAAATTTGGGCAACAAAACTTTGCCACGGATCATTAGGATCATGGTGAATACACATTACCATTCTTTTCGCATACACATTAGATAGACGAATAAACTCAACCACCCACAAAATAAATGTACATTCATTCTCCCATACATCACATTAGCTAGTATACATAGCATATAAGAGTTACATTATATCCTCATCGCAAAACACGTCGAAATTACTCACATATGCCAGGAAGAACAGCTCACTGTTCTATCCTGGAGAACTTGACGGCGGTCTCTGGCCATTCCAGGAGTGGACGGCCAGATCGCTGGACGCACACCAGGGATCTCGGCGTCAAGGGCATTGACGCCGAGTTCTGTCTGTGCAGAAACACAGACCAAACTCCAAAAATCAAGAAGAATGGGGGATCTAGGACACGAGGAAAAATATGTAAAAATCACAAAACCCTACTAGACACCTACATGGACGATAGGGGTAAGTTACTTGCCTCTGAAAAATACTACAAGGGGATCTAAAATGGCGGTGAAGCTCTCCTTGGGCAGTCCCAAGAAGCCTCCAATGACACCTTCCTCCGGGTTCTTGACTGATGTAGACACCAAGGAGAGGTCGGGGAAGCCTTCCCTGATGCTCCAGCTATCTCCCAGTCGTTGTAGATGGCCGGATGAAGCTCCAAATTCCCGAATCTAGGCTTGCAAAGACAGGTCCTTCTCACAGAAACTAGGGTTTGTCTTCTTCTCTTTGCAAAGAGCCAGGAGAGGGCAGAGGGTTGAAACAGCGGTTTCTATATAGAGGAGAGGGGCTCTCCTCTCACGTAGGTTGGACAAGAGGGCTTTCAGACCGTTGGAGACAGCTCCCCAATGAGTGAGCTAGCTTGCTCCCGGAATTCTGGGCTCTACAACGCATGCAGGTCAGAGAAGTTGACGTCCACATCGCTGGACGCTGGACTTAGTGTTGGCATCCATAGGGTTGACGCCGACACCACATCGACGTCTGTTGATATTGACGCCAATCCGGCCTTCGGCCAGAACTCTAAAACATGCAGACCATGTACATCTTATACCTATATATGTCATATGTATACTATTACGTACACACTACCATCATATTCTTCGTACATTATTTACATCTAATTTATACACATGCATGCAATAGTATACTAACTAGTACTTACGTAGATATTTACATACGTACATACACAACATGAATTATTTACATGCAATACAATAATGCAACAAAATTCGAGGGCCTTACACGACCCCTTCCCCGCTGCTGCGGTGCTCCTCTGCCACGACCTGCCTGTGGCTGCTGAAACTACTGCGGCTGCTGCTGCACACCTCTTCCATATCCATACTCTCTTGGATAGGGGCAATTACGAATCAAATGCCCCGGCTGATTGCAATTATAACATCTATACCCTGGTGGAATAATGGGCTGTCTGGCAGTACTCTGTTGCTATTCCTCCACCTCTGGCCTACCACGACCTTGCTGAAATTGCTGTCTACCTCCCCATCCTCTTCCTTTACCTTTAAATGCTTGCTTTAATTTCTGGCCCCACTTACCAAAACCTGATGGAGAAGGTCCTGCTGGTGCTTTACCCTTACTCACACCCACTGACTACTGCGGTAGCCGAGAACTACCTGAATCTGACTCGCCCACCTGACGAGTTCTAATAGACCTTTCCAATGTAGCTGCTCTCTGAGCTGCTTCTTCCACTGTTTTACACATAAGTGGCACTATTGCATTTTGCAATTCTACTCTTAAACCCCGAATAAAATAGTCAACCATCATATTATTATCCGATACTACATAGGGCGCATATCTGCTGAGTGCCATAAATCGCATCTGGTACTCTAAAACTGAAGAGTTACCTTGCTGGAGTGTCCGAAAATGCTCCCTTTTCACTTGCTGCACTTGAATCGGAAAGAATGTATCGTTAAATACATCAAGAAATTCCGACCAAGTGATAGCCTCTTCTGTCCTGCCTGCAAAAGTGGTCTGCATCTTCAATCGCCACCATTCCAATGCAAAACCCCGCAACTGATAGGCAGCTTGCACGACTTTATCTGTTGCTGGACACCTCATGATCGT
This sequence comes from Colocasia esculenta, assembly GCA_014218235.1. Lineage (NCBI taxonomy): Eukaryota > Viridiplantae > Streptophyta > Magnoliopsida > Alismatales > Araceae > Colocasia > Colocasia esculenta. The sequence continues at coordinate 19,348,325 of CM024762.1, read as the reverse complement.
AAAGACCCTCTCAATCTCATGAACCCAGTGTTCCGCTGTATCTGGATTCGGCCCTCCTGAGTAAGTAGGCGGCTGCAATCTCAGAAATTTCTCAACTTGCATCACTGGTTCCTCTGCTATTAACACTGGTGGTGGTGGCAAGGGTGCTACAAAAGGCACCTCCACTCCTGGTGGAATTGGAGCTATAGGTACAGTCTCTCCATCCCCAGGTGGCACGACAACTGGTGGTACCTGTGGACGTCTCGTTCCGCCCCCGTCTTCGGATGCCGACTGGTGTGACCTTCTCCGACGGTGGTTCACGGACGTTCCGCTCCCTCGTTGGCGATGGAGAATGTGCCGGTTGACCTCGTTGACTTCTCGTTTGACCAGGTTGACTGAGGGAAAACAAGAGAACCGGAAGGGGATGGGAGATGATTGTGATCGCCAGGGCCTTACCTGTGCCCAAGGAGTTGTGTGATCACGCCGGAGTGGTAGCCTCGCGTCGCGGGTGATGGTGAGACTTTGACTTCTTCTCCTTCAGCCGGCCAAAAGAGAAGAGCTCCGCGGTCTTCTTTGGATTGTTCCTGCCACAGAACAAGACTCAATTAGACTCTAAATAGTGCAGCAAATGTTCAAAACGAAAGGTGGAAGGCCCAAAAGGAGAGTCCCGTACCGGTTGCGGACTTGAGAAGAGGGGTGGCCAAATGCTATGACCACCCTTCTTCCCTCGTTTTTGGTTGGGAAACCCCTTTCTAGGTGTGTAGGAAAGTGACCTACGTGCCTAGAGTGTGTGGGAAAGTGTGTGTGACATGCAAGTATCTAAGAGAGAAATAGAGAAGGGGAGGAAGAGGGGGAGGTGATCCTCGTTGTTGTTGTTGCAAGCTCCTTCCAAAGGCTCCTTCAGCTCCTTAGAAGCCTCCTTGGACGTCCCACAGGTTGAGAGGAAGTAGAGGAAGACTTGGTGAAGCTTGAGTGTGATTTTCTCTCTCCTCTCTCAAAGCTTGAGCATATGGACGTCCAGCCTCCTCCCCCCTTGTTCAGAGGGACCAAGGGGGAGTTATATAGACAGTGAGCTCGGGGTTGAGAGCATTGGATGCTCAAGTGTGAAGAAACACACTTGCACATGTGGCAATTCATGTGTTTAAGCTCCAACCAATAGGGAGAGGCCAAATGGGACTTTTACTGGGTCAAGGGACTGCCAAGGTGGCCCATATACCTGTTGGGAACGGCCCCATGCGTTGCATGGTCGAGACAAGGGCGCTAGTGGGCTGGAATCTCGGGTTAGTTGCGCAGACCAGGTAAACGCTCTCGACATCCAGGGATCAGGCCGCCAACCTCATGCATACGTCCATCGAGGTGGACGCCAACATGGGTCAACGTCCAGGGGCATTGCCGTCAATCAGTAGTCGGCGGCAGTCGATGATGCCGTCTACATGGGATCCGAGGCTGGTCAACACATGGTCAAACGAGGCTTAATGGGCCAAATAGCCTTGCGGGAAATGGGCCAAATCTCGCGTCTACAGTACCGACGCCTGCTGATCCATCCTCCTCCTAATATCAGTGAGGCTCTCCCAGATCCTCTCTATCATACGCTGAGTGCTCTCCTCTGGATCATCTCCTCCACCACCCCAATCTCTTCTATCAGCCATTTCAAATTTCTACATAAACAAAACATCAAACAAAAATGAAATAACAAATTATCAGAAACCAGGGCCCCTACCAGCAGTGTACAAAGACCGAAATAAGGCTATGTATCTTTCTAGTTCCCTTATATTAACACAGACCTTGCTCTGATACCAACTGTGACGGAACACCTCGTCCAAGTCCGTTAAACCGATAACATACTTGATCCGAGTCCGTCTCCCGCGAACGGGACGAAGCCTCGCAAGGGATGCCACACTTTAGTCCATGAAAACACAAAGGAACACACCATTCCATATATATTTATATCAAAAATTTACATAGCCATATTTCCACAAAACTGAAAGAAAGTACAAGATCCTGGGGCATACCCCGAGGTACAACTGGAAGAAGTAAACAACTAGCTACTCTAGCTACACTACACTGCTGAAGGTGCTGACCCTGCACCGCTACGACGCGGCTCCGAACTGGACGACGGCCGAGAAACATCCTCTTCGCCTTCACCTGTGGGGGTAGGGGTGAGCCTCGCTAGTCACTGGCTCAGTAGGGAACTCCCCCAACACCAAGCAAACCAAAAACACAGGTACAAAAGCAGTAAACTATGCTAACAGTTTATAGAATAGCTAAGCAGGATATTAAAGCTGTAAATATACTCACCGTTTGCCGACTACGTAAAACAACTATATTAAATAAACGGCAAACCCAAACAGGTGTACGAGCTAAAGTAGAGTCCGCCACACTCGAGCCACGTGAACTGGTTCGCGACACCAGTGACTAACTCAGACAACACACACAGGTCTACCTCTCAGTCTCGCAGCCACGGACGAAAGGTCCAGCTGTCGCTCCACGTGAAAAGGTCAAGCAACTGTGGAGACCAACTAAACACCACCACCTGTGGGCCACACGGTCGCAGGCCCATGCCTGGCACCTCCAAAGACCCTGGCCTGGGCTCGCTAGAGTGAGGCACTGGAGAAGGACTAGCTGGGCACCAGTGTCGACTACTGGTGTCCGTACCCCCAACTACGAGCGCGCTACAAGTGACCAAAAGACAAGTACAACAATCACTGTCCCACTGTCGTCTTTCCCTCAGCCGGACGTACAACTCAAGCAAAGGAGTGAGGGTGTCCAGGTCAGATGACACAGACCTCGACGGTACAACACAAGTACCGGGACAAAGCCCCGAGCTAACAGTCTGGCTCACAGAGAACCTGGGGCACCCAACTGGAGAGGTAACCACGGTAGGCATCGCACTACTCTCCACGTATACAAAACACGTGCACGTCACACACAAACCACGTGAAGACTCACGTAAACCGCGTGCACTAACAGTCCACTACATGTGAACACCGCATGAATACATAAAGAACCAGCTAACTACGTACCCAGTACGCTAATTTCAGAAAATCACGTGCACTAGGTATACCACAAATACCAATGCACCGCTCAATATCGTTAAATATATAATATAACAACATTTAAAGAGAACGACAACATCGACTGCCGTCGATGAGATGTAAACGGCAAGATATCTGGCCGTCAATCTCCTAGCTGAAGAACCTGGCGTCAATCGATGTTGACGCCAAGCTCCTCAACTCCAGTTCCTGCAGAAACCCTAAACGATTCTACAGGCATTCTCGGTCCTGAAACCATCGAGAAAACATGAGGAAATACTTCCTCTAACATCCACACACTATAACCAAACCGTAACAACATATTTCACTACTCAAATTAATCAAACCACCCATTAACCCGCATGGAACACTTCCTTCCCAGAAACGCTATTATCACGTCATTTCATGCTTTCAGAATACATTAAAGCGATTAGAATGAACTAAAGGGATCGTCCCCTACCTCAGGACGTGCTTAAACCTCCTAAATCCTCCTGATTCGCACCAAATCCTCCGTGAGCTTCTACGGGAATCACGCCTTGCACTAGCATTTCCTGGCACAATTGGTCACCGCCACTCGTTCCATGGTCCCCTAACCAGCCTTTAGCAACCTTTAGAAGCAGTAGGGGAGCAAAGGCGTGAAAGTAGGGCAAAGAAGAGGGAGAATCCGAGTGGAAAATCCGCCCTTGGGTGACCCTATATTCTGCAGGTCGCACAGGTTGGCGTCAACCCTGATGTCGCTTAGAGAACCGCCACCATAAACGTCCACAAAGTCCGACGTTAAGTTCATAAGGTTGACGTCACCTTCGATGGACGTCTAACCAGTCAACGACCACACCTGGCTGTCAACCCCTAATTAGCTACAGCAGGTCCTATCTTGTTTCAGGACCAAACCTGCGCCAAACCTGCGTACACCGCACGACCAAACCATACTGACCTCACAAAGGCTACTACAACCATTACACACATGATCCATAAGGATCCGAAAAGCATGCGACGTTACAGTAAGCCCAATAAATTGTGTCCAAATAAATAGGAAAGATCAGTAGCAGGAAGCTCGTTGTAGTTGGGCCTTCAATGCTCAATAAGTGAATGATCTTGAGCTTTGTAGGCGTGGCTGAGAGCTAAACTCTTTCCCTCGAAGTTATCTTCTTCAACAAGATTTTCACATTGAGCAGGAAGAAGATTGGAATGGAAGCTTTTGTGGAGGCTAGGCTTTTTTTCTTTCACATAAGCACTCAAATCGCACTTTAAAAACTTTTTTGTATGTTGTGTGTATCTATGATGCGCTCTTTTTGTAACAGTTCCATATGGCTTTCTTTTATAGTCGCCTTCTTTCATAGCCGTTGGGTTTATCGTTGTCTTATAGAGATGTGTACGTTAGACTCAGTCTTGACACGATCAACACTTTGTTCTGTCCTTTATTTTTAGTAAAAGATCTTTTTCTTTCTGCAGCCTTAGTTGTATATCCTCGTACAGATGGCTGTTGTACAATCCCAAAGTCATGGGTTGGTGTGCTTCTAGATACCTACAAAAAGTAGTTATCTTAGTAGACCACAACTGGCATGTCTGATGCACATTTCAACATAACTGTTATATATAAAATAATCCATCAACCAATACACATTCGACACTTAAAAAGACATTTTTAGAGATTTGAACGTTGAGCGCTTACGTAAGCAGATTTGCTATAGTGAAATAGAGATATCATAAAGTCTTCACCATACTTTTACCTATAAAATAAATCTTTCTTTTGAAAAGTTCTGAGATGAGAGCAATAAAATATTCTTTTTGAGTGATTCCCAAAATAACCAATTATTTGATGAAGTGAATGTAAGAATAATCGATTAATTTAAATCACCGATTATTTTTGAAGAGGACAATGTAGATAACTGATTAATTTGAGTTCGGAAGACAGACAACTATAACTCCAACAATTTGATAATGATTCATCTGATAATTGGAAATATAATTCATTTAATAATCAAAACGACATTTGCTCGATAATCAAAATGCTAACTAATTATACAAGTTATATCAATAATAAATATATTCATGAGTTTAAGTTATTGCATTCATGAGTTTTAGTTATCAGCAAAACATATGGATAAATATAAGAGTGGTTCAACAAACTCCCCCTTATTGATGATGACAAAATTTATGGACATTTTCTAAAATAATGTGTTCAATCATACTCAGAAAATTAAATCGTCTAACATTTTTCTTCCATTTTTTTGTCATAAACCGAAAATCAAACCTCTTATCACTTTTGTTCGTTCTAAGGCTTTCAGTTTGAGTAGATTCTCTTACCATTTTTACCTGTCAGGTTGCAAAGGAGTGGTTCAATGATCCTCACAGAAGTATCATCTCCCCCTTTGCATCATGATTTTTGAGTGGTTGTCTCCCCCTGAATATCCGCTTCCCCTGTATTGGCTTTACAAGAGGCTTATAAGAAACTTATTAGTAGTACTATGAATCAAATAATAATTAAAATTTATTAACTTGAGACTACTCCATCTTAAAGATGAAGACTGTGTTGACATGATCTTCCCTGAGCTCCCTCTAAGATGATGAGTGATGACTTCATCTTCTTCTTCACTGTTAGATACCCTTCTGACATTCTTCTGTTGCAATTCATTGAAGTCCACAATCTTGCACTCAATATGTTTAGTCTTGCTCTAGTTTATATGGATTCCTTTCTTGTGTTGCTTATTGTGAAGTCTGAGGACATAGTTGAATTCTCTCATCATACTCATCACGAACTCCCTTAAGTGGATTACCAACTATGTTTCTCCATGGATGTTTTTTGGTAAATATCAACACCTTTGGTAGATCCGTGTCCGTGGAGACTCGATCTATAACTTTGCAATTGGTGGTTCTTCGTTATTGCTATGTTGCTCTACAGAGTTATCATCATTCCTTAAATTACCTGCAGCAACATCTTCACAAACAACTTTTTCCCCAGAAAAAATGCCTTCTTTGTTCATAGGATCTTGCCTACCAAGTCATCCTTGCCATTGTTCAAAATGATGCATTTGCACCCAAATGGTATCAAGTGACTAATGCTAGGCTTCTTATTCTCATAGGACCAAATAGGTTCATGTGTAGCAGTTTCAGCGATTTATGAGTTGTAACAATATTTTTACTTTTAAGACTGCTTCTAACTTGTTCTCCTTTAGCACAATCATCAAATATATAATTGTCTTTGAACTTGAGCTTCGGTAGTTCTTTCACTAGTTGATGCTTTTGAAGAGTATCTTGACTACCTTGGCCAAATCTCCTATGCCAAAACTTTTGCCTTCTCTACCTTCCAAACAAATGTCTTGTTCCTTTAGCTCATTCAAGTGAATCTTGTACATATGTGTTCTCTTTTTCGCAGTGAACATGATTTCCTTTGACGGTAGATATGTGATGACACATTCTTTAGTCTTGAACCGCACATCATGTCCCTTGTTGCATAACTTACTACTGATGTTGTCACATAGTGTTTCAATCCTTCCACGTACAACTTCTTATTTGATCCAATTTAGTTGACCTTTTCTATTCTGTCATTTTCTTTCACTTTATACTGTACAATGCCACCATTTTTAGCTATTATTGAAACAAAAGCTTGACGGTCCTTGATATATGCCTAAAGCAGCCACTGACTAGAAACCACTTGGTTTTGGTTGCTCTAGCACCAACCTGCAAAGCAATTACTTGGAATGCTTAGGTACCCAATTTTTATTAGGTCCATCATGGTTAGTGTTGTCAATTTGTGTTTTCTTCACAACCCATTTCTTAAATATTTTAGGACAAATCTATTGATTATGTTCTAGTTTACCACAGTTGTGACAAGCATCGTTAATGTTAATTTGATTTTTAACAAATTTTGGAGTTGGATAGATAGGAGGATATATTACATTTTCTTCATTATTGGTGGAATATATCCTATACCCCTTTTCTTTCTATTATGGATTTGGTTTTCCAAGATCATTTTTAATGTTTTTCTTCCTGCAGCAAATTTACTTAAAGTACTTTTTAATTGATTATTTTTTAACGTTAACCGATTAATCATGATGTTATTTGTTGTCTGATTATTAGTCGCTATTCTCAACCCTTTTGGGTTTTTGAAGATTCATCACATTCTATTTGTGTTGGAGTTTTATCTTTTTTTGCAATTTTGCTAATATCAAGCTTTAGTTGATTATTTTCTTATGTTAATTTGTTAACTTTAACAATTAATCAATTATTTTCATATATACGATTGTTGACTTCTCCTATTAATCGATTATTTACTTCTAGTGTATTAGTGTGTTCCTCTTTTAGTTCTTTTAGCGCTTTGTGAATTTTCTTAAAGTTTTCAAATAGCTCTTTGAATGCATCTTCTATAGTGTAATCATAATCATTCTCAGTAAGGGAATCATAAGATGAGTCAGATAATATATGATCATGGTCAGCCATTAAGGCCAAGTTTGCCTTATCTGATCCGGAGCATGATGTGACATATGTGTCCTCATCGTCCCAGGCTGCCATAGCTTTCTTTCCATAATTCTTCTTCTATTTGAGGCTTGGATTCTTCCTTCCATCCTTGTCTCTTTCTTCCCTTTTATTGAGTCTTGGACATTCTGTCTTCAGATGTCCGGATTGTTTGCATTTGTAGCATATAGTGCGTTCTTTTTCAGAGGCTTTTTCTTTGATATATCTTCTTCTGTCGTGACTTGCATTTGGATAGCTTCTTTTCTTCTTTGCAAGATTCTTTGGATTTTTATTGACAACATAGCTACTTCTTCTTCCTCATTGGGAGATATTTTACTATGTTCTTTGTATGAGGAACCATCCTCTTGACTAGCCTTAAATACATTTGATGCTCCTTCATCTTGTGGTTGCATGTGATACTCGTAGGCTATGAGTGACCATATTAGTTCTTCCATGGTCAACTTTCTCAAGTCATTGGCCTCTTCAATTGCTGTAACTTTTACTGTCCAAGCACCTGAAAGAGAGCGTAATAATTTTCTAATCATGTCATAGGTGGAGAGAGTCTTACCTGTTGCCCAGTTGACGAGCCCAGAGGGGGGGGGGTGAATGGGTCTTTTAAAAATTTATTTAATTAGTACCTATACTTAAAATAATCATACAAAGATGTTCTTCGATGAAGGTTAGAGAAGGTTAGCATAAAAGATAAATACACAATAAGCAATCACACAACACAAGGAATTATCTTGGTTCAGACCTCCTCTCCTTAGGAGTCCTACGTCAAGTCCCTGAGCAACAACTCAGGATTCCACTAACTAGGGTACAGTCCCCTACGGATAATACAACACCCAGCTCAGCTGGTCTTCCTTCACAAGAAGGGAACTACAACACCTTGGATCCCTCACCAGGTCTTCCTTCACAACAGAAGGGAACACAACACCCTGGCTCCCCACCAGGTCTTCCTTCACAACAGAAGGGAACTACAACACAAAAGGAACAAACAAGAATTCAAGCCCCTAAATCAAGCTTTAGCAAGTCAAGATCTGAAGCTACTAGCACTGAGAGCAAATAATCTAAACAAGGCACTCTCTTAGAACTAAACTGGCTCTCTTAGGATTTCTATTTCAGCAGAGAGAGCAAAGAGCTAAAGACACACTGGAATTGAATTCTTGGCTCTCGGATTCTTTCAGAAGATCTGCAATGCTTGTAGTATATGATGGTAAGTCACTGTCTCTGGGTGTATTTCTACTGGAGCTGCTATCTTGAATTTATATCTCCAATTTGAAATGTAGTCGTTAAAGTAACCGTTGTCTCTTTGTTTGATAGACGTTAGACTGATTGAGACATGGAAGCTTCTAGTCAACAGACTTTTATCCATTTGAGTACGCAAAGAGATAGGATCTTCTGGCTATATGGTCTGACGTTGTATAACAAAATATCTTTAGGACCCTGCACATATTAAATGCTAGAACAGTAGACAGCTAGGCTGTCTCTTGTTGTCAATAAACGTTGATGTGAATATTCACAAAGAATAGTAATTCCATTTTGCTAAATTAAAAAGATGTTAGCAGAGTATGCACGATAATGGAAAGATCTCATCTGCATGCATGCAGAGATGCGTTCTGTCTTCATTAAATGCACAACAGTCAGACAGATAACAGAAGACTTTGACTATTCAACGCTATCAGAAATAAGATAAATATCAAGTCGATATAAACCATAAAGTCGTTGCCTATATGACTTATGAAATCGTTATGATCAAAGTGTTTACTGAAGAAATCGTTATAGAGAGCAAATCGTTGCATTCATTAAAGGAACTGTTATGAATACTGAAGAAATCGTTATAGAAAATGAATCGTTGTATTCATTAAAGGAATCGTTATGAATACTGAAGAAATCGTTATAGAAAATGAATCGTTGTATTCATTAAAGGAGTCGTTATGAATACTGAAGAAATCGTTATAGAAAATGAATCGTTGTATTCATTAACGGAATCGTTATGAATACTGAAGAAATCGTTATAGAAAATGAATCGTTGTATTCATTAAAGGAATCGTTATGAATACTGAAGAAATTGTTATAGAAAAAGAATTGTTATGAGCTATAAAGAAATCGTTGCGCGAAGCAAATCGTTATGAGCTCTAAAGAAATCATTGCGTGAAGCAAATCGTTATGAGATCTAAAGAAATCGTTGCGATGAGTAAATCATTACGATGACTAAAGAAATTTTTGCGATGAGCAAATCGTTACGATGACTAAAGAAATCGTTGTGATGAGCAAATCGTTACGATGACTAAGAAAATCATTGCGATGAGCAAATCGTTACGATGGCTAAAGAAATCGTTGCGATGAGCAAATCGTTATAATGACTAAAGAAATCGTTGCGATGAGCAAATCGTTATAGCTCTATTAAAATCGATATACATGAAGAAAATCGTTGTGACTTTCAACAGAAGTCGATGTGGACTTAGAGAAATATAATCTTGAAATAATTAATGCTTCAGAAATATGATACTTACTAATATTGGCTTGTTTGACCTTGGTATATTTTCTGTACTTAAGACTTATGAAAAATATGTTAGAATGGTTTTGTTAATCACCAAAATAAATATGTAATTAATTAAAATTGTATGGAGACAGACTGATCATCAATCTCCCCATTTTTGGTGATGACAAAACTTATCAGGAAGCATGAATTTGCATAATGTAATATTTCAGACATGCCTAAGTATTTTTCTCCCCCTTTTTGTCATTAAGCAAAAGATAATCTGAGATAAAGAATGAAGAGAAAAGATTGAAGGGCACCCAACCAAATATATTGATCAGTTTTGAGGAGTTACAGATAAATAATAAGCAGGGGATAACAAGGAGCCAAAGCGCCTGATGACAGGGAGTGCCTGGCGTTCTTGCTCTTCAAAAAAAGCTTGAAAGGCCCCAAATTCAATTTGATAGGAGGGTCCCATGGTGGGAGCCATCCTTTTGATATGAAGCTGCCTTTGATCTGAAATGAAATCCCCATACTTAGCACTGCCAAGGGCTAACTTGTAAGTTAAGAATGACCCAAAATTGGCAAGACGAAGAAAGGCTTCAATCTTGAGGGGATAGTCAATCTGAAGCGTTCTAAGCTCTTTCTTTAAAGCAAATAAAACCTTGTATCGTTCGACCCAGGTCAGATAGGAGTCCTAGATGAGGTGAAGAGAATTGGCATCCAAAAATTCACCAGGAGACAAGGGAGGTTGATTGGAGCTGGCCTATTAAATTCACAAAAGGCAATAAAATACAGGGCATCACATCCTCTCCCCCTTAAAATAAATTTCATCCCTGAAGTTTAAATTAAGATACCTATAGTAACGTCCTCCATTCAGTCGACATTCTCCTTGACTAACGCATACACTCGAGCTTGGGCCCGAGGTCCTGCCACTGGCCTTGCTACTATTGGGGCTACTGTTGCTGCTTATATTGGAGATATTTGCACCATCTTTGAATAGTCCTTGACCTTGTGACCCTTGTTTACACACCGAAGACACCTCCTAGCCGCTATCCAACACACGTCTCTTTCTTGTCGCTTGCTGTAATGCTTACATTCTAGCTTGTCACTAACTGTAGATCCTTCTGTTTGGGGTGTTGTCTCCGCAGGTACTTGCTGTTGAACTCCCGTTGTCTTCTTCTTTTTGTCTTGCCTATGGAACAACTCCGATGACCTCTTCAATGGTGCTTTCTTCTCCTCTAGGTATAGCTCCATCTCGCTCTCTTATTGACATGCTACGCTAAGTGCTGCCTTTATGCTCCTATAGTCAAGAGCAACTAATCGAGTCCTAAGTGATGACTTGAGCTCCATCACGAAATTTCTCACCTTTCTACACTCATCCGCCACTATATGTGGTGTATACTTGGACAACTATGTGAATTTAGCCTCGTACTCTAACACCAACCTTTCACAGTGCCAGAAACTCTTGCTCCATTTAATCTTGTACATGCTCTTGAACGAACTTAGTGTTGAACAATCTAGTAAACTCTGCCCATGTCATGTTCTACTCTCTGCCCTCGAACTGCATGTGCAAAATTGATGTCCACCACACATCGGCCCTCTCTTGCAACATATAAGTAGCTAGATTGACCTTATCATCCTCTACACAATGAATGTCCTGAAAAATCTTCACAATCTCCCTCAACCAACTCTTAGCAACCAGCGGCTGGCTCTCCTCCATAACCATGCTCATGATGTGCCAGTGCTTGAACCTAAGCCTACACTTGAAGTTGTGCCTGAATAGCCGCTTGAGTTTATGCTTGAGTCTACATCGTCTATACCAATCCTTGCATGAGCATGTCATAGTCTACTAGTGGTGGCGAGGTGTGATGTTGATGGTCCTTGTGGTGCCAAAAGCTCTCTACTCTTCACTCACATTCCTTCTTGATTCCTCATCTTCAGTAGGTACACTTGCATGACGTCTCCTACTAGCCACAACCCGCAAAATAAACACTTGATTAGGCTCTATTCATTACTACACCTAATATTCTTCTTATTCATTATTCTTATCACTTTTCTAATCCTAACCAATTTATTCAATGGATCATGCTTTCCACCATAAAGACTTGAGATATAGATCAAATTGATGGCTATTCATAAACAATCTCAATTTTGTTGCTTTGGTACAATATCTGTAACGCCCCGCTCCGGTCCGATACGACCACATCGATCTACGTTGGACAAGGGAGATACACTTACAGTGGGAAAAAGACCCAACAGTGAATGATCAAGTTGAGATTTACACAAATAGAGAAGAAAATTATAGTGAAAATGAACAACAATTGTTCCATCAGCTTTATAATACATATATCATAATCTATATAGTCCAATAAAGTATAAGTATAATAACCAGTCTATAATAGCAAATTAACTAATTGTCCAAGTACACTTATTCCACATACTAAGTACTAAGCTATAAGTCATGAACTAATCTACTCTTCACTCTTTGCATCAGATCTTGCTAACTCTTTGATCTCAAGATCCTCACCTTTTTCTGAAATATCAGCAAGGGTGAGTCTATGCAATAGATTTAATAAGTAAAAAGGAATCTAAATCCGCAATCTAAGCTATAACATATTTATAAAACATGGTAGTTCATATATTGCATAACATACACATAATGTCATATATATAAAGTCCTTAGACTCAGAGCTAATCATGTACAATTCAATATACTATCATTCTTTAATAACAATTCTCATGGTTATCACATTACTTCTATACCATATAATACTTAAACATGTAATGCAATCTAATCAATCTAACAATAATGAATAGTATTTAACATGAGATGCAATAACAATAGCAATGACGTGTATAATTATAAAAGTAGCAAGAATAGACAACAGCAGTAACAATCAACACTAATATTAATAATGACAAGACAAAGTGCCCAAACCACTATTGGAAGGTTAATACAGTTAGTTAGTACTCAGTTACCTAGGAAAGACAGTGATGATTCTTGGTTATTGGGTAAAACTAGGAGAAACCCTCTCCATCTTTACCAGGGAGACGTGCATGCATGTCCACATCTAAGATTTCAATCTCTTTACCCACGAGGCTAGTAAATAATAATGAGTTTTCCTACAGAGACCTCACTATAGTACAGCTCCAGTCCCCCCCCCCCCCATGGTCGTAGTGTTTTTTTGGCATTTAATAAACCAATAATATGCAACGCACATGATCATTAACACTATACATGCAAGTACAATGTTAAAACATGAATATTGTTTTTTCTAATTAATAGTATACACCAAGATTATAGGAACTTAAATATGATGTTATTTATTGTAATTACATAGATTTAACTTAATTGAACACATGTAGATTTAACTTAATTGAACACATGGCATATGAATATCTTAAATAGTACATAAATATCTACAATACTCATAAAAATCTGAAAAATTGATAAAACATAAACATTATGTAATAGATCAAACCATAAATTTTTTTATAATTTGCTAAGGAATATATGATTTATTGTAAATTACAAACTACTATCATGCATACAAAAAATAGTCCAATTAATACTTAACAACCACAGAAAAACCTCTAGGCATAACCATATAATAATATAAGTAACATGGTTAACTACATAAAATCTCATGATTTATCTTGACTGGAACGTGACATATATGAATTTCCTTCTATTTTCTATCTAATTTCTCATAAGCAAATAAAATAAAATAGAACCACAATATTCAAAAATTTATCTATAATTTACATGATGTTACAATAACATTAAATGAACTTAATAACATACCAATCATCCACATCAAACTTGTACTAAAACACCTAGATTTGCATTAAATAGAAGTAAAAGAGAAACTCGAAAAAATAGGAACTTAGTGGCAGAGTCACTGCCGCTAAGAGAGGTTGACGGCACAATACTATGCCATCAGGTAACATTGATGGCGAAATACCTTGCCATCAAGTTGCAACGAACAGTGTGGAGGACTTTTCTTGTTTGGCCTGAAACTGAATGGGCCTACACTCAGAGGAGAGGGAAGACGGTCATCGGTAGCAAGCGCAGACCTGCAAAACAAGAATAGGATCAGGGGGCCCGATTGAAGAACCGGGGAGAACCCTCCGATGCCTAAGTCAGTAGCGGACTTGAGAGGAAGGGAGTTGTCGTGTGTAATGCCGTGGCTGGTGTGAGTAAGATTGCGTGATTACGCATACCTTTGCATGGTGCTGTACCTGAGCCTTTTATAGGCATGTGCACTAGGGAGAAGAGATGAAACGTCCCGGGATCGTGCCTGAAAGGTCGTGCCGTTTGGCGCGTCGTCCAGGGAGTTACGCACCGGAGCGCCCGTTGGGGTGCCCAGTAGTTATTACTTCTCTTGATCGTGGGGCATGCGGCCTGCAGCCGTTATAACCGTCGTAGGACGTGAAACGACCTGCTCGAATGCCGCTGGCCATAGCTCCCGAGCAGGTTGCCTGCATGGGGAGCCGGGCCTGCCGTTTAGTAACCGTAGTGGGTATTCGGTGCGACTGGTCCTGCAGTCCGGAACCCATGTAGGCCGCTCTAGGGCTAAAGCCTGCTCCTCAAGGGGGTCTGCTCGGAGTGGGATTCGAACAGACCAGGGGGCGTCCGGGGACGGCCCTGCGCCGAGCAGTCATCCCTGGGGTCGTTGGAAACGGACGTTTGAGGGTGCATGGTGTCCCAGGGAAAGGAGGAGCCCGTTCACTCCGCCATGGGCTATACAAACCCAAGAAAGGGGCCCAGGTGGCAAGAATTGACCACCACACTTGCCCCCCATGCCATTGAGCCGGCTCAGGAACCGAGGTGCTCAAATGGCGGTAGGCCAGTTGAATGTTCTTCCCGCATTAAATGCGATGGCGACCTCGGACGTGTGAATGACAGTCGGCGCTGACGCTTCGTACTGCTTTCTTGAGAGTGGCGGAGGATTCATGATGAAGGGGGGTACCGTGGCGAATCAGGAGCCTCTTGATGCGTCCAAACGGTCACCTGAAAAGAGGGCGCCTGTAGCTTCTAGGGTTTCTTGCCCTCTCTTCCTTATAAAGAAGGGGAGCGATGAAGGCGGGGAACTACGCCTTTAAAAAAAAAATCCACTGCGAAGAGCCTTTTTGCCGCCCAAACTCTATTGTTCATCTGCTTCCTTCTTCGTCTCCGGCCATGTCGTAGAAGGGTAAAGCTGTGGCTGGTGCCAGCGGCAGCGGCGGGGTACCGGAAGCGCCTCAGCGGATGAAGTACCACTTTTTCGATGGCCTTCGCGAGAGATACCGCATCGGGCCGGAGTACGACGTCGTGCTCGCGAGGGAGGAGGAGCCTTACTGGCAGGAGAAGGTCGGCTGCATAGCGATGTCGCACGACATCCTGGAGGCAGGGTTCTGGCTGCCACTGCCAGCAGTGGCGAGGGACCTGCTGAACACCTGGGGGATAGCCCCTATTCAACTGGCGCCAAATAGTTGGAGGATGATATGCGTTTTCTACATATCGTGCAAGGTGCGGGGAATCGAGCCTACCGCCAACCTCTTCAGGAGCCAGTTCGCCCTGACAGCCTCACCGGGGACAAGCCGGAACGTATACTACACTAAGCACCGGCCGGATCGGATGAGGATCGAGTTTTCTCCGCGGTTTTCCAGCCACAAAGGGTGGACGAATCAGATCCTCTTCCTTGCGAGGAACGCGAGGACGCCGGAGTGGGGGTTCCCTACGAGGGTGAAAGACCCACGTAAGGATGTTTACCCCTTCATGGGAAAGGAGGAGGTGGTGCTCTCAGAGCGTCTCAACAACGTCTTCATCGAGAAGGCGGAGGAGTACCTCACCGAGGCCCAGCTGGTCAAGCATGGGCTCAACCGAGCATGGAGTAAGTGCCTTTGCCTCCTCTTTTTCTCTTCTGATCTTCAAGAGTCACCTTCAGTAACTTTTCTCTCCTTGTGTAGCTGCTGAGGAGCTGAAGGCGGGCATGGACACGGAGGACATGGCCCTTTACACCGAACAAACCATCGTCACAGCTTATGTGGCGGTTGTGGGTGAAGAGCGCCCTCCTGATGCCGCACAGAATCGTCCTGCTAGAACGCGGGGCGGAACAAGTTTGCGGGTCCCTGAGAGGGGGCCCGAGAAGATTCGGCTGATGAAGAAGGCCACAACGAAGGTGGTCTCAAGGGTGATAACCCGTCCCCTTTCCGAGCAGGAACCGGTCGCTGACGAGGCCGAAGAGGAGGCGGCGAGAAGTCCCCTTCTTGTTAAGAAGAGGAGAAGGTTGACGAAGGCTGTACAACCGTCGGCTGATCAGGAGTCTGAGGAGGACGTTGAGGACGAGGATGCCGAACCGCTGCTTAAGCGGAAGAAGCTGAAGGCGGTGGGGCCGTCCGAGGAAGAGACGCCCCGGGCTCCTTCCATGTCACACCCCGAGGTCGCTAAGAAGATGGCGCTCAACCTCAGGCTCGTCGAGGTGAGCTCCGCGTCGGGAGGCTCTACCACTGAAGGCGTGGAGCGGGAAGCAGGTGACAGTGCTGCTGGCGAGGGGAACACCGAAGACCTGGACAGAGGAGCAGAAGGGACTTTTGCGCCTCATGGGGCCGTCTGGCCTGCCGATGTTGTGCCTAGGACAATCACGGCGCCCGGTGTCGGCAAGGCAGTTCTTCCGCCAGAGGATGCCTCGTGAGGAGATGAGCAAGTCCTGCCCCTTATGCCCTCCACCGCAGTGATTGCTGAAGGCTGCTTAGTCAGCGAGAGTGCAGCCGAAGCAATTACTGAGGTAAATTTAGTTGGCGAGAGTGTAGCTCGCTCTGGGGAGGTGGGGGTTTCAGGGCCTAGCTGCTACTGAGGTGGGTCAGGCGATGGCTACTGACGCTGATGCTGCCCAAACCAGTAAGGGAGCACGGCCTTCTGCGGGGTAGGCGGACGTTGATGTCGAGGAGGGGAGCTCTGAGGAGGACCGAAGACCTCTAACTGAGGTACTGAGGAGGGTCGTTCCCGAGTTTCCATCGCAGGAGGCGCTGGCGGCTGCACTGGGGCACTTGGAGGGTCAAGCGCGCAGGGAGCTTCCTCCTTGCCCCAGTGCATCGCGACTTGAAGTGCTGGCGAGGTGCCGGCAAGTGAGCCCCGACCAGACTCCGAAGATCTCCAGCGGGGGATATCGCCCGGAGTGCCAAACCCAAGATGATGGTGCCGACGACGTCGACCTCGCGGCGCTGATGGTCGGAGTTGGTAAGTCACTGGAGGTGCTGCGAAGGCTTGCAGCTCAGGCTTAGAACCACAAGCCCCAGTGGGAGGCCCAAAATGCCTTCTACAGGGACTTGGTGGCGCAGCACGAGGCCCGCGAGGCCGAGCTGCGAGGTGAGGTTAAGGACCTCAAAGCTGCCTCCAGACCATTGAGCTGAATCTTGCCGTGGCCCGGGCCGAGAAGGAAGCCGTCGCCAAGGTGCTATCGGACGCGAAGGCTCAAGGGGTAGAGGAATACAAGGCGGGGGCTAAATTTAAGGCTGACCTAGAGCAGTTTGGGGTTCAATGTTACCAAGTGGGCCTCAAAGCTGGTCGGGAGCACGGGGAGGGACTGTCTTGGCATGAGCGTGCTCGGGAGGCCTTTGAGGCAGCTGTGCAGAGTGCCGACTCCGAACAGGTGATGCTCGTCTGGACGGTGTTCGGTTTGCCCAGTTTCAGTCTGGGCGAATGCCTCCCGCTAATGACGCTGGTGGTCCCGAGCAGGAGCCTTAGTGACTTCTCCCCTTTCGCTGCCTTTTGTAAACCTGGCCCAAGGGGTTCTTTTTGTAAAAGAAAACTGTGAATGAATCCCCTTTCAGAGTTGGTATATGGACTTGCTTTTTATATCTTCTTCCCTTAGCATCGTTCCTGTTCGAATCAGAATTCGCTGGTTTATAAGCGTTGCATGTACCGCACAGGTCAACGAGAACCGGACAGGGTCTAGACCAGGGATGAATGCTGAACACTTTGTGCGACCTGGAGGGTCAACATATCCTTCTCAAGTTGAAAAACTTTGAAGTATGGATAGTTTTAGACACTACTCCAGGCGTACCATAGGAACGGGGAGAAGAGAAGTAGGATGTCGAGCAGAGGCTTTTATAGGTAATAAGCCTTGAGATCAGGTACATTCCAAGCCCTGGGTATGGCTCCGCCGCTAGGAGTAGCAAGCTTATAGGAACCTTTCCCGAGGACTTGATAAGGTCATCCCATTTGGGCGCGAGCTTGCTGATGGCCCTTCGGGGGTCCGAAGCTGAGCAGCGCCGTAGAACCAAGTCACTCACGTAGAAGTGCCTTTCCGGAACTCGAGCATTGTAATACTGCGTGAGTCATTGCTGATAGGAAACAAGACAAATGCTGGCGTCGTTCTGACATTCACCGAGCATGTCAAGGTTCTCCCAAAGAGCACGGTTGTTGGCAGCTTCATCGAAATGGGTTGTTCGGAGAGTGGGGAGAGCCACCTCTAAAGGCACCACAGCTTCCGAGCCATATGCCAAGTGGAAAGGTGTTTCTCCCGTTGCCACTCATGCTGTTGTTCGGTGGCACCAGAGCACGTTGGGGAGCTCATCTATCCACGAACCTGCTGCAGCCTCAACTCTTGTGCAGATCCCATGCAGTAGTGTCCGATTGGCATTTTTGACCAAACCGTTTGCCTGGGGATGCGCAACGGAGGTGAAGTGGTTGTAGATGCTGAGCTCGGCACACCTTTGCTTGAAAAAGGTGCTATCGAATTGCTTTCCGTTGTCGGAGGTAATAACCCTTGGAACTCCAAATCGACAGAGGATGTTTTTCCAGACGAACTTCCACGTAGCCTACTCAGTAATCGTGGCAACGGGTTCTGCTTCGATCCACTTGGTGAAGTAGTCGATAGCCACGAACCGGAACTTTTTTCGACCTTGGGCCTCCGGAAAGGGGCCTAGGATGTCGATACCTCATATGGCGAAAGGACGGGGTTCGAACAGGCTGTGAAGCTGTTCAGCAGGCTGATTAATGAGCTGCCCAAACTTCTGACATTCCAGGCAGCTTCGAACAAAGGTCATGCAGTCCTTTTGCAACGAAGGCCACTAGAATCCTGCCCGAATGATGCTGCGCGCTAGCGTTCTGCCCCCGAAATGGCTTCCTCAAAGTCCTTCGTGAACCTCTTCGGTAGCCACAAGAGCCTCTTTGGGATTGAGGCACCGTAGGAGAGGTTTTGAAAGAGACCGTCGGTACATCTTGCCTTCTACGAGGGTAAAACGCTGGGAGCGCATCCTGATCTTTCAAGCTTCGCCCTGCTCGGGCGGAAGCTCACCTCGAAGTAGATAGGCCAGGAGAGGGTCTATCCAGCTCGGAGCTGGTGGACCTGCCTCGATGGCTGTGATGTCTACTTCGGTGCTCGGCGAGGCGAGCTCTTCAATGAACACGGAGCGAGAAGGGGCGATGTCACCTGAAGATGCCATCTTGGCTAGTGCATCAGCACGCACGTTCTGCTTCCGTGGAACATGTATGACCTCGAAGTAGAGGAGGCCCTCTGCTCGGCTCTTAACTTGTTGGAGGTATTGAGCCACGCGGGGCTCCCTTGCTTCGAACTGCCCGTTGACCTAACTGGCCACCAACTGAGAGTCGCTGAAGACCCTAAGCCGAAGGGCTCCGAGGTGCCTAGCCGTGCGGATACCAGACAGTAATGCTTCGTACTCAGCAACATTGTTGGAGGCAGCGAAGCGAAATCGGAAGGTGTATTGGAACTCTAACCCCTCAGGAGAGGTGAGGACGAAGCTTGCTCTGCTTCCCGTGACACAAGAGGACCCATCAACGTAGAGCTCCCATGGGGGCTCGTCGGCCAGCAGAGGATCCTGCTCGGTAGGGAGAGTACACTCCGCAACAAAGTCTGCCAATGCTTGCGCCTTGATTGCTGTCCTCAGGCGAAAGCTGATGTCAAACTCACCAAGCTCTATGGCCCACTTGATTAGCCTACCAGAATCCTATGGACACTGAAGATGGATTTCAGCAGTTGGTCGGTAAGGACCGTCATAGAGTGGGCCTGAAAATAAGGCCTGAGCTTCCGAGCAGCCGTGACCAGGGCAAGGGCAAGTTTCTCTTCTCGGGGATACCTCCTCTCGGCTTCTTGGAGGACCCTACTGATGTAGTATACTGAGTGCTGTGCCGCTCTCTCTTCTCTGATCAGAACTGCGATAATGGAGTGTTCGGTGACCGAAAGGTATACGAACAATGGTTCTCCGAGCACGGGCTTTGAGAGTATAGGTGGGGCTGCCAAGTATGCCTTCAGCTCGTGAAGGCAGGTTCACACTCTTCAGTCCACCGTACATGCCCCCCTTGCTGGGAGGTGCCTTTGGGGCCTCGCAGCAACTTGAAGAAGTTGAAACTTCTTTCAGCTGCTCGAGACATGAACCGGTTCAGCGCGGCGAGGCGTCCAGTGAGACACTGGACGTCACGCACTGTCTTCGGACTACTCATTTCAAGTACGTCTTGTATTTTCTCCGGGTTTGCCTCTAACCCTCTATTTGAAACGAGGAAGCCAAGGAACTTACCCGAGCGCACCCCAAACGCACACTTGGCTGGGTTGACCTTCATGTTAAATTTCTGCAAGGTTGCGAAGGTTTCTTCAAGATCGGAGATGTGGTCGATGCTCGGGAGCGTTTTGACTAGCATGTCGTCGACGTAGACTTCCATGTTGCGCCCGATCTGCTGCTCGAACATCTTATTGACCAGCCGCTGATATGTGGCACCAGCGTTCTTTAGACTAAAGGGCATCTTGGTATAACAGTATAACCCTAAGTCTGTGATGAAGGTGGTGGCGTCTTGATCCGGAGGATGCATACTGATCTGGTGATAGCCAGAGTAGGTGTCTAGAAAGCTAAGAAGCTCAGGTCCGGACATGGCGTCCACCAACTGGTCGATGCACGGTAGGGGAAAATTATCCTTGGGTGTCGCCTTGTTGAGATCCTTGTAGTCTACGCACACCCGCCATTTGCCATTGGCCTTGCGCACGAGGACCACATTGGAGATCCACTTCGGGTACTGGGCTTCCCGAATGAGCCCTATGGACCGGCTTCTGACGACGTGATCCTAAATCACGGTCTATCGTTCTCGGTTGATCGGTCGCCTCCTTTGCTGAACTGGCGGGACCCGTGGGTCTAAATGGAGGTGATGAACCATCACCTCCGGAGGAATGCCCGGAAGCTCATCATCAGACCATGCGAACACATCCAGGTTGGCGAGCAGGAAGGCTCTGTAGCGTCGCTGTTCGGCTTCCGCTAGTAAGGCGCCAATATAGAGGACATGCTCGGGATTATCATCCACATGTACTGGAATCAGATCTTCAGCAGGTGTTCCTCGGCTAGTGGAAGGCTGGTCGGTCGGGGGTGGAATAGGCACTGGGGCAGCGAGTGGCTGCTTGTCTCTTAAGGAGAGGACATAGCACCGTCGAGACTCGCGTTGGCACCCGAGCACCTCCCAAATCCCGCTCGGAGTTGGAAACTTCATCTTTTGGTGAAGCGATGAAGGTACCGCCTTAATCCACCCGATCAGACCTCTACCGAGGATGGCGTTGTAGCCTGGTATATTCTTGATGACCAAGAAGTCTACTATCTTGGTCACATTTTTTGGTGCCGTCCCAAGAGTTATTGGGAGGCGGATTCTCCCCATGGGCTGAACCGAAACCCCCGAGAAGCCGTACAGTGGAAATTCTACAGGAGTGAGCTGATCGGTCTTAAGGCCCATAAGAAGGCAACAATCGTAGGCCAACACATCCAGTGCACTTCC
Organism: Colocasia esculenta; assembly: GCA_014218235.1. NCBI lineage: Eukaryota > Viridiplantae > Streptophyta > Magnoliopsida > Alismatales > Araceae > Colocasia > Colocasia esculenta. Next base: position 19,326,619 of record CM024762.1, on the reverse strand, counting down.
ATTATCCACCAAGATTCGACGCACATTACAGTGGTTGATGGTGACCGAAACGACCAGCGCATCACTGTGTGGGGTAGCGACCCCTACAAGATCTTCGTCTGAGAAGGTTATGGCCTCCTCGGACTATGCGCGTGCGAAATTGGCGGGGTACGGAGTTGGCCGGGGCACTGAAGGCCTGTCAACGACATGCACTCGCCTTGCGTAATCATGTCGGATTTGAGTGCTTTCTCCGCCTGTGCCGAACCCTCCTACGATCACATTGATTTCCTGCCCATTGGGCTCGTTGTTGATCGGCTGCTCAGGAGTCCGCTCTCGGCATCTGGGGCGGTCTTCATTCCGGCGCACGAACCGTCCGAGGTAGCTGCACTTAATGAGGGACTCGATTTCATCCTTAAGCTGGCGGCATTCGGAGGTGTCGTGGCCGTGGTCGCGGTGGAAGTGACAATACTTCTCCTGGTTGCGCCGCCGAGGGTCGGAGCGCATCCTTGGGGGCCACCGAACATATGGTTCATTCCTGATCTTTGCCAGGATCTGTTCAGGTGCCACTGTCAATGCGGTGTAGTCTGTGAAGGGGCGTGGTCGGCGCGGTGAGTCGCCGTTGCGTCGTCCCTTCTTCCGATCATGGTCGGGACCGTTATCGGAAGGCCTCTTCTTGTCCAACTGCTCGCCCTGCTCTGCTCGGCCGACAGCCAGACTTTCCTTGCATGCCGCGTGGCGTTGGGTGATGGAAAGTAACTCAGCCAATGTGGCAAGCTGCTGTACGCCGAGGGTCCTCTGCAGGAAGCCATCGCGAGTGTCCTGAATGAGGGCGCTGGTGGCGAGAGGAATGTCCAGGCGTGTAATGCGAAGCGCCTCAGTCCGGAACCTCTTAACGAAGTCCCAGAGTGCCTCGCTCTTCTTCTGGCGGATGGCCAGAAGGGAGGCCGCTGTGCGCAGCTGCGACCTTCCACCAAGGAAATTGTCCCGGAAAGACTTCTTCAGTTGGCGAAAGGAGGAAATAGAGCCCACAGGCAACGCTTCAAACCAAGCTCTGGCGGTCTCCTTGAGAGTGGTCGGGAAAGCCCGGCATTTGGCCGCGTCTGATGCTCCGTGGAACACCATGTGCGACTTGAACCCGTGGATGTGATCCGCCGGGTCGGTGGTGCCGTAAGGCATGATAGTGGGCAGAGAGAGCTTAGGGGAGACCAGGGCTTCTAGGATCTCCATGCTAAAGGGGGAGCGGAAGTCCAGGTCCTCCTCCGCCGGTGCTTTACCCTCTGCGCGCTGGACCATCGCGTCTATGCGACGCTCGAGGTCAGCCAGGCGGCGCAAGCGCTTGGCCAACTCTTGCTCGGAATGAGCAGAGTTTTCTCGACCGGTCTTGTGGGAGTTGGCTCCCATCATTGAACGCGTCCGGACGCATAGAGCGGCGGGGTGAGCGGCCACGGCACTCCGGCGCCCGTTCCTCGGAGGGGGCGCGGTGCGATCGCTGCGACGAGTCCACCTGCTGCTCCTGGAGTGTAGGAGAGGCGCGAGATCGCCGGTGAGAGGATTCCGCCTGACGCTCCTGCGGAGGAGAAGCCGCCGGAGCCTGCGATCTGGCCAACTGGGTTTGTAAGCCCAGGCAAATGCCTGTCAAATGTTGCATCTGACCCCGGAGCTCTGCCATTTCCTGGGAAGTTGCGGGCATGGCAGTTGTTGGTGCAAGGACGTCGCCGATCCGACTAGCAGAGGCAATGGCGAAGCGACGGGGGGGTCCCGACGGCGGGATTCCGCCCTCGTCCTGACGGGACCTCGTCGCCTTGCTCCCAACATTCTGGTAAGAGGATCGCCCGCGAGCCATGGCTGTCGTTGATTCCCATAAACGGCGCCAAAAGTGTGGAGGCCTTTTCTTGTTTGGGCCGAAACCGAATGGGCCTACACTTAGAGGAGAGGGAAGACGGTCGTTGGTAGTGGGCGCAGACCTGCAAAACCAAAATAGGATCAGGGGGCCCGGTTGAAGAACCGGGGTGAACCCTCCGATGCCTAAGTCAGTAGCGGACTTGAGAGGAAGGGAGTTCTCATGTGTGATGCCGTGGCTGGTGTGAGTAAGATTGCGTGATTATGCGTACCTTTGCATGGTGTTGTACCTGAGCCTTTTATAGGCATGTGCACTGGGGAGAAGAGATGAAACGTCCCGGGATCGTGCCTGAAAGGTCGCGCCGGTTGGCGCGTCGTCTGGGGAGTTACGCACCGGAGCGCCCGTTGGGGTGCCCGGTAGTTATTACTTCTCTTGATCGTGGGGCGTGCGGCCTGCAGCCGTTATAACCGTCGTAGGACGTGAAACGACCTGCTCGGATGCCGCTGGCCATAGCTCCCGAGCAGGTTGCCTACATGGGGAGCCGGGCCTGCCGTTTAGTAACCGCAGTGGGTATTCGGTGCGACTGGTTCTGTAGTCCGGAACCCACGTAGGCCGCTCTGAGGCTAAAGCCTGCTCCTCAAGGGGGTCTGCTCAAAGTGGGATTCGAACAGACCAAGGGGCGTCCGGGGACGGCCCTGCGCCGAGCAGTCATCCCTGGGGTCGTTGGAAACGGACGTCTGAGGGTGCATGGTGTCCCAGGGAAAGGAGGAGCCCATTCACTCCGCCATGGGCTATACGGGCCCAAGAAAGGGTCCCAGGTGGCAAGAATTGACCACCACAAACAGTAAGACTCAATTATAGAACAACAAACAAATCCAAAATTTGTTCAATTGAAATCATATAAAATATGATAAAAATATACAACCTAATGGGTATGATCACGAATCTAAACCCTAAATTATTTACCCAGATTATGCTCAAACCATAGTAAATTAAATCGGAGAAGTTAATCTAAGTCCTAAGTTATCTCCTCACAAAATCGTCTCAACACATGCTCCTCTAGTCAATTCTCTCGCACAACAACATCTTTTGGAGTTGAGAAAGTAAAACCCTACCTTGAAACACCACAATCTTGGCTGCACAACAACGATCTCCCTCTCTAAACAAGTCACTCTCTTTCTCTCTCTCTCTCTAGTTGAACAAAAGATCCCTATCTATAGCTTAAATATGATGTTTATAGAGTCTAACCAAATTATGGGGTAGAATCCTATTTGGATCGTAGTTTTTATGGATAAAGATCAAGCTAATCCCCCCCCTCAAGTGTATCTCTATAGAGTCCAAACACGAAAATGAAAACAAGATTGTAATGGCAAAAGAAGTTGTCATCATTAAAAAATAAACAACAAGATTTATTACGTCAAGTCCATCTCAACAACACACCACCTTACTGTCTAGAGGTTCTTAAAAGTAATTGGACTTGCCGTCAAAGCCCTCCTATCAGAGAGAATAATACTTAGTACTTGGTGCACACCACCGCGAGGTGGTGTGCATGCAAATTGAGGCGTGATTGGCTGATGCCTCACGTTGATGGGATGAACAGCTAATGACTCTCCGATTTGCGCACACACCACCTTGCGATGGTGTGCACCAAATATTACTCTATTAGAAAACAAAAAATATGTAAAAATAGTAATTTAAATTCACAAAAATGATAAAAAAATATAGGGCATCACTGGTCACATCATTACGGGCAGAAGTTGTACGGTCCTCCCATTTCTCTAATAACGTGTCATTCTAATTATCGTACTAAAACTCAAACAGAAGCCTGGCTACTTTGGCCTTCCAGTTCCAAGGCATTCACTACAAGAGAAGTGTGATTTGTCAACGACTTTTTGTCAACGACTAGAAATATCTGTTGACATATAAGATATATGTCAACGACTGTATGAGGCCGTTGACATATTATGAACTTATGTCAACGGCTACATTTATCCGTTGGCATAAGTGTAACATATGTCAATGGATACTAGAGTCGTTGACATAAGATAACATATCTCAACAGCTACGGTGATTCGTTGACAAAAATGTAACATATGTTAGCGGCTACAATAAGCCATTGACATAAGCTTAACTTATGTCGACGACCACTAGAATCCGTTGACATAAGCGTAATATATGTCAACGGCTAAAGTGAGCCATTGTAACATATGTCAACGGCTAACAGTAGCCCAACAGTAAGTACAAGTACACTGCTAGTCGCCCGAGTTAGTGTCGATAACCTTGTTGGTTGTGTGTCGTTATGGCTCTACGCAGACGTAGGCAGACCAGAGAGCTGATAGAGCAACAGGGTGAGTCAGATATGCCCACGCCAGGTCAGGTTCAGGAGGAGGTGTCGGTAGAGGAGTATGTGGCGCAGCCTCCTGAGTCAGCGGCAGCACAGGGTGAGCAGCAGCAGCAGTGGCAGTAGCCCCCACCATAACATTATGCGGATTGGTTCCCCATGGCCAAGCAGTTTTTCAGGGCCATGCTTCAGGTGACGTGGCAGCCAGAGCAGATGGCAGCGGGAGGTTAGCTGTAACGACCCAGAATCCGCATTACCAGTAACAACCAGTAACCCAATTCTGACCCGCTAACCCACGAGACAAGCTCGGAAGGGTAGGAAGTGAATGTCCGAGGAGACTATATGTAAGAAGATACACACCATATAAAGTTGTAAAATTCCACTATATGAACATAATATGTACAACTCAGAGTTTGAGCAAGGTACAGAGTACAGAAGTACAACAAAAAGTACTACTCACTGCAGCTAAGGAGCACCAACACCGGAGTGGCTAGACTCGCCTGGAACGGGAGTCGACGAAGACCCACCTGAAAGGGAGGGGAGTGAGTCTCAAGAAAAGACCCAGTAGGGAAAGTAACCCCACCGGCAGTAGAACTAAAGTGCGGAAAGTAAAAACTGAAAGTAAGTACACGTCACACCACAACACAAAACTGTAAACCTCACGGCTCAATAACACACACTCACACACACACAGTAAGTAGGACTCAGTTAGGGTATGTGGCTCGGCGTCCCGTCACCACAGAGGCTCTCAACCCCAGCCACGTGTGCACACTACAGATGCTCTGTCTCGCGTCTGGTCCACGACTGGTTTTTCCCCTACGCTTGACCCTAGCGGTAGAGAAGGGGCTCCACGGAGACCGGCTCATAACCACCACAAGGAGTACGCACAGGACAGAGTCGCACTCGGCGTCCTGGCTCACTAGCGGAGGACAACCACACGCTAGTGGTCTAGACGGAGTCACACCCACGCCTAGGTAACACAACAGAAACGGGCACGCGGTAACGCAACGCGCGTACAACAGACGGAACACACTCAACGCCTGAAACTCTGTACAGTAAGTGAACACTCATGTCACAACTAGTTACTCATATGCATAGGCAGAGTCACACTCTAAGCCTGGCCCACATGTGTTATCAGGGCGGACATCACATGTCGATCGCCTTGAAACACAACACTTAAATCTGCTGGGACATAGGAGATTAACGGCCATATCGATTGCCACCAATATGAAGTAAACGACACTCATCATGTCGTTAACCCTGACTTAACGGCCATCGACCATGTCGTCAATATCACCCCTGAAGATCTCAACGTCAACAGATGTGGACGTTAAGCTCTTCAGTCCCCTAAACCCAGAACTGCTCCGAATCAGTCCAATTGGATAGAATTACCCAACATAACTCTGACTGATGGAGGGAAATACTTCCTCTCATCAATTTATACTAACAGAACTTTAGAAACAAGTGATTCAGCTCTTGAATCACTCAAAACACCCAAAAATCCCGGCATGCTATAACCCAACCCTAAACCACGATTTGTACACTGATTCACACAAATTAGCATGCTGGTTTGTTAAGGAGGGTTATAGGAGTTAAGTCCCTACCTCAAAACGCTTTATAAACCCCCAAACAGCCACTAATCGGGCCGGAACCCCCCGAAGACTCCGCGCGAATCACACTAATTCATCGTGTTTCCTGCTCGATCAAGCACCACCACGCGATCCAGGGCCTTCCCACGAGCTCCCATCAACCATCAGAAGCTGAGGAAATAGAGAAAAGCAAAGGTGGAGGGAAGGAGAGGAAATGAGAAGGAAAAGCTCTGCTCTCGGGCTGCCCTATTTCAACAGGTCCGACCAGTTGACGTCCACAACCCTAGTCGCCTACTGAACCGCCAAAGACTTGACGTCCACATCGCTTGTCGCTGAGTTCAACAACAAACGTCCACATCGCTGGACGCTGACACCAAGTCAACGGCTAGACCCTGGCCGTCAACACCAAGTCAACGACAATGGTCTTGTCGTCGACCACACAGAACATCTAAAAGACCCAATAAGGATCCGCAAAGACCCGAGACCTTACAGCCCTCCCCCTTAAGGAATTTTGCCCTCAAAATTCAAACAACATAAGGAAAGAAGACTCACCAAAGAGGTACGGAAACTGCTCGCGCATTTCGTCCTCTCGCTCCCATGTCGACTCACCACCGGAGTGCCGCTGCCACGCAACACGAACTAATGGGATAGCCTTGTTCCTCAACCTCTGAACTCAGCGATCCCCAATGTGCAACGGAAACTCTGGTACAGTCAACACTGGAGTCACCTCAGACCACTCTGCACTCTGCAGAACGTGAGACTCGTCAGAAAGGTACCTCCGAAGCATCGACACGTGAAACACATCGTGGACTGCTGCCAACTCTGACGGAAGCTCAAGTCTGTACGCCAAACCTTCGACACGCTCAGAAATGGTGAAAGGTCCAATAAAGCGAGGACTCAACTTTCCACGCCTACCAAACCTCACCACTCTCTTCATAGGAGACACACGGACAAACACCTGGTCCCCTACCTGAAACTCGAGCGGTCGTCTGCGCTGATCTGCATAACTCTTCTGCCGACTCTGAGCTGACTGAAGCCTCTGCCTCACAAGCTGAACTACCTCAACTGCCTGTTGTACCAACTCTGGCCCCGTGACAACCCGTTCACCAACCTCAAACCAGTCAAGAGGAGTGCGACACGGTCGTCCGTACAAAGCCTCATATGGTGCCAAACCGATACTGGAGTGATAGCTATTATTATATGCAAACTCGACCAATGGCAAGTGAGCTGTCCACGACCCCTGCCACTCCAGACAGCAAGCTCTAAGCATGTCCTCCAAAGTCTGGATAGTCCGCTCTGACTGACCGTCTGACTAAGGGTGGTAGGCGGAACTAAAAGCCAACTCTGTCCCCAAAGCTCTCTGGAAACTGCGCCAGAACCCAGAAGTGAAGCGAGGATCCCTGTCTGACACAATAGAGATCGGCACTCTATGCAAAGGAACAATCCGCTCTACGTACAACGCGGCCAACCTACTCACACCCCAACTAGTCCTGACAGGCAAGAATCTGGCAGTCTTCGTCATATGTCCACAAGAACCCAAATGCTGTCAAAACTTCCAGCCGTCCTCGACAAACCACAAACAAAGTCAGTCGTCACATGGTCCCACTTCCACATCGGAATCTCTAACAGCTGCACAAGTCCTCCTGGATGCTGATGTTCGGCCTTCACCTGCTGACAGACCAAACACCTAGCAACAAAAGCCGCTATGTCTCTCTTCATTCCAGGCCACCAAAACTGACGTCTCAACCTGTGATACATCTTGGTCGACCCTGGATGAATCGAGTACCTGGAACCATGTGCTTCCTGCAACACAACTCTCCTGATAGACTCCTCAACAGGAACATAGAGTCTATCTCGGAACCTAACAGTCCCGTCCTCGCAAAGCTCAACCTCTGGGAGAAGCAACACACTGTGCAACTCGGGATCTGCCTGCTGAGCCTCAGCAACCTGTCTCACAACGGCGAAAGCCGCTAACAAACTGCCCAACACACACAGACGACGACTGGACGAAACTTTGAAAGACCCCTCTGTCGCAGACTGCCACAACTGCCACTCTCTAAGCATCAGATGACTCATCTGTGCTTTCCTACTCAAAGCATCTGCAACCATATTCGCCTTTCCAGGCTTATACTCAATGCTGAAATCATAGTCTTTCAGATATTCCATCCATCGACGCTGCCTCATATTCAGATCCCTCTGAGAAAACACATACCTCAAGCTCTGGTGGTCGGTACGGACTACAAAACTCACTCCGTACAAGTAAAGACGCCAAATCCGCAAAGCAAACACCACAGCTGCAAGCTCTAGGTCGTGGGTCGGGTAACTCTCCTCGTGGGGCTTAAGCTGGCGAGACGCATAAGCCACCACCCGGCCTTGCTGCATCAAAACTGCACCCAAACCAACACCTGAAGCATCTGTGCAAACCTCAAAACCTTCCTCACCTGAAGGTAAGGCAAGAACTGGCGCTGACGTAAGCAGTCGCTTCAACTCCATGAAGCTCTGCTCACACTGCTCCGACCACACAAACGGAACTCCCTTTCTCGTCAACCGAGTCAAGGGTGCAGCAACCTGAGAAAAGTCTCGAACAAACCTGTGGTAGTAACCTGCCAAACCCAGAAAGCTACGAATCTCAGACACAGATTTGGGACTCTCCCACTGCAAAACTGCTTCAACCTTCGCTGGATCCACAGAAACTCCCTCACCTGAGATCGCGTGCCCCAAAAAGTGAACCTGTTGTAGCCAAAACTCACACTTACTAAGTTTGGCATACAACTGGTGCTCTCGCAAAGTCTGCAACACGATCCTCAGGTGCTCGGCGTGCTCCTCCTCCGAAACGGAGTACACCAGAATGTCGTCAACAAACACTACGACAAACCAGTCCAAGAACTGGTGGAACACCCGGTGCATCAGATCCATGAAGGCCGCTGGAGCATTGGTGAGCCCAAACGGCATCACCAAAAACTCAAAGTGTCCATATCTGGTCCGAAAAGCAGTCCTCTCAATATCAGAATCTCTAATCCGCAACTGATAGTAGCCCGACCTCAAGTCAATCTTCGAAAAGACACGAGCAGACTGAAGCTGATCAAAGAGATCATCAATCCTAGGCAAAGGATACCTATTCTTGATGGTCACTTGATTTAGCTTCCTATAATCGATACACAATCTCAGGCTACCATCCTTCTTCTGGACAAACAAAACAGGTGACCCCCACGGAGAAAAGCTAGGACGAATATAGCCCTTCTCCAACAACTCCTCAAGCTGCCTCTTCAACTCCCTCAACTCTGCTGGTGCCATACAGTACGGTGCCTGTGCAAAAGGTACAGTGCCAGGAACCCACTCCACAGTAAACTCAATCTCTCTCTCTGGTGGTAGACCAGGCAACTCTTCCGGAAAAACATCCGGAAACTCACACACTACGGGAATGTCCCCCTCCCGAGGCAATCTGGTCAAGAGTCACTGCAGAAACTAGGAAACCCTGACAACCAGAAGCAAGTAACCTCCCTGCCCTCAAAGTAGAAACTAAAAAGCGAGAAGTAAGAGGTACGATACCCTGGAAGTAGAACGCCGCTTCCCCAGGTATCCGCAAGTGCACCCTCTTCTTCTGGCAATCCATCACTGCACCATACCGCTCTAACCAGTCCATACCCAAATCACATCATAGTCATGTAACTGCAAAGCAAACAGACGAGCCGACAACCACTGATCCTGCAACTGCACAGGTACCTCATCGAGACAATAGGACGTAAGGACAAAGTCCCTGTCGGCAACTCTACTGCTAACTCAACAGACTCTCCCGAACTCAACTCTCCAAGGGAGTCTAAAAACTCCTCAGACACAAAGAGTGAGAGGCACCGGAATCAAACAAAACTCTAGCTGTACAACCAAAAACTGTAACAGTACCTTCCAATAGGTGAGCTGCCTCCGCGTCTGCACGGTTCAAGTGAGTAACACGACCTCTACCTCTCGACCCACCAGAACCTCCGGTCTGTTGACGCTGCTGCACGGGTGCCTGCTGCTGCTGCTGCACTTAGGGCTGTGACTGGGTCTGCTGCTGTGGCACACGAGGTAGCAAAGGACAATCTCGCGCCATGTGACCCATCTGGTCACACCGGTAACACTGACCAGCAAAGTACGCTGTACCTGCTGCGAAGGCTAACCTGCCGGCTGCTGAACACTCCCAACCGACTGCTGTCTCTGCTCTGCCTACCTCCTATCACGCCGAAACTTCCTCCGAGATCCCGACTTCGCCGTCGTCCCAGTAAAAGTGGACGCGTAGGAAGTCGCAGTCCTCGGGGTCGTCTACACACTACCCTGCTGCTGTCGAGGCTGAGAAGGAACTACCTATGTCTGAACCTTTGCACTCCGAGCACGGGTCCGCAAAGTGTCTGCCTTCAACGCTGCCGCTGTCTGATAGGCCGCACAAGTCTGTGATACGAGCAACTATCAGCGCATGCCTGAGGTCTGGCCTCAAGCCCCTCACGAACTGCTGAGTCCTTAGACCCTCATCTCCCATAATCTGCGGAGCATAACGCCCTAGCTCTACAAATTTGGCCCTGTACTGCACCACAGTAAAGTCCCTCTGCTGCAAGTCCAGAAAGTGGTACAATCTCTCCGTCTGGACAGGCTGGCCCAAAAACTGAGGAGGCTGAAACTGCAAAACTCCTCAACCACCTTCCCAGTACCACCCTGGGGTACCGCGCGTCACGGTGCTGAGCAACAAACTGAGCCATCCCCTCGAGAAATCGAGTCATGTCTAATCCCGAACTACCTGAGGTGGAGGTGGCAGCGGAGCAATACCACTATGTGCGTCCTGTGGCAAAGGCTGCGTCTGCTGTGGTGGCGGAGCGTCTCCAGCCTCCTGACGAGTCGCCTGCTCAGCACTCCCTCTCTAGGACGTCGCCTAGGAGCCATAGTACAATACACAGAGCAAAAATACACACATAAATACACTAACTAACTCCGGGCTAAATAGCTGCAGCTGTACTCTTTATGCTCTGAGTCTACATGATGGGTATTTCCTTATATATATATCATCAGAACAGGCTCTGATACCAAACTGTAACGACCCAGAATCCGCATTACCAGTAACAACCAGTAACCCGAATTCTGACCCGCTAACCCACGAGACAAACTCGGAAGGGTAAGAAGTGAATGTCCGAGGAGACTATATGTAAGAAGATACACACCATATAAAGCTGTAAAATTCCACTATATGAACATAATATGTACAACTCAGAGTCTAAGCAAGGTACAGAGTACAGAAGTACAACAAAAAGTACTACTCACTGCAGCTAAGGAGCACCAACACCGGAGTGGCTAGACTCGCCTGGAACGGGAGTCGACGAAGACCCACCTAAAAGGGAGGGGAGTGAGTCTCAAGAAAAGAGACCCAGTAGGGAAATGTAACCCCACCGGCAAGCAGAACTAAAGTGCAGAAAGTAAAAACTGAAAGTAAGTACACGTCACCCCCAACACAAAACTGTAAACCTCGCGGCTCAGTAACCACACTCACACACACACAGTAAGTAGGACTCAGCTAGGGTCTGTGCTCGGCGTCCCGTCACCACAGAGGCTCTCAACCCAGCCACGTGTGCACACTACAGACGCTCTCTCTCTCACGTCTGGTCCACGACCGGTTTTTCCCCTACGCTTGACCCTAGCGGTAGAGAAGGGGCTCCACGGAGACGGCTCAAAACCACCACAAGGAGTACGCACAGGACAGAGTCGCACTCGACGTCCTAGCTCACTAGCGGAGGACAACCACACGCTAGTCGTCTAGACGGAGTCGCACCCACACCTAGGTAACACAACAGAACCGGGCACGCGATAATGCAACGCGTACAACAGACGGAACACACTCAACGCCTGAAACTCCGTACAGTAAGTGAACACTCATGTCACAACTAGTTACTCATATGCATAGGCAGAGTCACACTCTAAGCCTGGCCACATGTGTTATCAGGGCGGACATCACATGTCGATCGCCTTGAAACACAACACTAAATCTGCTGGGACATAGGAGATTAACGGCCATATCGATTGCCGCCAATATGAAGTAACGGCACTCATCATGTCGTTAACCTGACTCAACGGCCATCGACCATGTCGTCAATATCACCCCTGAAGATCTCAACGTCAACAGATGTGGACGCTAAGCTCTTCAGTCCCTAAACCCAGAACTGCTCCGAATCAGTCCAATTGGATAGAATTACCAACAGAAATCTGACTGATGGAGGGAAATACTTCCTCTCATCAATTATACTAACAGAACTTCAGAACAAGTGATTCACTCTTCAATCACTCAAAACACCCAAAAATCCCGGCATGCTATAACCCAACCCTAAACCACGATTTGTACACTGATTCACACAAATTAGCATGCTGGTTTGTTAAGGAGGGTATAGGAGTTAAGTCCCTACCTCAAAACACTTATAACACCCAAAACATCCAATAATCGCGCCGGAACCCCAGAGGACTCCGGCGAAATCGCACTAATTCCTCGCAGTTCCCGCCGATCAAGCACCACCGCGATCAGGGCCCTTCCCCGAGATACCATCAACCATCAGAAGCTGAGGAAATAGAGGAAAGCAAAAAGGTGGAGGGAAGGAGAGGAAATGAGAAGGAAAAGCTCTGTTGCTCTCGGGCTGCCTATTTCAACAGGGTCCGAACAGTTGACGTCCACAACCCTAGTCGCCTACTGAAACCGCCAAAGATTGAGTCCACATCGCTTGTCGCTGAGTTCAACAACAACAGTCACATCGTGGTGTAACACCCGGCCCCTTGGGCCCTGGCCCCATCCTCTGGGTCGCGGCAGGGCGACTGTCGCGACGTGGTTCTCGACCGCGTGGTGTCGGGTTCTGTTTTGGATTGCGACATGGGGTATGTCGCCTTCTTGAAGGCGACATGGCCTATGTCGCCTTCCCATCGTGTCGCCCCAGACGCAGTCTGACAGACGTGACAGGCGTCCTTTGTGTCAGTACGGCTCTGGCGGTGTCGGGTGAACGCGACAAGATGGCTGTCGCCTTCACTTTTTCGAATTTCGAGATTTGACCGTTGTCAGTGGCTTTGCGACAGGGGGTATGTCGCCTTCTGGTTCCCAATGCGACACAAGGTGTGTCGCCTTCTCAGGATCCGGGCTTAAAGCCCGGGCGCCCGAGCTCTTCCCCCTCTCTCGCGTTTTTCCTTTCCCCCTCTTTCCTCTCGCCCTCTCGGAGTTCCGGCGGTGTTGGGGGTGCCTCCCCCGTGTTGAGGCGGCCGTGCTGAGGAGGGTGTCGCTCCGTTCGTGCAGGGTCGCGTTCGTGCGTGCGGTGCGAGGAGGAGACGTTTCAACCTACGAGAAGGCCCCAACGGGTGCGTTCTTCGCGTGGAGGTAGGGACTCTGATCCTCTCGCCCTAAGCATGCTCCCTTCCCTGCAAAGCGTGTTTCCTTGTGGTTGGGGGGTTGGGAGTGTGAGTTTCCATGCTCGTGTGAGTGAGGTTTCCTCCGAGCGTAGAATCCATGTTCTTGGGTGTTTGAGGGTGGTTTGAATGCTTTACTAGCTTCCTAGCATGATAAGCATGCTCCCCTCCCTCGCCGTGTAGCGTTTCTCCGTTTCGGGGAGGTTCCGGAGGAAGAATCTCCGGAACCCCCGACTGGCCTGAATGCGACATACCCTGTGTCGCCTTCTGACTGGTATGCGACGGGGCCTATGTCGCCTTCTGAAGGTGACAGGCCCTATGTCGCATTCAGAATGCGACAGGGGCTATGTCGCATTCTGAATGCGACATACCCTATGTCGCCTTCTCAGTCCAGAGGCAGGTTGTGCTTCCGCCGTTTCGTTTTCGCTTTACTGTACCCGTGGCACCTGTGCTAGTTCCCTAGTACGGTCTCACACTAGTCGTTCGCCCGGTGCGCGGCACTTGAGGGCTTGTCCCGTGCGAGAGGTTGTTACCGTTACCTGGGACCCCGTCCTCGGGAGCCTGTTGAGGGAGTACTCCGGGCTACGAGTGTGCTCGAGTTGGCAGCCACCTAGGCGGACTCTGGAGCTGAGGGGAAAACGGTGGTTAGGACAGTGGCGTGTGAGTCGCTTGCAGAGCTCTCGTGGTTGGTCTGGGACGCCGAGGACAGTTGGAGTTCTACCCGGCGCAGGCCAGCCAGTCCTTCTTCTCACTGCCTCGCTCCTCACGGCCCCGGAACCGTTTGGAGAGGTCAGGCGTGGGACCGTAGTCCGGCCAGACTACGGCGGTTACTGTTGTGTTGCTTGTGCTACCTCGCTCTGACGAGACGCGAGGGCCAGGACCTAGGTCGAGGATAAGACGTCTGTGGACGCACCTGACCGTGACTAGTGGTGGTGTTTTCGTAGCTAGTGTTCTTGTCCAGGCGGAGTCCCCTCCGTCTGTGTTTACTAGCCGTGTGGTGGTCACGACGAGCAGTCGTACGGAGTTTCCGACCGAGAGTACTTCCGTACCGTGCTAGCTTTAGCTTCGTTTCCGCACTTCCGTTGTAGGTAGAAAGATATAAACTGCTGTCTTTCCTTATTAATAGTTATATATGTTCCTCTGCCTGTTTAGAGCCAGTAGGAGATTGGTAGTCCCTACTGAGCTTTGTGTGTGAAGCTCATCCCTCCGTTTTCCAGGTGAGTCTTCTCAGCAGCGGCAGGGCGCGCGCGTCGGGCGGAGGAGACGGGGCGGTAGTCGAGGTCCCCGTAGCTAGCAGTGGTTCCCCCTCTCAGTGTACGTCACCTCGGGGTATGCCCCTAAGGGACTTGTCTCTCCCCTTCCTTACTTGTACTAGTGTGCGTGCGTTGGGACTGTACTTAGAGCAGTACGCAGCGGTCTCGCTTTACTTTCCTGTTTCCGCTTGTACGCTTCTAGCTTAGCAGTTGACGTTTACTTCCGTTACATATCCTGTCAGACGCGTGTTATAGCCCTTCCGGGTCCCCCGGATCCGTGGGCGGCGATCGCGAAAATCGGGTCCTCGGCGTGGGCCGAGGGTCGGGTTCTCGGGTCGTTACAGTTGGTATCAGAGCTTGGTCTGACAGGACTTGTAGTGGATCTAAACTGCAACAGTAAGTCCCAACAATAGTACAAGTACACTGCTAGCCGCCCGAGAGGTATTTAAACCTTTGTTAGTTGTGTTGCCGTGTAGGTCATGGCTCCGCGTAGGCGCAGTCAGGCTAGGCAGCTGGTTGAGCAGCAGGATGAGTCCGACATGCCCGCTCAGGGGCAGGTTCAGGAGGAGGTGTCCGTGGAGGAGTCAGTGGCACAGCCTCAGGGTGCACAGGCAGCAGCAGCAGAGGCAGCGGCAGCAGGTGGGCAGCAGCAGCAGGAGTACCACCCTCAGCCTCAGCAGTATGCAGACTGGTTCCCATGGCCGAGCAGTTCTTCAGAGCTATGTACCAGGGAGCGTGGCAGCCGGGCAGGCAGCAGCAGGTGTCCAGTTTCCGGTGCCCCTCCGGCAGTACCGGAGCAGCAGCAGGTAGAGCCAGAGGGGGAGCAGCCAGAGCCGCAGCAGCGGTCGGGTACTGGGAGTACCCGGTCCGGGCGGCGGAGGACGGCGGTTACGGAGACAGGACCGCTCTCCTCGAGAGGTTCCTGCGCCTTCGGCCACCTATGTTTCATGGCGAGTATGATCCAGATAAGGCAGAGAGCTGGACCCATGAGTTGGAGCGCATCTTCGAGACTATGGAGTGCGCTGAGGAGGACCAGGTTCGTTGGCAGTATACCAGCTCAAGGGAGCAGCCCATGAGTGGTGGAGAGTTCAGAGGCAGACTCACTTCCAGGGACAGCGGTTGGACCAGATCTCTTGGCAGCGGTTTTCAGAGGTCTTCCACAGCGAGTACTTCCCCGACTACGCTCGACGTGAGAGACGGGACCAGTTCCACGAGTTGGTGCAGGCGACCTCTCAGTTTCTCAGTACCACCAGAGGTTTGTCGGTTGTTGAGGCATGTGCCTCATGTAGCAGGCAGTGACCAGGCTTGTGCAGAGAGGTTTATAGCAGGGCTGAGACCAGACCTGAGGTGGGGTGTGACGGCACACATGTGTACCCCTTGGGAGAGGCCGTGGCGAAGGCCACCGCCTTGGACAGAGAGACTTGGCAGCCTCAGCAGCAGCAGCAGCAGCAGGGAGGAGCCTCTTCCAGGTCCTCGCCGTACCAGCGTCCAGCAGGCAGCCGCGGTAGTGCGACTTCCTCCTCCTCAGGCTCGGGCAGTTCCGGTAGCTCTGGAATTCGCTCGCAGTTTAGGAAGTTGTCTACTCGCGGGGGTGGACGGAGCCGGCAGCAGAAGCGCAGTCCAGGTTTGCAGAGCAGTCGTTGTTCAGGGTGCTGAGCAGGGCAGTCAGGAGCCAGTGTGCTACACTTGTGGCTTGCCAGGCCACTTCAGGAGGGACTGCCCCATGGGGCAAGTCCCGCAGCAGCAGCAGCCAGTGCAGTACGCGCAGCAGCCACCTCAGTACCAGTACCTTCCCCAGCAGCAGGCACCGTCAGCAGCAGCGGGGGCAGTACCAGCAGCAGCTCAGCAGTTCCCGCAGCCGCAGCAGTACCAGCCGTACCAGCAGCAGCAGCAGTCCTCAGCACCAGCAGCCGCCGCAGCAGCAGCAGCAGCAGCCCAGCAGGCGCCGCAGCGTGGACGTGGTCGTGGTCGCGTGATGGCGCTCACCCGGGAGCAGGCAGAGGCATCGAACCTGGTGATAGGTACTCTACCTATCCTTGGCAGAGCTGCTCGTGTTTTGGTTGATCCCGGTGCTTCCTTGTGTTTTGCTTCCGAGGAGTTTTACGAGTCTCTTGCTTGTCACACACACCCGAGAGGCAGTGTGACGTAATGGTCGATCTCCCGTCCGGTGACTATATGCGTTCCTTCGGTTACCTGGAGGGTGTGACAGTCGAGGTTGAGGGTCACCAGTTGCCGGCCAGGTTGTACGCGCTGCAGCTTTGCGACTTCGACGTCATCCTGGGCATGGACTGGTTGGAGGCTCACTCAGCCGTGGTTGATTGTCAGAGGAAGACCGTTCGGTTCGAGATACCTGGAGCACCTGTTCTCTGCTTTCGAGGTATCCGGTCTACCCATCGGCCGTTCATTTCCTTCTGTAAGGCTCGTCGTTTGATCCGTGATGGCTGCGTTGCTTACCTTGCTTCGGTTTGTTCCTTGGAGCCTAGCGGGTCTTCAGTTTTTGATGTGCCAGTTGTTTCTGAGTTTTCTGACGTGTTTCCGGAGGATCTACCTGGCTTGCCGCCTGAGCGAGAGGTAGAGTTCTCTATCGAGCTTTTGCCTGGTACGATGCCTTTGTCCAAGGCACCTTACCGGATGGCCCGGCGGAGCTGCGTGAGTTGAAGCGCCAGCTGCAAGAGTTGCTTGAGTTGGGCTTCATTCGTCCGAGCCGTTCGCCGTGGGGTGCGCCTGTTTTGTTGTGCGGAAGAAGGACGGTAGTCTTCGTTTGTGCATCGATTATCGGCAGTTGAACCAGGTCACTGTGAAGAACAGGTACCCGTTGCGAGAATTGATGAATTTGTTTGATCAGTTGCAATCGGCCCAAGTTTTCTCGAAGATCGACTGAGATCCGGCTACTACCAGCTGCGGAATCAGAGAGTCGGATGTTGGTTTGACGGCTTCTGTTCCAGGTACGGTCACTTTGAGTTCGTCGTGATGCCGTTTGGGCTGACGAACGCACTTGCAACATTCGGGATCTGATGCATAGGGTGTTCAGTGAGTACCTAGACCGCTTTGTTGTGTTTTGTGATGATATTTGTTCTACTCGTCTTCTGAAGAGGAGCACGAGGAGCATCTGAGGATCGTGCTAGAGACCCTGCGGAGTCACCGTCTTTACGCCAAGTGTGATAAGTGCGAATTTTGGCTGAGCGAGGTGCACTTCCTTGGGCACGTGATCTCGGGTTGGTGTGTGGCAGTGGACCCTGCCAAGGTGGAGACCGTTGTTGTCGTGGGAGCAGCCACATCAGTTGCAGATGTCCGCAGTTTTCTGGGTCTAGCAGGTTACTACAGGAGGTTCATTCAGAATTCGCCAAGATTGCAGCACCGTTGACCAGGTTGATGAGGCAAGACACCAGGTTTGTTTGGTCAGAGGTCTGTGAGCAGAGTTTCTTGGAGCTAAAGACGAGGTTGACTTCAGCGCCAGTGTTGGTCTTGCCGTCAGGCACCGGTGGGTTCGTGGTTACACCGATGCGTCGAGGTCAGGTTTAGGTGCCGTGCTGATGCAGCAGCATGGTGGGGTCGTTGCCTATGCTTCTCGGCAGCTCAAGAAGCATGAGGAGAACTATCCCACCCACGACTTGGAGCTGGCAGCCAGTGGTGTTCGCTCTCAGTTGTGGAGGCACTACCTGTATGGCGAGGCTTTTCAGATCTTCACCGATCACCAGAGTTTGCAGTACATCTTCACCCAGAGGGTTTGAACTTGAGGCAGCGCCGATGGATGGAGTATTTGAAGGACTACGACCTAACCCTTTCCTATCATCCAGGGAGGGCTAACGTTGTAGCCGATGCTTTGAGTAGGCGCGTGCGCTTGAGTTCGCTGATGGTCAGAGAGTGGAGGCTGTTCGAGGAGCTGTCCCAGGGAGTGTTCGTTCCGTCGAGGACCAGAGATCGTGCCGTGGCTTCCAGTTTGTCAGTTCGACCGTTAGTGTTCAGGCAGGTGTTGCAGGCCCAGCAGGCAGACCCTCAGTTGGCAGACATTTTGCAGATGCCAGATGTGGAGCTCAGCGAGGACAGCAGGTCAGATTCAGAGGCCGTTTGTACGTTCCTGAGGAGGCGCGTCAGGCAGTGTTGTCAGAGGCTCACAGATCGAGGTATGTCGTTCATCCCGGCTCCACCAAGATGTACCATTGCTTGAGGAGGTCCTTCTGGTGGCCAGGGATGAAGAGGGGCGTGGCAGAGTTTGTTGCACGGTGCCTTACCTGTCAACAGGTGAAGGCCGAGCACCAGCGTCCTGGTGGTGAGTTGCAGTCGTTGCCCATTCCTGAGTGGAAGTGGGACGACATCACCATGGACTTTGTGGTTGGTTTGCCCCGTACCCCGCAAAGGCATGATGGTATTTGGGTGATTGTGGATCGTTTGACCAAGGCAGCGCACTTTCTTCTGGTCAGGATGTCATGGTCAGTGGACAAGTTAGCCAGGTTGTACGTGGACAGAGTTGTTTCGTTGCATGGGATCCCAGTTTCAGTCGTTTCAGACAGAGATCCGAGATTTACGTCAGGTTTTGGTGCAGTCTTCAGAGAGCACTGGGTACAGAGTTGAGGTTCAGCACAGCATACCACCCTCAGACAGACGGTCAGTCAGAGCGGACCATTCGGACACTGGAGGACATGCTGAGAGCGTGCTGTTTAGACTGGAGCGGCACTTGGGAGTCTCACCTTCCGATGGTAGTGTTCGCGTATAACAACAGTTATCACTCGAGCATTGGAATGGCACCATACGAGGCTTTATATGGTCGCCCGTGCAGGACTCCACTTCACTGGTTCGAGGTTGGTGAGAGGCAGCTTTTGGGGCCAGAGTTAGTGCAGCAGTGTGCAGACACAGTCGGTTTGGTCAGGCAGAGGCTTCGGGCAGCGCAGAGCAGGCAGAAGAGTTATGCGGATGTCCGCAGGAGACCGCTAGAGTTCAGCGTGGTGACCTGGTCTTCCTGCGGGTCTCGCCGACCAAAGGGGTCATGAGGTTTGGTAAGAAGGGAAAGCTCAGTCCCAGATATATTGGGCCCTTCCCCATTTCTGAGAGGGTCGGCGAGGTGGCGTACAGGCTGAGTCTTCCGGCAGAGCTAGCAGGTGTGCACAGCGTGTTCCACGTTTCGCAGCTCGGAGGTACGTTGCAGACTCTTCGCACGTGTTAGACTACTCGCAGCTAGAGGTAGCGCCAGATTTGTCAGTGCCAGAGTACCCAGTTAGTGTTGTCGACCGCAGAGTTCAGCAGTTGCGCAGGAAGCAGATTCCGCTGGTTAAGGTCGTTTGGCAGAGCCGTGTCGGTGGCGAGGCCACCTGGGAGCGCGAGGACGAGATGCAGGAGCGGTTTCCTTATTTGTTTGATTGAGTGGTATGTTACTTCTCCTTGTACTGCTTTCCGGTTGAGACCGAGTTGTTTTCATTTCGAGGACGAAATGTCTTAAGGAGGGAGGGTTGTAACACCCCGGCCCCCTTGGGCCCTTGGCCCCGTCCTCTGGGTCGCGGCAGGGTGACTGTCGCGACGTGGTTCCGACCGCGTTGGTGTCTGGTTCTGTTTGGGATTGCGACATGGGGTATGTCGCCTTCTTGAAGGCGACATGGCCTATGTCGCCTTCTTGAAGGCGACATGGCCTATGTCGCCTTCCCATCGTGTCGCCCCAGACGCAGTCTGACAGACGTGACAGGCGTCCTTTGTGTCAGTACGGCTCTGGCGGTGTCGGGTGAACGCGACAAGATGGCTGTCGCCTTCACTTTTTCGAATTCCGAGATTTGACTGTTGTCAGTGGCTTTGCGACAGGGGGTATGTCGCCTTCTGGTCCCAATGCGACACAAGGTGTGTCGCCTTCTCAGGATCCGGGCTTAAAGCTCGGGCGCCCGAGCTCTTCCCCCTCTCTCGCGTTTTCCTTTCCCCCTCTTTCCCTCTCGCCCTCTCGGAGTTCCGGCGGTGTTGGGGGTGCCTCCCCTGTTGAGGCGGCCGTGCTGAGGAGGGTGTCGCTCCGTTCGTGCAGGGGTCGCGTTCGTGCCGTACGGTGCGAGGAGGAGACGTTTCAACCTACGAGAAAGGCCCCAACGGGTGCGTTCTTCGCGTGGAGGTAGGGACTCTTGATCCTCTCGCCCTAAGCATGCTCCCCTCCCCTGCAAAGCGTGTTTTCTTGTGTTTTGGGGTTGGGAGTGTGAGTTTCCATGCTCGTGTGAGTGAGGTTTCCCTCCGAGCGTAGAATCCATGTTCTTGGGTGTTTGAGGGTGGTTGAATGCTTTACTAGCTTCCTAGCATGATAAGCATGCTCCCCTCCCTCGCCGTGTAGCGTTTCTCCCGTTTCGGGGAGGTTCCCGGAGGAAGAATCTCCGGAACCCCCGACTGGCCTGAATGTGACATACCCTGTGTCGCCTTCTGACTGGTAATGCGACGGGGCCTATGTCGCCTTCTTGAAGGTGATAGGCCCTATGTCGCATTCAGAATGCGACAGGGGCTATGTCGCATTCTGAATGCGACATACCCTATGTCGCCTTCTCAGTCCAGAGGCAGGTTGTGCTTCCGCCGTTTCCGTTTTCGCTTTACTGTACCCGTGGCACCTGTGCTAGTTCCTTAGTACGGTCTCACACTAGTCGTTCGCCCGGTGCGCGGCACTTGAGGGCTTGTCCCGTGCGAGAGGTTGTTACCGTTACCTGGGACCCCCGTCCTCGGGAGCCTGTTGAGGGAGTACTCCGGGCTACGAGTGTGCTCGAGTTGGCAGCCACCTAGGCGGACTCTGGAGCTGAGGGGAAAACGGTGGTTAGGACAGTGGCGTGTGAGTCGCTTGTAGAGCTCTCGTGGTTGGTCTGGGACGCCGAGGACAGTTTGGAGTTCTACCCGGCGCAGGCCAGCCAGTCCTTCTTCTCACTGCCTCGCTCCTCACGGCCCCGGAACCGTTTGGAGAGGTCAGGCGTGGGACCGTAGTCTGGCCAGACTACGGCGGTTACTGTTGTGTTGCTTGTGTCCTACCTCGCTCTGACGAGATGCGAGGGCCAGGACCTAGGTCGAGGATAAGACGTCTGTGGACGCGCCTGACCGTTTGACTAGTGGTGATGCTTTCCGTAGCTAGTGTTCTCTGTCCAGGCGGAGTCCCTCCGTCTGTGTTTACTAGCCGTGTGGTGGTCACGACGAGCAGTCGTACGGAGTTTCCGACCGAGAGTACTTTCCGTACCGTGCTAGCTTTAGCTTCGTTTCCGCACTTCCGTTGTAGGTAGAAATATATAAACTGCTGTCTTTCCCTTATTAATAGTTATATATGTTCCTCTGCCTGTTTAGAGCCAGTAGGAGATTGGTAGTCCCTACTGAGCTTCTGTTGTGAAGCTCATCCCTCCGTTTCCAGGTGAGTCTTCTCAGCAGCGGCAGGGCGCGCGTCGGGGCGGAGGAGACGGGGCGGTAGTCGAGGTCCCCGTAGCTAGCAGTGGTTCCCCCTCTCAGTGTACGTCACCCTCGGGGTATGCCCCTAAGGGACTTGTCTCTCCCCTTTCCTTACTTGTACTAGTGTGCGTGCGTTGGGACTGTACTTAGAGCAGTACGCAGCGATCTCGCTTTACTTTCCTGTTTCCGCTTGTACGCTTCTAGCTTAGCAGTTGACGTTTACTTCCGTTACATATCCTGTCAGACGCGTGTTATAGCCTTCCGGGTCCCCCGGATCCGTGGGCGGCGATCGCGAAAATCGGGTCCTCGGCGTGGGCCGACGGTCGGGTTCTCGGGTCGTTACAGCTGGACGCTGACACCAAGTCAACGGCTAGACCCTAGCCGTCAACACCAAGTCAATGACAATGGTCTTGTCGTCGACCACACAGAACCTCTAAAAGACCCAAAAGGATCCGCAAAGACCCGAGACCTTACATCAGCCGTCAGTACCTCCCCCAGCAGTACCTAAGCAGCAGGTAGATCCTCAGGTAGAGCAGCCAATAGTTCAGAAGGAGTCGAGTACTGGGAGTACCCGGGTCGATAGGAGGAGGATGGTTGTCACTGAGGATAGGACCGCCCTCTTGGAGAGGTTCTTGCATCTCCGACCACCGACGTTCTTCAGTGACTATGACCCAGATAGAGCTGAGAGTTGGAGAGTACGTTCGAGACCATGGAGTGTGCCGAGGAGGATCATGTGAGATTGGCAGTATATCAGCTCAAGGGACCAGCCCATAAGTGGTGGAGAGTTCAGAGGCAGACACACTTTGAGGGCAGCATTTGGATCATGTTTATTGGCAGCGATTCTGGAGGTCTTCCACGGAGAGTACTTTCCTGACTATGCTCGACGTGAGAGACGAGATCAGTTTCATGAGTTGGCTCAGGGTGATATCACAATTGCTCAGTATCATCAAAGATTCGTTCGGTTGTTGCGGCATGTTCCTCATGTCGCCAGCAGTGAGCAGGCTTGTGTAGAGAGGTTTATTGCAGGACTGAGGCTGGATTTGCGGTGGGGCGTGACCGCTCACATGTGTGCCACCTTGAGAGTGGCGGTGGTGAAGGCCACTGCGTTGGAGAGAGAGGCCTCGCAGCCCCAACAGCAGCAACAACAGGGAGAAGCTTCCTCTAGGACCACCCCGTACCAATGTCCCACTGGCAGTCGTGGTAGTGCGACATCTTCTTCTTTGGGTTCGGGTAGTTTGGGCAGTTCCGGTCTGCGCTCGAGGTTCAAGCAGATGACCACTCGTGGGGGTGGACGGGGTAGGCAGTAGAATCATCAGTCGAGGTTTGTAGAGCAGTCGGTCCAGTAGGGAGCGAGCAGGGCAGGCAGGAGGTGACCTGTTACACTTGCGGTTTACCAGGCCACTATAGGAGGGAATGCCCGATGGGGCAAGTTCAGCAGCCGCAGCAGCCAGTGCAGTACACTCAGTAGTTGCCGCAATACCAGTACCCTCCATAGTAGTAGGCACCCGTCAGCAGCAGCAGGGGTAGTACCAGCAGTAGCCTCAGCAGTACCAGCCACCTTAGTAGTTTCAGCCATACCAGCAGCAGCAACAGTTTCCGCAGCACAAGCAGCTGCTGTAGCAGCAATAGCCCCAATAGGCGCCGCAACGTGGGCATGGTTGTGGTCGTGTGATGGCTTTCACTAGGGAGGAGGCCGAGGCATCAAACCTGGTCGTAGGTACTTTGCCTATCCTTGGTAGAGCTACTCGTGTTATGGTTGATCCTGTGCTTCTCTTTGTTTTGCTTTCGAGGAGTTTTACTAGTCGCTTGTTCGTCACACCTCTAAGAGTTAGTGTGATGTGATGGTTGATCTTCTGTCTGGTGATTACATGCGTTCTTTTGGTTACCTTGAGGGTGTCACAGTTGAGGTTCAAGGACACCAGTTGCCGGCCAGGTTGTACGCGTTGCAGCTTTGTGATTTTGACGTCATCCTTGGCATGGACTAGTTGGAGGCTCACTCAACTGTGGCAGATTGTCAACGGAAGACCATGCAGTTTGAGATACTTGGAGCATCTGTTCTTTGCTTTCAAAGTATCTAGTCTACCCGCCGACCTTTTATTTCTTTCTGTAGAGCTTGTCGTTTGATCCGCGATGGTTGTGTAGCATATCTTGCTTATGTTTGTTCTTTGGAACCTAGCGGGTCGTCAGTTTTTGATGTACATGTTGTTTGTGAGTTTTCTGATGTTTTTTCGAAGGACCTACCTGAGTTATTGCTGAGTGGGAGGTAGAATTCTCCATTGAGCTTTTGCCAGGTACGATGCTTTTGTCTAAGGCACCATACCAGATGGCTCCGGCTGAGTTGCGCGAGTTGAAATGCCAGTTGTAGGAGTTGCTTGAGTTAGGTTTTATCTGTCCGAGCCATTTGCCTTGGGGTGCGCCAGTGTTGTTCGTGAGGAAGAAGGATGGCAGCTTGAGGTTGTGCATCGATTACAGGCAATTGAACCAGGTCACAGTGAAGAACAAGTATTCGTTGCCCAGGATCGATGACTTGTTTGATCAGTTGCAGTCGACCAGTGTGTTTTCAAAGATTGACTTGAGATTGGGTTACTACCAGCTAAGGACAGTGTAACGACGTGACCCCCCAGACCCCCGCCAAGGACCCAAAGTTCGCGTCGCCACCCACGGATCCGAAGACCCTGAAGGGTTAATAGAATAGTATAGTGAGATATGTACTGAATTTAAATAACTATAACAAGATATAACAATTGTACAACATGTCCCAAATAAAAGCACAGGTACAAGAAGAAAGGTGCAGTCCTTAAGAGGCATACCCCAAGAACTTGCAAAGCACAACTTTCAACTCACTCAGGTACAAGAGCTCACAACACTCGCTCTCACTGCTACTGACAGCACACGGTGCCACAGCCGTCTCCGCAACCCGTCTGACACTGAGCTCCCATGACGACGAGCCCCTAGATGAAGGAAGTAAGGGGAGTGAGCCTCGCGAACAAGTCCTAGTAGGGATTACCAGTCCCTCACCGGCCAGAGCAGCAGGAACTCCGAAAACAAGAAACTACACTAGAAAACTGTAAAGCGAGGAACACCTACAACATGGTACTACTAAGCAGCGGAATAGAACAGTGCAACATCACGATCGCTAACCAAGGTCGTGACACACACACGACTCCCGCAAAAACCAACGGAGTCGAGCACCAAGCGGAAGCAACCCTTGGCACACTTGTTGAGACCACGCAACAACCAGGTGAGAGCGACGTCTCACCACAAGTACGGCCACCTCAGACCTCCACAAGGTCGAGGGCCTACAAACAGAACCACCCGGACCCCGGACACAACACGAGGTCGGGAAACCACATACGCTGGTGCCACCACAGACTGGCACCCTAGATCGAGACTACGAAACCGAGAGGACACCGAAGCGGAAACCACCAGAAGCACAAGCCAACAAGGCCAAACCAACGATGCCTATGGAAACTAGGCACAGCCAGGCTATAACTGCCATGCCAGCTAGGGCAATGGATAACACTTGGAAACGTCGTGAGGAAGCATCGTCACAACAACAGCAACCAAGCCACTGCCACTGGCAGCCAAGAGGAGGACACACCAGCCACTCCCTCTGCTCGCCAACCTGGCTCCTACCTCTAACCTCCGTGGAAGAGTGAGACAGAGCCGCCACAGAACACCACAAGAATGCACGCACCACCGCAGCCTGGCCAAGCTGTGGCCCCACGCCTAGCACCACTACGTGGCTCTAGAACCAACGTAGAGAGAGGCAGTGAGACAAAGGACAGACTGGTCTGCACCGGGAAGAACTCCAGCAGTCCTTGGCATCACAAACCAACCAAGAGAGCTCTACAAATGACTCGGCGCCACTATCCAAACCTCGTTTTCCCCTCAGCTCTAGAGTCCGCTAACTTGGCCACCAACTCGAGCACGCTCATAGCTCCGAACACTCCCTCAAAGGCTCTCGAGGATGGGGGTCCCAGGCAATGGAGACAACCTTTGAACAGGCAAGCCCTCAAGTTCCAAGCACCGGGCGAACAGGCGGGGCAAGCACAACAAGAACCACGCCGAACCGCTGGCTTGTAACCCACGATAAGCCCAGCAAGCACGAGGCACGCACAGACCCTCAAGAGAGCCGTTGGCCAACCAAGGCACACATGAACAAGCCACAACCTTGGAACACCACCAGTCGGTATGGAAAGCGTCGCTCTGCGAATAATCGATAGACCGCCGTTCAGTCGATTATTAGACAGACACGACCCTCCTGGCACCACTGCCAGGACACAGCCACGAAGGTGTCACCTTCGGTCACTGAATGTGGCAAGGCAAACCTGCCGCGTTCCCCATGAGGAGGTCCTAAGGGCAAGCCAACCCTGGGGCACACGCCGACACCCGAACCAGAACCACGGAACACCTGAGGCACACATAGGTACTATCGCGTCCCCGAATGCCATCGCGATACCATCGCGACAGAGAAGGGCAGCATGACAGAAACCCTGCCATGACAAGGAAACGCTTCACGACAAGATCACGTCCGACCGCCAGACCACGACGCCATCGCGTTGAGCCAGCGCATCGCGACACGACCGCGCCCTCTGGTGTCGCGACGCGCACCGCGGTCGCGACACCAGTAGAAGGGTAGACCCACGGGATGCTCCATCCCAAGGCTACCCACACACCATAAACACACCACACGGGGGAGGGGAGCATGGAGAAGCAGGAAATGCCATCTACAAACCACGAGAGGCTCCCAATCCACCCGGATCGAGGAAGGTACAAGCAATCCCTACCTTCCAAGAAGAAACAAACCCATTGGGGGCCCTTCACGTTGGATTGGCCACCTCCTCCTCGCTCCACGCAAGCTACACGACGCTGGGAACACGAGCACGACCCTCCTCCTCGCCTGAAACGCACAAAGGGAAGGGAGGGAGACGGAGCACCGCTAGAGGGGGAGAAGAGAGGGGAAAGAGGGAAAGGGAGAAGGGGTCACCGGCCAATGCCTTAAGCCTTCGGAACCCAAGATGCGATGGGTCGACACGTCGCGTTAAGGACCTTAACACGATGGGTCAATGCACCGCGACAAGAATGCGTCTCCCAGGGATGCCGCGATAACCCGATAAGTCATACTGACACACCTGCCACCCTAACAGGTGTCAGACGACCGAAGCAATGAAACAATGTCGCGACCCGTTGACCGGGCGCGACACGAAGATGCGATGGGAAAGCCAGGTGCGACAAGAACGCAACGCACAAGTTGGTCGCGACAAGGATGACTGTCGCGTCGAACACCCACGACGTGACACTAATGCGTCACCCAGTCTAGACGCGTTAGTGGTTAGTCATCCAAGACACCGGATGGAAAGCCGGGAAGCCGGGTCTTACAATCAGAGAGCCAGATATTGGCATGACAGCTTTCCGTTCAAGTACGGTCACTTTGAGTTTGTTGTGATGCCGTTTGGGATCACGAACATGCCAACATATTTCATGGATTTGATGCACAGAGTGTTCAGCGAGTTCTTGGACAGGTTTGTGGTTATCTTTGTAGATGACATTTTGGTCTACTCGACTTCTGAGGAGGAGCACGAGGAGCATCTGAGGATCGTGTTGGAGACGTTGCAGAGTCACCAACTTTATGCCAAGTTCGACAAGTGCAAATTTTGGCTAAGGGAGGTGCACTTTCTCAGACACGTGATCTCAGGTTCTAGTGTGGTAGTGGACCCTGCCAAGGTTGAGGCAGTGTTGTCTTGGGAGCAGTCCACTTCAATGTCAGAGGTTCGAAGCTTTTTAGGCTTGGTAGGCTATTACAAGAGATTCATCCAGGACTTTTCAAGGATTGCAGATCCGTTGACCAGTTTGACCAGACTTGAGGTCAGGTTTGTTTGGACAGAGGACTGTGAGCAGAGTTTTCAGGAGCTGAAGACGAGGTTGACTTTAGCGCCAGTGTTGGTCTTGCTATCAGGTAGCGGAAGTTTTGTGGTTTATACAGACGCTTCGAGATCAGGTTTGGGTGCAATGCTGATGTAGCATGGTGGGGTTGTTGCCTATGCTTCTCGGCAGTTGAAGAAGACCTACACACGACTTAGAGTTGGCAGCCATGGTGTTCGCTCTGATGTTGTGGAGGCACTATTTTGTGTGGAGAGGCATTCGATATCTTCACCGACTATCAGAGTTTGCAGTACATCTTCACTCAGAAGGATTTGAATTTAAGGCAGCACAGATGGATAGAGTACTTGAAGGACTATGACCTCTCCTATCACTCGGGAAGGGCTAACGTCATAGCGGATGCTTTGAGCAGATGAGTTCGCTTGAGTTCGTTGCTAGTCAGAGAGTGGAGGTTGTTCGAGGACCTGTCTCAGGGAGTTTTCTGCCCTTCGAGGTATAGAGATCGCACAGTGATGACCAGTTTGTCAGTTCACTCGTTAGTGTACCGTCAGATGCTGGAGGCACAATAGGTAGATTCAGAGTTAGCAAATGTTTTGCATATGCCAAATGTTGAGCTAGACGAGGACAATGAGGTCAGGTTCAGAGGCAGATTGTACGTTCCTTGTGAGCCGCGGCAGGCGCTGTTGTCAGAGGCACATCGGTCGAGGTATGCTATTCATCCTGGTGGCCAGGGATGAAGAGGAGTGTGGCAGAGTTCGTCGCTCGTTGCCTTACTTGTCAGTAGGTGAAGGCAGAGCATCGGTATTCTGGTGGTGAGTTGCAGTCTTTGCCCATTCCTGAGTGGAAGTGGGATGACATCACCATGGATTTTGTGGTTGGTTTGCCCTGTTCTCCGCAGAGGCATGATGGTATTTGGGTGATTATGGACAGATTGACCAAGTCAGCGCACTTCATTCCAATCAGGATGTCCTGGTCAATCGACAGGCTTGCCAGATTGTACGTGGACCAAGTTGTTCCGTTGCACGGGACCCCAGTTTCCATTATTTTTGACAGAGATCTGAGGTTCACTTCAGGGTTTGGCACAGTTTACAGAGAGCTCTTGGTATAGAGTTGAGATTGAGTTCAGCGTATCACCCACACTCAGATGGTCAGTCAGAGAGGACTATACAGACTTTGGAGGACATGCTGAGAGTGTGTTGTTTGGACTGGGGTGGCACATGGGAGTTGCACTTTTCGATGGTAGAGTTTGCATACACCAATAGTTATCACTCATGCATTGGAATGGCACCATACGAGGCTTTGTATGGTCGGCCATGCAGGACACCACTTCACTGGTTCGAGGTAGGTGAGAGTCAGCTTTTGGGACCAGAGATGGTACAACAGTGTGTAGATACAGTCAGTTTAGTCAGGTAGAGGCTTCAGGCAGCACAGAGCAGGCAGAAGAGCTATGCAGATGTTCGCAGGAGGCCGTTGCAGTTCAGCGTGGGTGACCTTGTGTTCTTACGGGTCTCACTGACTAAGGGTGTCATGAGGTTTGGTAGAAAGGGGAAGCTTAGTCCGAGGTATATCGGACCTTTCCTTATTACAGAGAGGATTGGAGAGGTTGTGTACAGACTGAGTCTTCCCACAGAGTTAGCAGGTGTGCACGAGGTTTTCACGTTTTATAGCTGAGGAGGTACGTTGCAGATCCGTCACACGTGTTAGATTACTCGCAGTTAGAGGTTGCACCAAATTTGTCAATACCAGAGCACCCAGTCAGAGTTGTGGACCGCAAAGTGCAGCAGTTGCACAGGAGGCAGATTTTGCTGGTCAAGGTTGTTTGGGAGAACCGCGTTGGTGGCGAGGTCACGTGGGAGCACGAGGATGAGATGAGAGAGCAGTTTCCTTATTTGTTTGATTGATCTGTATATTGTCTTTCCATGTACTGCTTTCCGCATTGAGACTGAGTTTCTTTTAATTTCGAGGACGAAATTCTTTAAGGGGAGTAGAATGTAAGACCTGGCCCTCTCGGGCCCTTAGCCCATCCTCATGGTCGCGACGGACCCCGTGGGTGCGACATTATCGCGCCAGAGGAGCCGGTCGCGACATGCCTTTGGTTGCGGCACACCTATCCGTCGCGTTCTGATCATGACGGGGGTGGGGGTCACGTTCTTGTCGCGGCATCTGGAGGCGACGTGACTTCGTTCTGACCGTTCTGACCGCCTGTCCTTTGTGTCAGAACGGCCTTGTCGGGTGTCAGGCACGTACAACGTTGACGCGACCTGGCAGTCCATCGCGTTAAGGTTTTCCTGATCTTCGAGGATTGACCGATTTTGGTGTCTCGCCGGGGTAGGTGGTCATGACATGGTCGCGACCTTCAGGGCGGTCGCGATGGGGTTGTTCTCGCACCGGCCCGACCCATCCCGTCTCTGGGCCCGTCGGTTCAAAACCGAGGCAGGCATCCATTTCCTCCTCTCTCCTTCCTTTTCTTCCTTTCTTATTCTTCTTCTTCTTTCTTCTTCCTCTCCCGAGCTCTCTTGTGTTCTCTGGCTCGTTCATGGTGCTCGTGGCGAGGAGGTGATGTCTCCTTGGTGTAGGCGACGTCCGTGTGGTGCTAGAAGCGAGGAGGAGGTGGCCATTCCGACATGAAGGCCCCAACGGGTCGGCTCTACTCTTTGAGGTAGGGACCCCTCTTTCTTTCTCGTTCTAGCATGCTCCCCTTCCCTTGAGGTTCTCATTTTCCCGTTGTGTTTGGGGTCATGGGAGTGAGATCCGTGCTTCTGAATGGAGAGGTTCCTTTGAGTGTAGATTCCATGTTTATTGTATGATCTGTGGGGTTGTGAGGGTGGTGTGCCTATTTCTATGTTTTCCTAGCGTTTCCCATGCTCCCCTCCCCCTATTGGTATGTTTTGTACCGGTTTTGGGGTGGTCCTTGGGAGGACTGTACCGGGACCCGTCTCGATTGAGATCGCGACCGGCCTATGGGTCGCGATGATGTAACGACACATGCGCTGACCGCAACAGCTTCGGCTGTCGTGGAGGGCATGGACATCGCGACATCATCGCGACGATCAGGGGTGTCGCGACAACGCCGACAAGGTCGCTGCCGGCCCTGGCGTCGCGATAGTATTAGATACAGGTAAGTTCTTGCGGAGTTTCATTTCCCTTAAAGTCTTTGTTGTTTCCAGTTCTTGCTGCACCCGTGGCACCAGTGCTAGTTCCTAGTACGGTCCTACACTAGTCGTTCGTCCGGTGCTCGGAACTGAGGGCTTATCCTGTGAGAGAGGTTATTACGTTTACCTGGTACCCCCATCCTCATGCGCCTTAGAGGGAGTGTTCGGGGCGATGGGCATGCTCGAGTCACAGACTCTGGAGCAGAGGGGAAAACGGTGGTTAGGACAGTGACGTCGAGTTGTTTGCAGAGCTCTCTTGGTTGGTTTAGGACGCCGAGGTCGTCTGGAGTTCTTCCCGGCGTAGACCAGTCAGTCCTTTTTCTTACTGCCTCGCTCTTTGTGGCCTGGAACCACCTAGAGAGGCCAGGCGTGGGACCGTAGTCCAGCCAGAATACGACGGTTACTGTTGTAGTTCTTTGTGTTCCTGCCCCCACTCTGACGAGACGTGGAGGTTTGGACCTGGGTCGAGGGTAAGACGTCAGTGGACGCTCCTAACCGGTTGACTAGTGGTAGTGGTTTCCATGGCTAGTGTCTCTTGTCCAGGCAGGGTTCCTCTGACTATGTTGCCAGCCGTGTGGTGGTCACGACGTGCAGGTTGTACGGAGTTTATGACCGTAGTATCTTTCCGTACCGTTGCTAGTTAGTTAGCTTTGCTTCCGCACTTTCTCGTGTAGTTTAGAATATATATATTTATGAACTATTGTCATTTAATTTGATTATATATTTTTCCTTCCCGCCTGTTAGAGCCAGTAGGAGATTGGTAGTCCCTACTGAGCTTCTATTGTGAAGCTCATCTCTTCTTTTTCAGGTGAGACTTCTCAGCAGCAGTCAGGTGCGCGTCAGTGGAGGAGACGGGACTGTAGTCCTTGTCCCCGTAGCTAGTAGTGGTACCCACTTTCAATTGTACTTCACCCTCAGGATATGCCCTAAGGGCTTGTTCTTCCCTTTACTTGTACTCGTTGTGTGTTGGGACTGTATCTAGAGCGATGCGCTGTGGTCTCGCTCTTCCTTCTGTTTCTGCATGTATGCTCCTAGTTCAGTAGTTGTCGTTTATTTTTTTACATATTTTGTTAGACTTGTGTTATAGTCTTTTCGGGCCCGTGGGCGGCGACTGTGAAAATTGAGTCCTCAGCTTGGGCCGACGGTTGAGTTCTCGGGGTGTTACAGCAACACCCCACAGAGAGAGAGAGAGAGAGAGAGAGAGAGAGAGAGAGAGAGAGAGAGAGAGAGAGAGAGAGAGAGAGAGAGATCACCCTCAATCTCCTCTGCCACAAACCTCGAGAGATGGAGACATCAACTACGGAGACCATAAAGGGGACCTCGCCCGCGGCTCGAGCAAGTGTGGGAGCAGACCGAGCAAGGCGACGGTGCTGGCCCTGGGCAATGCCTTCCCCAACCAACTTGTCTTCCAGGAGCACCTTGTAGAGGGCTACTTCCAGGACACCAATTGCGATGACCCCGCCATGAAGGCCAAGCTCGAGCGCCTCTGTATGCATGCCAATGCCGATGCTGATTAATTTGATTTTTTTTCTGCATGCGCACGTAATTAATCCTCCTCACTATTCTTGCTTGTGTGTTTTTTCAAACAAATTGTTTGTTTCAAGCAGGCAAGAACACCACAGTGAAGAGGAGGTACACGGTGAGGTGCAAGACGGTTCTGGACGGGTATCTAGAGCTGGCCACCGAGGGCTCCCCCACCAGGTTTTTTTTTTCTTTAAAAAAAAATCTTTGTTAGCGGCTGGAGGAAGCAGTTGACATATTCTTCATATATCAACTACCGACAGCCGCTGATATATGTACTATATGTCAACGATTGCGATCTATTGATATATCCAATATATATTATCGGATGTTAATCGTTGACATATGAAGTATTTGTCGACGGTTAATGACGGCCGCTGACAAACATTAATCAATGACTAATTTGTCAACGGCTTAAAAACGTTGCGATCCATTGATATATCCAATATATGTCATCGGATGCTAACTGTTGACATATGAAGTATTTGTCGATGATTAATGACGACTGCTGACAAATATTAGTTGACGACTAATTTGTCAACAACTTTATCAACGGCTTAAAAACTACTGACATACATCTATGTCAACGATTTTCTATATTTTGTCAATGGTTATAAATCGCTGACATATATCTTATTTCTTCTGGTGATTGTAGGAGGTACCTCGGTGTCCTCGACATCCATGAAATAGGAAAGAAGATTGGGAAGTGATCACTCCCCACAACCAGCTTAAGAAACTTGGGTTTGTTTTGAATGGGGGACGACAATATTAATCTCTCGAGGCATGCCGATCTTCCATTAATAAAGTTCTTTTTTTCTTTTTAACAGTAGTTGGAATATCTAGAGATAGATCCCTCTCTTTAGTTAATGCACCTCTCTCCTAGACACGGACATTTTTCCAAAATCAGTGAGACACATTACTCATCTTGGCAAGATTGGGGCTTAAATACTTGAAACGTCTTCGAGAACAGTAGCCCTCCTCGTTATGTATTCCATGTTCTTACGAAGACTCAGCTTCACCATCTTCTTAATATCTTTCCTGTACTCCTTGCTTTCACTCTGGTCCACCACCTTATCATCGACGGAAAGATCACTTGTTTTGGCCTGCGGCGCGAGGCGTCCTGCCATGCTCGTCTGCGTGTCCATTTTGAACCACTGCAGCGTCTGAAGTGCCCTCTTCCGCGCAACCGGCGTTCCTAATAGAGCCACTTCGAGGAGAAGCGGCACGAGGCCTGATTCCGCCACCTTCCTCCTCTGCATGGTGCTCCTCTGTGCCAAGACCATTAGCACATAGACTGCAAGTTCCTGGCTCCGGGGCTTGTCCTCCCACGCCATGGTCTCAAACAAGGTCCCCGGAACCATCTCGTCCTCCTCCATGGCCATTTTCCCCACGGCCGTCACCACCAGGTTCCCCAGGGTGGCCAACGCTAACTCGGAAGCTTCCTTCTCTCTCGACAGCCTCACGAGGGCCCCCACCGCGCCGCCGGAGACGATCGCTCTGGCGTTGCCCAGCTTGGTGGAGAGGTTGTACAGGGTGCCTAGGCAG
This sequence comes from Colocasia esculenta, assembly GCA_014218235.1. NCBI lineage: Eukaryota > Viridiplantae > Streptophyta > Magnoliopsida > Alismatales > Araceae > Colocasia > Colocasia esculenta. Next base: position 19,292,741 of record CM024762.1, on the reverse strand, counting down.
GTGAGCTTCAGATCGTCAACTGCGGAGCCACTGTCGAGGATCTCGATCAACGGGGGGAGGACGTCGCCAGCGGCGACGGGGAACTGGGTTTTGGCGAGGGACGAGACGGAGAGGAGGAGCACCAGGCACTCGAGGCACTCCTTCCTCCTAGACGGGTCCCTTGTGTCCATAATTAGCCTTGGCAGCCTTTTGAGTACTCCTGCTTCCGCCATGAGCGCTTTGTTCCTGAAAACAGAGTGAACCCCGGGCCACATGAACATTAGTAAGACAAGAACAACACTAGGTTTAAGTGATTATTAACACACATGATCACTTCGTAACCCACTATATATGTGTTTGATACGAGAAGAGATGGAGATGGGGCAAGCGTGATGGATACCCCTTTCAAGAAAAGACATGATTGTTGGAATGGGAGGACTTAAGATTGTTTAGATGTTGGCAGGTCAGACTCCACAGGGGAATCTCGTCGGGCATCTGCAGCCTGAGCTAGTTTGTCAGACAGTGGAGTCGTGTCAGTTGAAAAAACCCGAGAGGACAGAAGACGCGGACGACTTTAGCTTCTTTGACTATTTTTAGTCAAAGTTGTGTCGGAGGGTGGACAGTGTGGTCTCACCTAATCCGAGTATGATCGATGCAGGTGTGATAAGATTCGATCGCATCTCCAGTCCTACATACATATTACCAAACCCATGATATAATTTGCAAGACAATGGTATTGGATAGCGAGAAAAGGAAAAGGCATTCATCAGAGAAGTCCTGACAAAAGCGAAAGAGAGTTGGAATCCTATGTGTAATACATTGCGCATCCCGCCTAATGAGTAAGATTTATACGCGAATTCTTATGAGATAATGAGGCAGTAAAGTAGGTTGGTTAACAAATCGTGATAACACATGACGAAGTAAGTCGTGCATTAAGCGCATGTACTCACGTAAACGACCCATTGGCGAGCTCAACCAGCGCTTGGACGGCCAACCTCCGGCGGCGGCCGTCGTCGGAGTCGAGCATGGAGACCAACGAGGGGATGACTCCCAGCGCGGCGAGCGTCCTCCGCGCGCCTCCGTCCTTCTGGGCGATCCGCTTAACCTCCGCCGCCGCCGCCGCCTTCTCCTCCCACCCTCCGAAGTGGAGCTGCTTCACCGACCTCTGCAGCGCAGTTGCCGTTACATCCCCTGTTCCTCCTCTTTCCTCCACCATATCCTCCACGTTTTTCTCTCCTCCCTCTGTCACTGCCTCAGCCTCCTCCCCAGATTCCTCGAGCTTCGGCTCTTCCTTCTGTGCAGGCTTGAGCGTAGTATAGCTCAGGTTCCTGACCCCGGAGCCCACTTTGGCAGGAGACGGCGAGAAGAACAACTCGCGCAGCAAAGCACAAAACAGCGCTAAGCGGGACCGCCGTTGCTGCATCTGGATCTGATCCTTCGCGGGAGAGAGCGAGCAGTGGCAACCAGACATGGTCTCTGGCGCGCCGGAGATCGCCAAAAGGAGGGGAATCGGTGATGAGGGGAAAGGGGTAACTACCTGGACTTTAGAAAAGGAGATCGACGGCATGTGGATGAAACGAATGGGTCATATTATATACGGAGGGATGGATGGAAAGTGGCGCAGAGGAGTACTGCAGAGCAGAGGCTGCAGGAGCCATCACATGGTGGAGCACTGGTTAAGAAAAAGGGGGTTGGAGATTCGCAAGACATGGAGATGAATCGATATGGTTGGGGTTTGGGTCCGCCGTAAACGATGTGAGGATGTGAGACAGGCACATAGGCCATCCGTGCTCTTACTCCCTCGTCCCTTAGTGGGAAGATGACACGGAGCCTGGGCTCCACGACTAGTGCAGGGAGAGTTGGCGAGATTCCAAACCCCTCTGAGTCTCTCGCAGCGAGAGAGCGGTAGCACATGATATGACAGGGAGAAACACTTGGGATAACTTTTTTTAGTACAGAGGTTTTTTGATTTGACAGATAAATAACCTTTTTATGGTATTAAAAAGGGTTAGATAGAATTATCAGAAGTTATTAATATTTATTAGTAATTTGAGAGAGAATTTATGTAAAAATTTAAGATTATTTTTACAGCTGATTATCGACCTAATGCAAACTCTCCTCCTTTCTCACTAGAAGTTAGGACCGACTATGATAGAAAAAAATTATATAGCCGACCCCAAATAATAAGATAAGACTTTGATGATGACGATGGAGTATTTGGAGAGAGATAAATTCAAACCTTAACTCATTATAGATAAAAGTTCAATAATGACCCACTTTGGCTAAGCTCGACAGGTGATAGCCTATCTCGATCCACCAAAAAAGCACTGTGAGTGATCCACTAGCACATATGAAAGGCTCCCTTAAGCTAGACCGAAGTCCTAGAGGACAGTTAGGGTATTGAATAATGCTCCCAAGATAAGTTTCTCGGAGCACGCTAGGGAAGGGTTATATCTCTGCCCGCTCCTTTGCTTGTAATCTAGGAAAGTCTAACATGGGCCCTAACCTCTTATCCTAGTCAGATTTATCCCGAACATTCTAGGGGGAACAACAAACAAGGAGATGACCACCTTTCCCACCTGATCTACGGCCATGACTTCCCATTAATGCGAAGGCAGTTACACCGGGGAACATGGGCTATCCAACAGATCTCCCATGATTGATGAGTAACTCTCCATAACGGATCCACCCTTCTAACGTAAATCTCCATAACTTCCCATGACATGGCCTTATTTGTCCTCAATGATAGTGAGATTTGTATGGGAGACAAGATCTATAAAAATCCTAGTTATTCTTTGATCCAAGGTAAGCCCATCTAAGCATAGAACTCTGGTGAAGAGTGATTTTGTTTCTCTTACTCTAGCCAAACCTAACATAGACATTGAAATGTTATTCTTGAGAACACCTTCTAGGACCCCTGATTCTTTTTTTTTTTTTTACAAATTGACTACTTGAAGGGGTTTCCTAACCTCCGCCATGACATTCAAGATCAACCTCTTCATTTGACGCCATCTATGGGAAGAGAACGAACCCATAAATTCATAGAATGGTCATGGTTCGCCAGAGCTATGGTGAGGAGGAGGGTGAGCTACAAGGGTAAGATCCCGATGAGGGCTTCAGCCAGTAGGCCATGCCCCTCATCTCATTGCGAATCAACAAATTGTCCCCTTCCTCCCATTGCGGATGTCGTCCCTCCAAAGATGGAAGCAACAACACAGCAAGAAGGCAACCATAATTCGACTTGCTCTCTTAATGCAAAGATGGATAGTTTATTGGAATTGCTAACGACCCGAGAGTAGTGAGACCGACAATTGCACCGATCACCTTTCCCATCCAAGTGAGGGAAAGCCTCCCTCCAAAAAGGCCATACAATCCATACCACTAGAAGGTGCTTCACTTTGGAAGGAACATGTCTGATCCGACGCGAGGTAGCGGGGGAACTGTCGAGACATCAACTGCGTAAAGAGGAAGCCTCCTCGATGCCTAGAGAAAGAAGTAGACTCTCGCATCGATCAACATCGCTTGTCGGCCCGCTTTTCCTCAAACCTCCCAATAGTACGGGGAGAAAGCGCCACATGCTTCTTTTCGAAGGGCACGAGAGTCCTAGGCTCCCTCTTGTCAAGACCCTGAGTTGGCCGACCAACTTTGAGCATTCGAACATTGAGTTGTAGAACAAGAGTGCCAAATCTAGGCTCCCAGACAGAACAAGGGCCAACCAGTTGGGGAGCTTGAGCATGAATCTCCCTTTCTCGGGAGATTTTAGAAGATCCTCTGCTGACAAAGCTCCAGTTCTTGGTAGTTAAGCCCTACAATGGCCTGGGAGGCCCGATTGACCACTTCAACAACTATGATGCCCTCGTGACCTTGAAAGTGGCATCTGACACCATAAAATACTGAGCCTTTACTATGACTCTCGTGCAAGGTGCCTAAGCATGGTTCCATAGTCTTCCACCGAGACATGTTACTAGCTTCTGATAGCTTGGTAAGCTCTTTAAGGAGAGCTTTGTTGGAAGCAAGATGCAAATGTCATCATAGGACTACTTGCATTAAGGCAGGTCTATGGGGAGAAGTTCCAAGACTGTGTGACCCATTCTCATGTAGTGGTTGTTTGGATACCTCAATTAGAGGCAGCCTCCGGAGTCACTTCCATGACTCATAGCAACAAGGATGACAGACTTTGGAAGTAGCTGGTCCTACATCCCCCCAACCACCATTACTGAGCTGATGAACTTGGCTCTACATCTTGCAGAGTGTGAGGAAGTGCTGATCGCCTACTGCGATGCTCCCAGGCAGAAGGGCGAGGGAGACAGGAAGCATCCCTCTAACCAACCCTCCAGGTTAGAAAAGAAGAAAAGTTGCAACGACGACAGGTGGGAGCCACCAGGTCAATTCAATCGATATACTCCGCTCACCACCCTGGTGTACGAGATATTGCCGGAGATCCAAGATAAGGAGTATCTTTATCTGCCAGAACCGATGAGGAGCTATCCTAATAGGTGCAATAAAAAGAATTAATGCCAATTCCACCTCGACCATAGCACTTCACCAAAGATTGCCAATAGCTTAAGGATGAGATTGAATCCCTTGCCCGACATAGCTATCTCGAAAAGTCACTGACAAAAGCTCCTCACAATCCCCCCCAAAGAGATAGACAACTACCCTTGAGGCATACAAATCAATGTTATCTCGAGAGGAACCGCCTCTGGTGGAGATACCCACTGGGGTAGTAAATGCTATGCCCAATGAGCCGTTCAAGGGGGAGAGAGGAAGAAGTCGACCTCCACTGACTTAGGGAAATAGCTGATTACTTTCTCTGATGAAGATTTATAAGGGGTATAAACACCTTGTGATGATGCACTTGTAATATCGACAGTTATAAATCACTGTGAAGTACGCTATGTATTAGTGGATAATGGAAATGCATCGGACGTTTTGTCATACGATTGTTTTTTGAAGATGGGTGGAAACCCGTCAACCCTTCGTACAATCAAAACTCCCTTATGTGGTTTTAGTGACCATGACACCTACCTAGAGGGGAATAGTGAGTTTACCTGTAACCCTTGCTACTCCTCCCTAGGATATAAGCATTGTAACCAGCTTTATGGTGATAAAGGTGTTATCCACCCAAAATGCCATATTCAGTCGAGGAATTTTCAACTGGCTAAAAGTGATCCCTTCAACATACCACCAAAAGCTTAAATTCCCTACAAAGAAAGGGATAGGAGAAGTCCGATGGGATTAGGACGAAGCATGGTGATGCTACCTTATATCCACAAAGCAAGGAAGGCACCACAGAGGAAAAGGACGGTCGCCGGAAGAGGTGAAAGAGGAAGAGAGATCCAAAATTTCAAGATTGGCATTAAGGCAATGGGGGAAATAAAATAAATTGATCCCTCACTATCCCTATTTATAGAAAGATGAAAGCACAGAAATTTGGAGGCAAAAAAGAGAAAAAAGGCTTCCCTTGAATTTTAAAATAGTGTCTTCTTTCCCTAGAAGCCACATCGCCATAAAAACCTGCCATCAGGAAGTAGTTTCGAGAACTGTAATGTTGGCTACCAATTCACTATCTTCGTACGAGGCACACTCAAATTGTAAGAAATCATCGCTGACATTCAATATGGCAGGTGCCTTGGTAAACGATCTCTCATAATTACGAAGAGATGGGATGCAGACACGTCAAAACCGTATTAGCCATTTATGGCTTTTGACATGACATCGTCAACACAAAAGATTACTAAGATGGCATGACGATTGCTTGTCTCCTTTAGTGGATCATAAATGTTCTTGTATAATCAAATCTAGCTCAACTCAATTATCCAAAGATAAATTAAATAGTATAGCCAACTCAAACAAAAGGAAAGAATACTAAAATGATTAAAGAAATCTAGAGTCATAAAGGGAAAAAAAAGAACACAATGTAAAGAATAAATTCTTACTAAAAATGCAAGAGTAGGATATTCCTTTCGTTTTTCTCATTGTTGGCCCCATCTCTGACGATTCCAACGACAGAAGTTGGACAAGGTAGCGACTTGGTGACTACCATAAAAACGTGGGCATATGATACACTGCGTTTAGGGTTCAAACATATTTCCTAACCTGAGCCCTACACAAATTGGGTTTTCATGGTCCAATTTGGCCCAAAACATGCCCAAATGGGGAGATAAGCATCTTCACTCGAGAACATGGATAAGGGGTCCTAGAACTCTATAAATAGGAGTCTTATGAAGAGTGTTATATAATGAAATTATGAAATCGGTAAATCCTTTTCTTCCTTTCCTCTTATTCTTCCCCTATCACTTTTAACCTAAAATTCAACTGATAGCCATGAGGTCATTGCTTCTGTAGGGGTGTGCACTGAGAGGGGCACATCCAAGTCTACCGCAACCACACTAGACTGCTCAAGCAACAACTGGGCAAACTTCTTAGACACAAAGGTATGAGTTGCTCCAATTTGAGTTCCTGTACACCCTCTGGTAACAAGGTGTGAAGATCGCGACCATAGTTGAGGAAGAAAAAGTGTGTAAAGGTAATACAGTTGTCCATAAGGTAGATGCTATTGATTTTCTATCTATATAGGAATTGAATTTTATTTTCTCAGAAGTAAGTCTTTTCATTTTGTCAAAGTATGTGATTTTGATTTCTCATTTAATTTTCTCTTTGATAGACATTATATTTCTTATGAAAATTCCTAGTTTTGGCAGCAGTGTTGTTTAACAGAGAGAAAAGTGGAAGGCCAAGAGATAGGATATTTTCTCTTTGAGAAATAATTGGTGCACATTAGGACAATAAACAAAATTTGGAAATATGACATTTCGATTCAATTTCGATAAAAAATTATCAAATTCAAAATTGAAAAAGAATATCGGTAGCTTATCAGAATCGGTAACAGTTATTTCAACATATGTCTTCATCAATTAGCGATGTATTCTTTGATCGTTTTTTTTGATCGACTAGCTATATATTTCTTCATCAATCATATAATAAAGTTTTCAAAGTCAATTCACACAAGTACCAAGAATAGTTAAAACTCCTTTAAGTGATTAGGAAATTACCATTCAATACAAGGACTATCATTAATTTAATACATCTTACCAAAATTGTAACAACCTAGATTTTTAAATCCTAAATAGATAAGAATAAATAGGTGGAAATGATTAAGTAAGGCTTATATTAGGATTTTTGAGACAAAGGAGCCACCAACGAAGGAAATTTTATCATGTGTGGGAATTGATATGAAAAGAGATGAGAAATAGGTCAAACAATGGAGGTGCAGTGACCTAGATTTCTAGAATCAGGTAAATGGAGAACCCACTAACATAGGTAAATAACTCATGTGAAATAATTAGTTTGAAACCAATTTGAACCTTACTGAACCCTTTGTTTAGTAACTAGTGTGATTATAACCCCAACCAGATGATTACAGGACCCTTGTTTAGTAATCAGTCCATTGATAACCACAATCAAATGATTACTGGACCCTTGTTCGGTAATCAATTCATTTATGACTCTAATTGGACGATTTCTGGACCTTGTTCAGCAATCAGTGTGAGCACACACCAATCGGAAGGATTTCTGAACACTTGTTCAGTAATTCGAACACTTATAAGCCAATAGGAATGTTGACTAAACATTTGTTTAGTAATCAAAATATTTACAAGCTAATCGATAGATTTCTGAACATTTGTTGAACAATCGATGTCTATATCACCAATTGGTAGATTCTTGAACGTTTGTTCAGCAATCGATGCAATCATATCACCAATCTATAGACTCCTAAATGTTTGTTCCGCAATCGAAACGTTATAATGCCAATTGGAAGATTGCTGAGTTTTTGTTCAACAATCAGAACATTCTAAACACCAATCGGTAGATTTATGAACATTTGATCAGCAAACGATTCCTTCATGAACACCAATCGAAAGATTATGAACCTTTGTTCAATAATCGATTCCTCTATAACTTCAATTGGAAGAATTGTGATCGATTGTTCAGCAATTGGAACAACCTTTAAAGTTGTTTAGCAATCGATGCATGCTTAAACATCAATTGATTGGAGGCTTTTGTCCCCTAATCATGGGAACAATCAACTCTTGTATTGCTAGAAGTCGACTTTTGTGTTGGGAGTCGACTTTTGGGATTGGTAAAAAATACCAGTACTCAAGTATGGCCCAGGTAAGTGATGATCAGTCTATCTCCATATAATTTGTTATTTAATATATGTATTTTTGGTGATTAACAAAACTCTGGAAATTATGGACTAACATTGTTTTCTAAGGTTTGTCAACATGTCTCAAATAAAACAAACTCAGTAAGTTATCTACACTCATGTTCTTTGAAGTCTATTGCACATGATTTGTCTAAGTATACAACGACTTCTATTAAAAGCTCACATCGATTAAAATTATGTTTCTACATCGATTTCACTTAAATAACGACTACCTTGTTAAAACATCAATTTTAGAAACAAACATCGATTTCACTTAAGTATCGACTTTATATTACAATATCGATATCGATTCAAACATCGATTTCACTTCTACATCGATTTCACTTAAGTATCGACTTTATATTAGAACATTGATTTCATTTCTACATCGACTTCACTTAAACATCTATTTCATGTAGAACATTGACTTCACTTATAACATTAATTTCAATTCAACATTGATTTCATCTGAAACATCAACTTGAGTTAAACAACGATTTCATTTGAACATCGATTTCAGTACAACATCGACTTCCCTTAGAACATCGATTTCATTTGAACATCAACTTCAGTCAAACAACGATTTCATACAGAATATCGATTTCACTTGAACATCGACTTCAGTTAAACAACGATTTCATACAGAACATCGATTTCACTTGAACATCAACTTCAGTTAAACAACAATTTCATATAGAACATCGATTTCACTACATCTATACATAGATTATGTACACATCGATTTCATGTCAACATGGATTACATCTCAACATAGATTATGATTATATCTCAACATCGATTTCATTCCAACAACGATTACACTCACAACGACTTCTCTTGAACATTGGTTGTGTTTGAATATCGACTGTCTTTAAACATCAACTTCTCTTCTACAACGATTATGCTTTAGACAGTTGATGGATATTATTATAATCTTTACAGATAATCTTGAATATATCCTATTCTTCATGATATTCAAATATATTTTTCAAATCACTGTGGATTTCATATATTCCCGCGAACCTTGTTGTATCTATATACTCAAACATTTATTGTGTGTGGTACAATATCTCTGCACAAAATATCTTCATGCTACTATATTCATGTCACGTAAAGTAGACCTTTAAAAGATGACAGAATGGAACTTCCTATTTAGTATATCTTCTTACAGCACGACTACTAACGTTGACTGATAGTTTAGACACAATTAAGTTGTCTACGCTTCAACATTTATTACTTGCAGGTTTTCGGTGGTCATTGTTGGGCTCTCATGTGTAATGTTTAAGTTTACATATTTTGGTGATAGACAATGTGGTTGATGTTATGACTATAACAAAGACATGCAAGAAAAATACACATATGAAAACATGTCTTTATTGCTCACATAAATATTCATTGTATCTCATATAGAATGTTTTCAATGTAGGTGTGAATGTATTCAAGGCAAGCAACAAGAACCAAATGAAAAAGATAAAGAAAAGGACATCAAGTCAACACCAGTCGACAGCCATGAAGGCACTTGTCGATAGATGGACCACCAAGCTACTGGAAGCTCCACAGGGAAAGTAGCTGTCGACAGCCCAGAATCACTTGTCGACAGCCCAGTGTTCCAGGAACACTCATGGTTCTGGAAAACCAGTTTTCAACAGTAACTGTCGATAGCAGCAAATCGGCTGTCGACAGATCTAGTCTTCCAGCAGCTTCAAGTGTTCTGAAAACCAGAGTTCAGCAGTGGCTGTTGACAGCTATAGATCGCCTGTCGACAGATGAAGAGAAACTTCAATTCAGAGATTTGGATATGTTTCATATTAGGGTGTTTCCTTTTACCACGTCTCTCTAAACTTGGACACCCATATATATAGAACATATGGAGCTATTTTCGCAGTAAGAAGCCACCATACCAAAACCCTAAGCAAAACCCAAGAGAGAAAGCTTCTTCATGCTGCTCTGCTTCAACCCTTCGTCTAGAGCAAAGAAGATCCATCTTCCGAGCGGAGTTGAAGCCAGTTCGTCCATGGTTCAAGCTTCTCCATCAACTGATCTTCATCCAAACGAAGCTTGGAGCTCCTCTGGACGACCAACGAGAAGAGATCTACATCTGGATTTGATTCTTCATCTCAAAACTCTTCTCCTTCCATACTTTTCATATCTCTGTGTGTGTGGAAGTGTTTTGAGCGTCCCTTGTGCTTGATCCACGTGTGTGTGGTTGTTCTGAGTGCGTGTTTGCATCAGACAATGTGCGCGTGTGTGTTTGCAGGGCTGAACTCGCTTAATAAGCAGTTTTTATGTGTGTGTGGTGTGTTGGTCAGATCAAGGCTAGAAGATCTGATCTTTTTGTGGACTTGATCTAGCGTGTGTGTGTGTGGGTGAGCCGTTGTGCTCGTGTGTATGTGTTGTACTCGGTTCTTGAGTAGTGTGTCCTCACTGTGTGAGGGGTGGACGTAGGAGTCACGTGGTGTGATCTCTGAACCACCTAAAAAATCCCTTGTGCACTGTGGTTTGATTTGTGGTTTGATCTGTATTGCGCTAGATGCATGCATAGGGATTTCGTCTGCACACTACTTGTTAATTTGTCTACACACATTACATCAGATCAGTAAGGGGTTTTAATTGACTAGATCTTTTAATTCGAAGTAATTTTTAAATTGCTTAAGTTTCCGCTGCAAATCTATTCAACCCCTCCTTCTAGCTTTGCCATCATCGAATTTCTGATCCTAACAATTGGTATCAGAGCAGGTTCTCTGTTGTTTGGTTGTGTTTTTAGAGATCTGATTCCTAATCTGATTTGATCTGATTGAACTGATTGATTGCTTTTTGATCTGACTCAATATTCTATTGATTGGCCTAATCATCTGAAACATACTCTGAAATATGGCTAAGTTCTCAAGCATAAAAAATAGACCTATGATTATTGAGTTTGATGACAATGTTGAAAAAATGCAGGTCTCTTTTATGAAGACAAGCAAGATTGCAAATAAAGCCAAGGACAAATGCTTCATGGCTCATGGCAGCTCAAAAGGCTTTCCCAACTCAGACGAATCTGAAGGTTTACATTCGTCAGAAAAGTCAAGAAACTCTCAAAAATCAAGTAAATCTGATTCAGACCCATTTGATAGATCAATATATGATATTGATTCAGAAAATGATATATCTTATGATGAACTGATAGAATGTTATGAGCATATGTGCCAACAATTTAAAAGGGTTAAATCTCAAAACAAGAAACTAAAAGAAAAATTGGAGAAGAATGAAATGATAATTGATAATGCTCAAGCATTCTATAAAGATAATTAAAAATTGAAAGTGGAGAATAAAAATTGGAGAATGAAGTCAGAAACTATGAAAACAAGCTTTCTAAATTGAAAGAAGATCATGATCAAGTTGAATCTGAAAACTTTGATTTGAAAAAAAAATAAAAAATTGATTAATCATAATAAGAATCTTAAATTTGATAAAGATCAATTGAACAAACAGATCTCCAACATGGTTCATGATCATCAAATGAAAGAAAGATACAATCAATTGGTTGAGGAAAATAGTCATCTGAAAAAGAAGATTGAATGCTTATATCATGACAGACCATTAAAATGATGAATGGAACAATTCTAAGAAGAAAATTGCTGACTTGGAAAATCAAAATTTTCAAAGTGAAATTGAAAAGAACAAAATGAAAAATGGTCTGGATGTCATGACTAACCAACTTCAAACTTTGAAAAAGAAATTGATGCATTAAAAGCTGATAAAGAAAAATTGACAAATGAACTTGAAGTGGCTATAAAACAAAGTCAAAAGTCTACTAAAGTTCATGTTCAGAAAAATGTTCAAAAACAAAGTAAAAAATTGAACAAAAATGCTGCAATTAGAAAGAATCTTGGTTCAACTATAAATAAAAAAAAGGAATTGGAAAAGAAAACAGGATTCTACAAGGATTCAACATCTCCTTCATCAGCTCAAAAATCTCCATGGCAATCTCCATCTCCACATCATGTCAAGAGCTACCAAAGGGTACCACCTCCATCCTTTTAACCCAAGGGTGATCAAAGGTATTCTAGAGGATCTCAGAAATTTCAGCAAATGCATTCAAACTATGGTAAGCTCCAGGTAACTGCTCAACCCATTTGTTTTAAATGCAATAGATCTGGTCATCTTGCTAAATACTACTCGAAGAAAAATCCACACTCTCACAAATATGCTAAAACAATTCAATGCTATACATGTCATCAACATGGACATTTGTCTAAGAACTGTTGGTATAAGAATCATGATTTTGTGCATGTTCCCAAGGCCCATGCTCATACACAATCCCATGTACACAAGAACATGATTACTGGACAAAAGAAGTGTTCTGTTCTTCATGCAAAAAATCCTAAAACAAGAAAATCTCATGAAAACCAAGATGTATTGAACCAGTCCAAAGAAAAAAGTAGAACTAATGCTGCTCATTATTCCATTAATGAAAGAAATACATCTATTCCAAAAATGAAATCACTTTGGATTTTGAAATCATTGTTGTATCCTAACATTGATGTCAATGCAGGACCCAAGCAAGTGTGGGTTCCAAAACTAGCTTGATCAACAAGCTGAGATGTCTTATAGCCAAACATTATAAATGGATTCATGTCATTGGTTGTGCAAGGCAAGAAATAAATGGAGTAAACATGTAAAATCTTTAAAAACCAAGTGAAGATTGTTCAGGTAAAATCTCTTTGTCACTTCAGTTTTGTACTGCAAGAATTGTACTGTAAGAATTGACTTTATCTGAGCAATGAAAAATGAGCCTTAATGCTACCCCCACATGACAATGCCTCTTAGCAATTGGAATCATGCTATATTATCCTGCTTGCATAACTATGCTCATGACCTCTTAAGCACACCATTTACTTTAACCTCTTGGTATATCAAATGATGATATGTGGAAAAACAAGTCATGCTTATTTGAAAACTATCATTATGCGTGAGTAAAAATACTCTGCAAGTACCAAAAGTCATGTTATGCATAAGGCTAATTGTGTTCATGATAACGTGTGAATTGCTTGCTATTGTCTTTATTCTATGCATGTGTTATGGGGGAGTAAATTTGAAAGTGCACAAAAATGTTTGCAAATTTCATTGAATATCATGTTTGTACTAATTCTACGTAAATTAATTGATATGCAAATGCTTGAATTGGTTGAATGTTGAATCATCACATGCACACATTATGGGGGAGTGAGTTAAGGCTTGGTGAGTGAAATTCATAAGGGAAAACCTCTATTCTTGATATGTCCAAATTCCCCAAGTATGTAGCTCAAATTTCTCTCCATTCTCAGCCTTAAAACTGATTTGTCAAGCACCTGTCAACAGATCTCAACCCATCTGTCGACAGACAATCTCAGTTTGTGTCCTCCCGAACTCCATTCTTTTAGTCTGTGTGCATCTGTCGACAGGAAGAATTCCATCTGTCGACAGACATGTTCTCCCTGAAGCAAGCTTTTCAACAACTATTTGCATCTGTCAACATGCCCATTCTTTCTGTCGACAGATACACATTTCCTGTGAATTCTTCATCCTTCTTCATCCTTTCTTCATGAGTGTGTTCATATTATTAATACAAGGGGAGAATTTGGTTTAATATTCATTACAATCTTTCATACTCACATAGTATCAAGACATCGATTTAATTACAATGATTTTGAAATAATATTTTGTCTTGAGTCTAGGTTGTGTCATCTAGAAAACATTGAACAAATCTAATGATTTCACCTAACTCACTTGACTAACTCCCTTGTGATGTCATCTAGAAAACATTGAACAAATCTAATGATTTTCACCTAACTCACTTGACTAACTCCCTTGTGGATGATCATATTCCTATATGGATTGACAAGTAAGAAGGTTTTTGAACTTCATGTCTTTACATTGGCCTTTGACCTTAATTAACCTTTTGAACTTGATTTTCTAACTCAAAAAAAAAGGAGAAAAGCTATCTATTTCTGAACTCAAAAGTTCAAACAAAAATTATATGAATCGGGGCAAAAGGCAGAGCAATGATGAGCATTACTGAGTAACTGGGGACATGGACATCATAAATGTCTGTCTTCGCGTCAAAAAGTCCTTTCATTATCTCTGCACAATAGTATGATGGTCACTCACACTGAGTAACTGGGGGTACGGGCATCACAAATATCTACCTTCACGTCAAAAGGTGAAAGTGATCCCAATTACCACTTCTCCCACTCTCACTTGATAAAAGAAAATGTTCAATGTTTGAAATAGAGTGAAGCCTCCATGTTTTTAAATCAAGGTCAATATGTTGTTTATTGTCAATTGTTCATGTAGACATTGCCTTCATTTACCAACTGAACATCACCCACTAAGGTATATGATTTTCTTCAATGTTTTTATTCAAAGGGGTTATCTTATTTTCATATGTTTTTGAACGATGTCTTCTAAATGCTATAACTTGAGAATTCCCAGAGTATTATCTCTTAACCATTGTAGAATTTTTTATGTGTCTTAATACTAGTGTTTATGACACTTTGTGGTGGGTATCAACCTATTCTCAACCTTGCAATCCCATTTGAACACTCATTCCCCACTCATATCTTTTACAATTCAATTCTGGGGTCCAGTAGTTCTTCGCTTCATTATTATCCTGCGTGCCTAATTTGTCTTTTTGCATGTTGCTAAAAGGGGGAGAAACACATCAATGTGCATAAATTGAAAATTTTGTCATCATCAAAAAGGGGGAGAATGTTGGGCTCTCATGTGTAATGTTTAGGTTTACATGTTTTTGATGATAGACAATGTGGATTGATGTTATGACTATGACAAAGACATGCAAGAAAAATACATATATGAAAACATGCCTTTATTGCTCACATAAATATTCATTGTATCTCACATAGAATGTTTTCAATGTAGGTGTGAATGTATTCAAGGCAAGCAATAAGAACCAAATGAAAAAGATAAAGAAAAGGACATCAAGTCAACACCTGTCGACAGCCATGAAGGCACTTGTTGACAGATGGACCACCAAGCTACTGGAAGCTCCACAGGGAAAGTAGCTGTCGACAGCCCAGAATCACCTGTCGACAGCCCAGTGTTCCAGGAACACTCATGGTTCTGGAAAATCAGTTATCAACAGTAGCTGTCGACAGTGTAGACACGCGAATTCGGCTCCACAGCGGGCAAATTTCATATTGTGCCGTAACGCCACAAATGGCCCTTCTTCGTCCTCGCAAGAGTGTATTCCATATATTTCAGGATCTCACCCTTTCTTTCTCAATGCTTCCTTAGGTTGTTCGGACGCGGAGATTGATTAAGGCATAGCTTCATTGATTCGCGTCCACTACAGTGGACGCCTTTTAAACGCGGCGGTCTTGGTGGACGCATTTAGGTCCCTTGACGCGGTGGTCAACACCGATACGTTTAAGGGCCTTTTTTCGTCACATGTTCAAATTAGAAAGGCATCTGCTAAGGACGACGCGTTTAAAAAGTCAAAAAGCCTATGGCCGCGCACGTCTTCGAATCATGACCAAATGTCTTGTGGTGGCCAAATCTGGTCACCTAAGCCCACGATGGCCCATCACGACCCTCTCGTGTCCTGTCAACGAACATGACACCATTTCAAAGGGCCACGTCCTCATCAGGGCGGTTCGAAGACTTCCAAGGTATGACCCCCGTGATCGGACGTCGTCAAGCTCCACAGCAACATATTCCCGATCAGGTCATCTATCCTTCCATACCGAACAACTACAGACGCTACCGACCAGCGCGTTCCATTACCACACGAGTCACCTGCTCGGTAATCTTATTCGGAGGTTGCCGAACAGCTCTCTGTATCCTCGCGACGGTTATAACCGCCCCAGGCCACACGCCCCATCATCAAGAGGCGCGTTAACTGCCTGGCATCCCAACGGGCACCTGAGCACATAACTCCTCCCGTTATGCGCGCCCATCAAGGCGCCTTTCCAGGCACGATCTACCAACGTTACGCACGTTCGCCTTGGCACCAATGCCTATAAAAACGCAGGTACAGGACCATGCACTGGTACGTTCTCTCTCACGCGAACACACTCTCACACTCCGAAACCCCCTGCCTTGCAAGCCTGGTACTGACTTAGGCATCGGAGGGTTTCCCCAGTCTTCACCGGGCCCCCTAATCCAATTCTGGTTTTGCAGGCTCTCGTCCACACCGGCCTTCGTCTTCCCCATCTTCTCTAGTGGAGGCCCGTTTGGCTCCGGCCCAAACAGGATTATACCACCACATTTGGCGCCGTCTGTGGGAATGACGTAGCCATGGCTCGCGGACGATCCTCGTACCAGAATGTGGGGAGCAGGGCGACGAGATCCCGTCAGTCACGAGGGGACTCTCACCGGCGATCCCCCCTGTTGACGTCGCCATTGCCCCTTCCGGTGTTAACAACGACGTCCCTGCACCAGTTGCCGCCGCACCGGCAACAGCCCTTGAAGTGGCAGAACTTCGGGGGCAGATGCAGTAGTTGACAGGTGTTTGCCTCACTCTGCAGGCCCAACTGGTTGGACCACCAGCCCCGGCGGTTCCTCTGCCACGAGAGTGGCAGGCGGAGTCGTCGCATCGACGCTCTCGCGTCCTCCCGGCGCCTCAGGAGCAGCAGGCAGACTCGCCGCGCCGGTGGCATCGAGCCCCGTCCGAGGAGCGGGCGTCGGAGCGCCGCGGGCGTTCCCCCGTCGCTCTGTCGCCTCCCCCCGTCCGCCACGATCAATCGTGGGAGGCAACTCCCACGCGTCCGGATGAGGGGGTCCCGCCAATTCCGAACAGGAGCTCGCCAGGCGCTTGAGGCGTGTGGTTGACCTCGAGCGCCTCGTGGACGTGATGGTTCAGCGCGCGGAGGGGAAAGCTCCAGCGGAAGACGACTTGGACTTCTGCTCCCCTTTCTGCAGGGAGATCCTGGAAGCGCAGGTCTCTTCCAAGCTCCCCCTGCCCACCATCGCGCCCTATGACGGCGCTACCAACCCGGCCGACCACATCCACGGCTTTGAGTCGTACATGGTGTTCCACGGAGCATCAGATGCGGCCAAGTGTAGGGCCTTCCCTGCAACTCTCAAGGAGACCGCCAGGGCCTGGTTCGAGACCCTTCCGGCGGGCTCCATCACCTCCTTCCGCCAACTGAAGAAGTCCTTTCGGGACAACTTCCTTGGTGGAAGGTCGCAGCCGCGAACGGCGGCTTCTCTTTTGGCCGTGCGCTAGAAGAAGGGCGAGGTGCTCTGGGACTTCGTTAAGAGGTTCCGAACAGAGGCGCTTCGCATCTCGCGCCTGGACGTCCCTCTAGCAACCAGTGCCCTTATTCAGGGCACCCTCGGCGTCCAGCAGCCCGCCACCCTTGCCGAGTTGCTCTCCATCGTACAGCGCCACGCCGCTTGCGAGGAGAGCCTAGCAGTGAGTAGGGCCGAGCAGGGGGAGCAGTCGGATAAGAAGCGGCCTTCCGACAACGGTTCCGACCGAGATCGGAAGAAGGGACGACGCAATGGTGATTCTCCGTGCCGTCTGCACCCCTTCACCAACTACACACCCCTCACTGTGGCACCCGAACAGATCCTGGCAGAGATCAGGAATGAAGCATTTGTTCGGTGGCCACAGAGGATGCGTTCCGACCCCCGAAAGCGTGATCAGAACAAGTACTGTCGCTTCCATCGCGACCACGGCCACGACACCTCCGAGTGCCGCCAGCTTAAGGATGAAATCGAAGACCTTATCAAGCGCGGTTATCTTGGACGATTCGTGCGCTGGAATGAAGAGCGCCCCAGGCGCCGAGGGCGTACTCCTGAGCAGCTGATCAACAATGAGCCCAATGGGCAGGAGATCAACTTGATCGCGGGAGGCTTCGGCGCAGGCGGAGAAAGCACTCGAAGCCGACGCGACTACGCAAGGTGAGTGCATGTCGTAGATAGGCCTTCGGCACCTCGGCCGGTCCCATATCCCACCAGCCTTGCACGCGCACAGCCCGAGGAGGCTATACCTTCTCGGATGAAGATCTTGTAGGGGTTACGACCCCAGACACCGATGCGTTGGTCATTTCGGCCACCATCAACCACTGTAATGTGCGCCGGATTCTGGTGGATAATGGAAGCGCCCCCGATGTCTTGGCTTACGACTGTTTTGTCCTCATGGGCCTGAGAACCGATCAACTCACCCCTGTAAACTCACCTTTGTTCGGCTTTTCGGGAGTTTCGGTCCAGCCCATGGGAAGGGTTCGCCTCCCAATCACCTTAGGGACGGCTCCAAGGGTCGTGACCAAGATTGTTGACTTCTTGGTCATCAACAATATGCCTGGATACAATGCCATCCTCGGCAGAGGTCTGATCGGGCGCATCAAAGCAGTACCTTCGTCACTCCATCAGAAGATGAAGTTCCCTACTCCGAGCGGAGTTGGCGAAGTGCTCGGGTGTCAGCGCGAGTCCCGCCGTTGCTATGTCCTCTCCTTAAGAGACAAGCAACCACTCGCTGATCCAACCCCTCCAACGTCCGATCAGCCTTCCACCAGCCGAGGAACGCCTGCTGAAGATTTAATCCCTGTCCAGGTAGACGATGACCCCGAACACGTCCTATACATTGGCGCCTTGTTGACAGAGGCCGAGCAGCAGTGCTACACAGCCTTC
The DNA here is from genome assembly GCA_014218235.1 of Colocasia esculenta. Lineage (NCBI taxonomy): Eukaryota > Viridiplantae > Streptophyta > Magnoliopsida > Alismatales > Araceae > Colocasia > Colocasia esculenta. Next base: position 19,273,933 of record CM024762.1, on the reverse strand, counting down.
CTGCTGGCCAATCTGGACGTGTTCGCCTGGTCTGATGATGAGCTTCTGGGTATTCCCCCGGAAGTAATGGTGCATCGTCTCCGTCTGGATCCCCGGATCCCACCAGTTCAGCAAAGGAGGCGACCTGTGAACCGAGAACGGCAGACCGTGATTCAGGATCACGTAGTCAAAAGCCTAACTGTTTGGCTCCTCCGAGAAGCCCAATACCCAATATGGATCTCCAACGTGGTCCTCGTACGCAAGGCCAACGGTAAATGGCATGTGTGCGTTGATTACAAAGATCTCAATAAAGCAACGCCCAAGGACAACTTCCCTCTGCCACGCATTGACCAGCTGGTGGACGCTACTTCCGGTCACGAGCTTCTCAGCTTTTTGGATGCCTACTCTGGTTACCACCAGATCAGCATGTATCCCCCGGATCAAGACGCCACGACGTTCGTCACAGACCTAGGGTTATACTGTTTTACCAGAATGCCTTTCGGCCTAAAGAACGCGGGCGCAACTTACCAGCGGCTGGTCAACAAGATGTTCGAGCAGCAGATCGGGTGCAACATGGAAGTCTATGTTGATGACATGTTGGTCAAGACGCTTCTGAGCATTGACCACATTTCCGACCTCCAGGAAACTTTCACAACCTTGCGAAAGTACAATATGAAACTCAACCCTGCCAAGTGCGCGTTTGGTGTTCGTTCGAGCAAGTTCCTCGGTTTCCTTGTGTCGAACAGAGGAATAGAAGCAAACCCGGAGAAAATCCAAGCCGTGCTTGAGATGAGCAGTCCAAAGACAGTGCGCGACGTCCAACACCTGACAGGGCGTCTTGCGGCACTGAACTGGTTCATGTCCCGAGCAGCAGAAAGAAGTTTTAACTTCTTCAAGTTGCTCCGAGGCCCTAAAAGCGCCTCGAAGCAAGGGGGGCAAGTACGGTGGACTGATGAATGCGAGGCTGCCTTCACCGAGCTGAAGGCATATTTGGCAGCCCCTCCTGTTCTCTCAAAGCTTGTGCTCGGGGAGCCTCTGTTCGTGTACCTCTCGGTTACCGAACACTCCATCAACGCAGTCTTGATCAGAGAAGTAGGAGCGGCGCAACATCCGGTATACTACATCAGCAGGGTCCTCCAAGAAGCTGAAAGGAGGTAACCCAGAGCAGAAAAATTCACCCTTGCTCTCGTCACGGCTGCCCGGAAGCTTAGGCCCTATTTCCAAGCCCATTCTGTCACAGTTTTAACCGATCA
>CM024762.1:18584253-18672601 GCA_014218235.1 Colocasia esculenta | reverse complement strand
GGCGATCACGGTCAATTCTTAATCCCTCTCATATTCACAATCAATTCAAATGGGAGCACAATATTGTGATTACAACGTCGTTCTCACTTGGTTGTTCCATGGTCTCGGCACGTGTGCCGAGGGTTGCTTTCGCTCTATGCCTGACTCCGTTGGTTTCTGCGGGAGTCGTGTGTGTGGCCCGACCTTGGTTGGTGGTCGTGGCGTTGCGTTGTTCTCTTCCGTTGCTTAGTAGTACCCTGCTGTAGGTGTTTATCGCTTTACAGCTTCCAGGGTAGTTTCCTATTTTCGGAGTTCCCGCTGCTTTGGCCGGTGAGGGACTGGCTGGTAATCCCTACTAGGCCTTGTTCGCGAGGCTCACCCCCCCTCCCCCTACTTCCTTCAGCTAGGGGCTCGTCCTCGTGGGAGCTCGGTGTCGGACGGGTTGCGCGGAGGCGGTTGTGGCACCGTGTTGTTGTCAGCAGCAGTGAGAGCGAGCGTTGTGAGCTCTTGTAGCCAAGTGAGCTGAGAGTTGTGCTTTGCAAGTTCTCGGGGTATGCCCCTTAAGGACTGCACCTTTCTTCTGGTACCTGTGCTTTTGTTTGGGACGCATTGTACAGACTTTTGTATATTGTACAAATTGTATAGTTATGGGAATTCAGTACATATCTCACTAGACTATTAATTATAACCCTTCCGGGTCTTTGGATCCGTGGGTGGCGACGCGAACTTTGGGCCCCGGTGGGGGTCTGGAGGGTCGGGTCGTTACAGTGGTATCAGAGTGAAAAGTCTACTGAGATTTGTAAGGAGTTATAACTATAGCTGTCCCAAAGGAAGGTCCTAGTGCGCTACTGACACCGTTCGACTAGTGTTAGGCATGTGCTTTCAATTGTTTTGCAGGTGTGCGGCTTCCCTGCAAGAGTTGTGCACTTGCTGTAGGTGGGTTGCAGCTGTTGCTTGCCGCGTGCGTGGCGAGCATGGTGGCTTGGTGTGTTCGTGCCATGCTGGCGCAGTTGGCAGTCGACTCGCTGGCAGTGGTCTTCTCGTATGGAGGACACTTGCAGGCAAGTCCAGGCGCGGTGCTCCTGGTCATCTTCGGCGCATTTGAGCATGTGTGCGTCGCGAAGGCTGAGAGAGCCTGCGTGTTGTGTGGCCTTAAGCGTTGCTGGGTTGTTGCCTGTGGAACCAGTGGAAGGTGTCTCTGCCTTGTTGGCTGCCCCTTTGTTGTTGGGGTGTGTGTTGTCGTTGTTGCGTGTTTGGCCTTGTGTACCTGTGCGCCATTGTGCACTGTGCTCGGGACGCTGAGCTGAGCAGGTGCCTTGTGTGCTGTGTTGTGCTGCTGGTCGAGCGCTGCAACACTTGTCTGTGGTTGTTTTCGGTCTGGTGCTGGCTGGTTGTGAGCTCTAGTGATGTGCTCCTAGAGTTTTTCTCTGTTGGTTCTGTGGGAGTGAGGTTTCCCCAGAACGGTCTTGTGCCTGTTTCTGGTTGCTGTTGCGTTGCCCTCTAGGCTGAGGTGCATCGCTTGGTTGCCCTGTGGTCTGGTGGAAGTTTCCCAGAACCGTTTGCTGTTGTCCTGGTGAGGGTTTCTCTCAGGACTGTTCCTCGCTCGTTTCTGCTGTTGTCGTGCCCCTCAGAGTCTGAGGTGCACTATTGGTTCGGCTGGTGCGTTCTAGTAGTTTTTCCCGGAACGGTGCCTGGTGGTTATGGTGGAGGTTCTCCCAGGACCGGCTTGTGTTGCTTCCATAGTTTTGCTTGCTGCAGTGTTCTGTCTGATGGTCTATATTCGTTTCGGGCCACTGTTGAGTTGCCCCTGTGGTTCAAAGTGTGCCGTTTGTTTGGGCTGCGTTCTGGTGAGGTTCTCCCAGAACAGCTCTTGGCGCTTTTGGTGGAGGTTCTCCCCAAAGCTGCTTCGTGCTGTTTTGGTTGTCGTTGCTCTCTCTTTGTGGAGATGAGCTCTCATTGTTGCCGGTTGGACTGTCTTTGTTATAGTCTACTTGGGCGTTATCGGTCAAGGTGTTGTGCCCTTGACCGTGCGTCTGACTATTGGGTTGGCCAACTTGTCTCGTCGTTCGTTTCCAAGTTTTCTCGGCCGTGCTGGCAGACTTTGTGTGTCCCCGTGGCTTGAATGGTTTGCTTCATTTCTCGAGCCTTGCGTGCTCTCCCAGATGGTGGTCTGGTGAGTGTAGTGGGTGTTTGGCAGGCTGTGCTTCTTATGGGAGCATCAGTCTGGCGTTGTGGTTTTTTCTCTTGCGTGTGGAAGAGACTCGTTGCGTTGCGTGTCTTCTTCCTTTGCTTTTCGTTGGTTGCTCGGGGTGGTGATGCTCCACTGTGGTGTTGTGTTGCCAATGTGCGCATCGTTGCAACCTTCTGGTGGAGTTATCTTCCCTTGAGTTGTTTTTGGGTTGAGCTGGTTGCTCCCCTTGTGTTGTCGTTTCCTTGTGGCACTGTAGGTCGGTGGACTTGTTCGTGCCATTTTCCGTCGTAATGGTTTCTCGCTACCTGCCAGGCTCAATTCGGGGCATTGGGTCCCTGTTGGTTTGGTGCGAGGTAGCATTGTTTTCTTGTTGGGCCGCTCGTGTGAGTGTTATTCCACTGTGCATTGGTTATTCGTGATTGGCTTGCTCGTGCAAGCATTGTTCCATTGTATGCTCGGTGGTGCCTCGGCTTGTGCCTTGGGGGCTTTTCTTGCCATCGTTTTGGTGTTTGGCCTCTCTATCAGTCGTGATAGAGGTGGTGCTTCTTGCTCTTGCGCACCAGGGAGTTGCCACGGTTTTCACTCCCTGTGTGGCAGAGTCTGTGCTCCGTGTTTTGTGTTCTTCTTGGAGCGTACGTGGTCCTCGCGCTCTTGAAGTAGTAGTTATCGACTTTTCGTGTGCTTCTGTTGTGGGTCTCTAGTAGAGAGTCCCCTTCGGTGGGGCCCATGTTGTCTCGGGTCGTTGGTGCCGCTGTGTGTGCTGAGCCTTGCGCATTTTCTCCGATGCTTCGTGTTTTGTGCCTCAAGGGCTGGGGCCGACGTGGCCTGTTGCGCTCTTCCAGGCTTGCGGTTCTTTGTGCATGGCCCTTGGTAGGTCTCTTATGGAGAGTCCTTCCTGTTAAGCCGCGGTGTTGTTTCGGCCGCTGGTGCACCTGTGTTGCACCTTGCTGAGTTTTGGTGCTTATGGAAGCACCGTGTGCTCGTGCCCGAGTGTTTCGGTTTCGTGCCGTCTGGAGCCGTGGTACATTGTGTTGTACCTTGGGTGGCTCCTGGTGCTTGTGATAGCATCCTGTGTTGTGCCGTGTGCCTTGATCGTGAGATTTGTGCATCATTTCCCGAGTTTGCTCGGTGTTGGAGGCGTTGGGCTTTCCGCCTCTGGGGCATGTGTGCTAGCCCGAGTCTTGTGGTTGTACCGTTACCGTTGTGGGGTGGCTGCTTTGCCTTGTCTAGGTAGCCCTATCGGTGGTACACCAGACTTTGGTCGTAGCATATGTTCGAGTTTCCCTCTCGCTTTGGGAGCGAGTGCGTTCGGTTGTGGTACCCTGCTTCGGTCTGGGTCCCTTGAGGTCGACGTGTTATTCTGAACCTCTGCGATTGTTTCGGTTCCCACGTGGTTGTGTGTCTTTTCGTGGTTGGCATGTTGGTACCCGCGCTAAGCCTTGTCTGCGTGTGGCGGGTGTGCTGCCAACTCTTCGTTGGTTCTCCATTGTGCGCGGCGTTGGTGAGTCTGGAAGCCGATGGCGGAGTCTCCTGTCGGTTCGTCTGGTGATAGTGAGGCCTGTTGGCTTGCTAGTACTAGACCATGTGTTTTGATGCCGTTGTGAGTTGCTCGGCTTTTGGCTTAACCTCAGACGTCTTCCGTGTTTCCGTCGCGGTGTGCCACGTTGTGGAGTGTGTGACTCCCAGTTTTTGTGGCTCCGCGTGCGTTTGGTGTCCTTGTCCGACCATGTGGAAGGTCTGAGTGAGACCTAGTGGTGACAATGGATAACCGTTTTTCACGTGTTGAGGTTTCTCCTCGTGTGTTTGTTGTCCCTGTTGGACCATGAGGAAGGTCTGAGTAAGACCTAGTGGTGACAGTGGACGTTGTTCCGTGTGTTGCGGATCCCCCGCGAGCGTGATGTTGCTCTGGTTCTTGTCACTCGCGTGGATTTTCAGTTGGGCTGGTGACCGGTGCTAGCTGCTGCTAGTAGCGTGAGGCCGTTCCCTGAGTGTCGTGCTTGACTCTCAGGTGGTTCTTATGTGGTTGTCAGCAACGGTGTGCTCTGTCGGGTTTTGCTGGCGATAGAGTGAGTTGCTGACCGGCATTTCTTGTGTTGCTGTCGGCAACTGCATCCTCTGTCGGGTCTTGCTAGCGATAGAGTGGGTTGCCGATCGGTTGGTCCCAACAGCGAGGTCTGTTGGTGGCTGCAGCCGTTCAGTTTTTGGCTGGCGTTTTCCGCTGTTCGGGCCGGATTTGGCGTCGCTCGACACCAGTAGGGTTGTCGTTCTGTTTGGGCGCCCTACGTGTGGCTGGAGTGAGTCGTTGGTTTTTCGGCTTGGTGCTCCCAGAGTGTTGGAGCATGTTATGAGCCGTTGGGTTTTTGATTCTGTGCTTTCCGTGTGCTTGGAACCCGTTGTGTGAGCCGTTGGTTTTCCGGCTTCTTGAGTTCCATGCGTGTTTGGTGGTGCGATTGTTGCCACGAGGAAGTCGTGATGAGACTTAGTGGCTTATTCACTTTGGTCTTACGATTGCTCCCTGTGTTTTGTTTCGTGCCTCCGGATCTTCCGGACTTGTCCCAATTTCGAGGACAAAATAGTTTTAAGGGGGGTAGAATGTAAGACCCAGTTTCCTGGCATCCGTCCGGCGTCGTAGGATGACGGGCCACTGATGCGTCCAGGTTGGGTGATGCGTTGGTGTCGCGTCGGGGGTGCCCGACGTGACAGTCATCTGTGTCGCGGCGAGCTCGTGGTCGCGTGTTGGTTGCGCCCTGGTTCTCCGTCGCGTCTTGCTGTCGCGCCCGGTCAACGGTGAAGGGTCGATAAAAGAAGTGGACAAGATCTAGAAGGGGGGGGGGGGTTGAATAGATCTATGCCAACTAATGCGGAAGCTAACCAATTTTGAAAAACCTTTGAATCAGAGTTAGATTGAAAGAAAATTTCACAGATCTGAGGAGAGATTAAGTGAGTTGAACAATTGGAGTGTGAAAAAACAAGTTGATTAGATAGATTCAAACGATCCTATGCATTCATCTAACGAAGAGTAAATTCAAACCATAAACAGACAAATGCACAAATATTTTTAGGTGGTTCGGAAATCACACCATGTGACTCCTACATCCACCCCTCACACACAGTGAGGATCCACTAACAACCTGGGTAACACAACCCACACTGGAGCCTGACAACTCCGCAACTGAGTTAGACAACTCACACACTACCTAGAGCAAGACTACTCTAGACTCTGAGCAAGACTGCTCAACCACACAACTTGAGTACGACGACTCAAAAACCTGAGCACAAAGGCTCACAACCACTTGCTAGAACAAAAACAACAAGATTCAGATCCTCTAGCAATGATCTGATCTATTAAGGCCAATTCAAGAAAATTGGTGCAACGGATTATTCACAATTTCTAGAATAGCCAAGAAGAAACAAGAAGGACTTAAGACTCGATGTTGATAGTTCTTGTTCTTCAAGAAAACTCCCTTGTAGAGGCAGAATTGGAAGAATCTTGGTCACTTGAAGTCCCCTAGCCGATGCTCTGCAACTTTGATCTTGGGATCTTCCTTGAGAGCTTCACAATTGCTAGCTTCTACTCAATCTGCTCCCTTAAAGTTGATCCTAGTACTTCATGTTGATCAATCTTCGATCCTTGTGCTTGGAGAAGTGTGAATTGTGGTGTGGAAGCACAGGAGGAAGCAAAACAGAGAGGAGAGACTCTCTAGCCGCCACTTGCAGATGCTGGAGGCTCTAAGAAGGTTCTCTTGTGGATAGGTGCCCATTTGTAGGGTATTTATACCCTAAATATCCGAAAGATACCCTTGGGGTACGTGGGCACAAGATTCAAGGTTGATCCACCTTCTCCCTAGGGTGCCACGTGTCCAGGAGGAAGTTTAAGTCACAGAGATTCCAGAGTGTGTCGACCTGCCCATGAGGTGTGTCGACACACTGTCCCAGACTGGCAGAACAAATCCCTGGGAGAGGTCTCTAGTGTCGACCTGAGATGATCTCGTGTCGACCTGCTGTCCCAGACAGTAAAGCAGTCCCTCTGGGAGAGCCATCTAGTGTCGACCTGATTCCATTTGGTGTCGACCTGCTGTCCCAGTCTGTTGATTTGTTTCTCTGGAACCTGTCTCTAGTGTCGACCTGCTCTGGACTAGTGTCGACCTGAGATGGACTTTTCTTCACATTTCTGCCTTTGTTCTGAACCATTGTGTCGACACCAAGGATGGTTGTGTCGACACTACCTTCGCAGAAAATGTTGTCCCTGAGAAAATAAACACATAAATCATTAGTTAAATATATTATCATGAATATCAATGATAAATGTGCTTGGAAACATGCTTTTTGAATATTGTAATTTCAGGTGATGTATTTTACATGTTCCAATGGTTATGCATTAAAATCACAACTTGTCATCATCAAAATGTGAGGAGAAATGAATTATATTCACACTCAACCCAACAATCTCCCCCTTTTTGATGATAGCAACATTAAGTTCATTTGAAATTGGAAATTTTCAATGAAATGTGATTTTAAGCATTTTCATTTTCTTTTATTTTTACTTGTCAAGGACCTTTGAGCATTTTTAGTGACATTGAAATTTATACACATGATAGACACAATGTTACTAGAAATAATCTATTTTCACACAAGGGTCAAGCAGCTTGACAAGCATTCATCATATTCACATTCATTCAAAAGATTTGCAATCACATTTAAGGCACAAAAATAGGCAACAAAAATTTCTATTCATTTCATTTCATTCATGATGTGAACATTACAATCTTTCAACCAAACTTCTCCCCCTTTGACATTATCAAAAGAAATTACATTATTGGGAAGGAGGAGGAGGAATGGGTAACAAAATAGTCTCAATATCTGTTAGCCTCTTTTCCATTGAAGTTAGACTATGCATCATTTGAGCTTGGATAGTTGAGAGTCTTGTATGCAACAGCTTTTCCATCCTCTCTGAATTTTCTGACATTGAGGCTTGAAGTGCACTGAATTCATTTGACATTGGCTGGGATGAGGAAGAAGATTCAGCTGACCAACCAGGCCTATTCAAGACTTTGAATTCCTTCTTGAGTGCAGACATCTCTTCATCAATGTGAGCAGATAAGTTTCTCATGCCCTCCATGTTATCAACCAAATGTGCAAAGGACAATCTTGTCTTAGAGATCTGAGAGAGTGTCTCCTTTGGTGTTGAAGACATCAGCTTGGGATTTGCCAAAATTCCCTTCAGGACTGTCTCCAACTCTTTTTGATGCTCTTTCAGTTCAACTGAGGCATCTGCCAGTGTACCAATCAGCCTGTTGAATCTCTGGTGGCATGGTCTGAGGCTGCCTTCTGTTCAATAAACCTGGCAGACACTGAGTTCTCCAACCTTTGAATCCTCAATTCAAAGTTTTCTGACATGGATTGAATAGAGGTGTTCAAAGCATCAAACTTGTCATTTAGGAAGGTGTACAACTCTGGTGGAACAGAAGGTCCACCAAAGGAAGAGGATGCTTGAACTGGAGGTGGTGGAGAAAATGATGGGATTTCAGATTCAAGGTTCATAGAGGAGGAGAGCTGAGGTTGAGGAGAGTGAGGGGCAATGAAAGGTTCCTCAACTTCATCTGCTACATGAGGCTGATCCTCATTATAGGAGGCTGGTCCTCATGAACATGAGGCTGATCCTCTAGAGCTAGAGGCTGTTCCTCTGGTATTGGAGACTGTTCCTCTTGAACTGGAGGCTGATCCTCCTGAGCAACATGGGCCTCTACTGCAGCTGGCCCTCTCCTTACCTGATCACCAACAATCCTAAAGCCCATGAATTTCTGAACATGCTTAAAGCAATAGATGTTGGACTTAGGAATTTTCTCAGATTTCTCATTGTCAAGAGGCACACCAAAGTGCTTGAAGACTGCAGTCAAATGGGCTGCATATGGAAGTGATCTTTTCAAATCTGCCCTGGTGGTCTCAGAGATGATCTGGTACAAGATGACATGAGGTTTATCTTGATGCTCTTGCTCATACAGAAAAGGACAAATCTTTGGATGTCTGTTAGCCTATCTCTCCCACCACCTTGAGGTGTGATGATGGTAGTGAGCATGTGATGAGTAAGCCTCAACACAGGGGAAAGGTGTTGGTATTGAATTTGGTGACATGGGTTTGCTTAACATCTGACTCATCTGCAGGCAAACCAGTCATTATGGTATAGGCTTCATGGAGATTAAATTCAAAATTGTGGTAATCTTCTCCTTCATCTGGGACTTTGAAAATAGAAGCAGCTATGTCAGTTGGCATGTCAATAGAAATCCCCTTAACCTTTGACTTATACCCTTCATCTGTGCATTCCAAATTCTGATAAAATTCTTGTACAAGTCTAGGGTAAATGATACGAAATTCTGATATGAAAGACTGCCAAGACTGGAATTTGAAGAAATTCAAGTCTTCAGGGAATGCAGCAATGATTTTACTGTCATCCAAGTCTACTGCCCTGGGTTTTAATATGGTCTTCCCGGCACTTAGGGGTTTGGAAGGAGGTCTCCTAGAGGGATGGGAGGACTCTGATGAAGAGGATGAGGATGAGGATGAGGATGTGGAAGTGGACTTCTCAGAAACTTCAGGAGACGAGTCCAGGGTTTTCCTTTTAGGGTACATAGACCCTTGACCAGAAGCGGATGCCCTACCTCTCTTAGCAGATGAAGATCCTGGCTGCTCTGCAGGATCATGGCGACGCTTGGTTCTCCTCTCAGTAGGAGGAACCTCATCCGCCGGATTGGGCCTTGCCGAGGCCCTTGACTTTGCTCCACGGCGAGGAATTTGCTTGGGTGCCATTGAAGCAGAGTGGAATCGAGGATGATGGAGAGAGAGGAATGAGAGAAGATGGATGGAGATGAGATGGAGGAGAGAAGAGATGGAGAGGATTCAAATCGCCTGCCGGAAACCAGGAGAAGGGCGACCGTCAGGTCGACCTGGAGAAGAAAAGGGGGTTTTGGATAACCTACCCCGCAGGAACAACACGCGCTTAACCGGCGCCCACGGTTTAAATGAGTCTGGCAGGGGGTCAATGTCGACACTAGAGGAGGTTAGTGTCGACCTGAGTTAAAGTGTGTCGACACTAGATGGAGTAGTGTCGACCTGGCCTGATGAAAAATTTTAGATTTGAGTTTGGAAAAAATTGTGAGCTTTTGGGATATCTTTATAACGATAATCAATGGGTGGAATGATCATTTCAAGGATTTTTAAGAGACTAAAAAATTCATTTGTTATATTTTTGAAAAAAATTCAACACAATTCAGGTTTTACACAATATCCAACAGGATATGAGCATTCAATGACTTGAGTCATGAAAGTGATGATTTGAGGGATATAAGACATTTAACAATCAACTACACACTACCATATTCTTCAATTCCAAGAAGAAAAAATCTTTTAGACTGAGATCAAGTGTGTTGACAGTAAATAATTATTTAAGAACAACTTGATGATGGATAAGAATGATTCTTTAAAAAACAAATTCTCCAAAGATATACATATATGGTTTTGAAACAAACTATCAAATGAGATATATCTTGTTCACTCAAGAACTAATGCTTTTCACACACTATAGTCCCTGGATACTGAAGATTTATCCATTATCAAGTCTCAAAGGGGTAAATGATGACCTTTTGACATGAAAATATACGTTTTTTAGACGCCAATATTTCCAGTTACTCAGTCATCATAAAAAATTGGGCATATTTATTTTGTTTTGCATTTATTTTTGATTTTTAATCCCCTTTGAACAGAGATAGCATTAGTGCCTCATGACATACATGGCACTTCATTCATTGTGAAGGTGTGCAGTTTCTCAGCACATGTGCCATTGCTCTGTTGAATTGACAAATTTTGGAGAGTTTTTGACAAAAAGACATCATCTATATCCAACATCAATTGCAAACAAAAACATGTTCAAAGTCAGGAAACACATTATCCTTTAGTCTTAGAAAGAAATTTGAATTTCTATAGTTTTGAAGAATATAGGTGAGAGTTGACAAATTAATGTTGTAGATCACTCAAAGGATCATTTTGAGACTCTAGACACCTGAATGAGGACATCATGCAAGGAAATTTATGTAATGCAAGAAGAGTTTTGAATTTTTCAAAATACATGACTTGTGAATTCTTTGGCTCCCCCTGAGATGAGAATTTCAACCACTTTTTATCAGAATAAAGATATGCAAGTTTTGAAATCAGGAATGATTCTCTTTAAACAATAAAAGCTCCCCCTCAACAATTGCATATTCATTTCTTGGTACTTGGCGGAGACATATACTCTCGCATAGTGAAAGTGTCCAGACAAGCAGAACTTGTCCTTCTTCAAATCACCATTTGATATACCAAGAAGTTCAACACAATGTGAGGTGAAGTGTTCATTGTCAAAAAGAAATAGAAGTGAGATGGAGAGAGATATGATGAATCAAGGAAGCAAATGAGTATGATAATGCAAGGAACTCCCCCTCAGAAGATGCCTAACACTCAACCCAATCCCAATGGACATTTACAAAGACCAAGTTCTCTCCTTAAAGATGAGAATCTACTGTCAGGAAGGGGTTTTGTGAAGATGTCAGCAATTTGCTTTTCAGTTTCTATGAAATGGAGTTCAAAAGATTTCTTTGCTACCTCATCTCTCAAGAAATGATGCCTAATTTCAATATGCTTGGTTCTGGAATGCTGAATTGGGTTTTTAGACAGATTTATTGCACTTGTGTTATCACAAAGGATGGGAACATAACCTAACTCTTGGTTATAATCAAGAAGTTGATGTTTCACCCAAAGAATTTGGGTTCCACACCTACCAGCAGCACATACTCAGCCTCTGTAGTTGACAGAGCAACTGAATGTTGCTTCTTAGAAGCCTAAGAAATTAGGCACCCACCTAAGTACAAACACAAGCCACTTGTGCTTTTTCTATCTATTTACAACCAGCATAATCAGCATCACAATAGGCAATCAAATCTAACTTGCAATTAGCAGGATACCAAATTCCTAAATCACATGTTCTAACAAGATATTTGAAAATTCTTTTAACAGCTAGCATGTGACTTTCTTTAGGATTTGATTGAAATCTAGCACACAAACACACATTGAATTGAATATCAGGTCTAGAAGTTGTAAGATAAAGTAGAGAGCCAATCATACCTCTATAGGTCTTTGGGTCTACTGACTTACCATGAGAGTCTTCTTCTAGCTTAGCATTTATAACAATTGGTGTGTTGGAGTGCTTGAGGTTCTGAAAGTCAAACCTTTTCAATAATTCTTTTACATACTTGGTTTGACTGATGAAGATTCCCTCAGGTGTTTGGTTAACCTGCAATCCAAGAAAAACTTTAGATCTCCCATTAAACTCATTTCAAATTCATTTTTCATTTGATTTGAAAATTCATTGCACAGGCTTTTATTGGTTGAGCCAAATATTATGTCATCAACATAAATTTGGACTGCAATTATTTCTTTATTGACTGTTTTTGTGAACAATATTTGATCAACACTTCCTCTAGAGTATCCCTTTTCAAGCAAAAAGGAACTCAACCGGTCATACCAAGCTCTTGGAGCTTGTTTAAGACCATAGAGAGCCTTATGAAGCTTGAAACATGGTTAGGATGTTTTTCATTTTCAAAACCAGGAGGTTGTTCAACAAAAACATTTTCCTTGATATCCATTTAAGAATGCACTTTTGACATCCATTTGATAGATTTTAAATTTCATGGAGGATGCAAGTAAGGAAAATTCTAACTGCTTCTAGTCTAGCTACAGGGGCATAAGATTCTTCAAAGTCAATCCAAAATTCTTGATTATACCCCTTTGCAACTACCCTAGCTTTATTTCTATTACTTGACCAGATTCATTCAGTTTATTTCTGAAAACCCATCTAGTGCCAATGATGGTTGGTCACTAGGTCTAGGTACTAATTCCCATACTTTATTTCGTTCAAATTGATGAAGTTCATCATGCATGGCATTGATCCAATCAGAACTTGATAAAGCTTCATCAATTGACTTTGGTTCAATTTGGGAAATTAGAGCTAGTGGGTCTTCTTCAAGATTATGCAGGAATGAAGATCTAGTTCTAACCCTATCATGCAAATTACCAACTACATTATCCAATGGGTGATCTCTCAAGATTCGATGTTCAGTAGTTACCTGTTGAGGGGTACTCAAATTTGGAGCAATGTTACCTGTTCCACTTGAAGATGTTGAATTATTGTTCAAGATCTCAGCACAGTTTTCAAGCTCCTCAACAGTTGGTGAAGAGTCCACAATGAAGTCATCCTCTTCACTGTCTTGTTTTTCCTTGCAAGATTTAGAAGTGTTAGTTGAAAAGGAATTTTCATCAAATATAATATGAGGAGACTCTTCAACAGTTTTATTTTTCAGGATGTACACTCTGAAAGCTCTTGACACTTTAGAATAGCCAAGGAAAATGGCTTCCTGACTTTTAGCTTCAAACTTGTCAAGATTTTCTTTATTATTATTGTGTACATAGCATTTACACCCAAGGTTTTGAAATAAGAAACAATTAGCTTTTGTTTTTCAATAATTCATAGGGGGTTTTTCTGATTTTTGGTCTGATCAAGGCTCTATTTAGAATGTGATTTGATGTGTTTATAGCTTCAGCCCAGAAGGATTTGGGTAACTTACTTTCTAAGAGCATGGATCTAGCCATCTCCACAAGAGTTCTATTCTTTCTTTCCACAACTCCATTTTGTTCTGGAGTTCTTGGTGAAGAAAACTTGTGGAATATTTGAAGTTCAGCACATAAATCAGAAAAAGATTGGTTTTCAAATTCACCCCCATGATCAGTCAAAATATTTTTGATTTTATATGAATAATTTGTTAAGATAGTGGTACAGAATTTCCTGAACTCAAGACAAGAGTCACTTTTGTGGGACAATAAGATAACCCAAGTGAATCTAGTAAAATCATCAATGATTACGAACCCATATCTCTTGCCACTTAGACTTAGAACTCTTGTTGGTCCAAAAAGGTCCATGTGGAGTAGTTCTAGTGGCCTAGATGTGAGTACTTCATTGAAGGTCTTAAAAGATTTCCTGGTTTGTTTTCCTTGGGCACAGATCCCACAAACTTGACTTTCAATGTTAGAGAAAGATTCAGGAAGACCCTTAACCAAATTCAGCCTTAACAATTTATTCATTGTTCTGAAACTTGCATAGCCAAGTCTTTCGTGCCAAGTCCATGCAATTTCATCTTTATTTGCAACAAAACAGAGATTTTCAGAAAAGTTTTTATTAAGGTCGATCATGTAAACATTGTTTTCCCTTTTTCCACAAAATTTTATCTTATCAGTTGATGAATAAATGATCTTACAGAAATTGGATTCAAACACAACTTTGTGACCTTTGTCACATAGTTGGCTAATACTTAGAAGATTGTAATCAAGACCATCAACTAATAAAACACTATCAACAGAGTTTGAGGAAGTTTGACCAACCTTTCCTAATCCAATGATCTTCCTTTATTTTTACCTCCAAATGTTACTGAACCTCCCTCCTTCTCTAGCCGGAAAGAAAATTTAGCTCTATCTCCAGTCATATGTCGTGAACACCCACTGTCAAGGAACCCACATTTGAATTGGGTGCACGACCTTCCTGCAAAAACAATTAGTGGAGAGAAGATTTTGGTACCCAAACAGAGTTGGGACCATCAGAAAGTTTGGACAGCATTATCAAATCTTTTCTCACCCAAATTTGACTTGTTTTTAATTTTGGTTTTATGACATTGGTGTTCTCTGACTTTTTCACTTTCTTCTTTTCTTTAGGAATGAAAACACCAGTGTTTTTGTTTTTGATAGGAGGGGTGTTTTTCATTTGAGCCTGAGAATTCAGATGAGGAGGTGGAATCCAAGGATTTTGTTGGTACATCAGAAAGTTTGGATAGAAAAATTGAGGATGATACCAACATGGATTGTATACCATTGGCTCCAAGAATTGGTCCAATCAGCTTGATATGCTGTCTTGGAGGTCCAAGGTTTTTTATCAATGATTTTCTTTGGATTTTTCTCATTTTTCAAAATTTTATTTGAATTTTTTATTTTGTGGTTTGTCTTGGTTGATGTTGAGCATGTCGACCTCTCTTTGACTGGTGTCGACACTACAGCCACAGAAGCCTTCTTCTTGTGGACTGGTGTCGACCTGTCAGGAGATTGTGTCGAATTGGTTGCCTGTCTTTGTTCTAAGTTTTTGGACTTTTTTGTGTTTTGCTTGATTTTTGTTGACTTCTGTGTTCTCAAGACTAGGGCCCTTAACAAATTTAATTAATGGTGCTTTACCCTTCTTTTCACCGTTTGTCTTTCTTAGATTTTTGTTTATCAAACCCTAGTCCATGAGAGATTGATTTCATATTTGTTCCCAGCAAGGCCTCAAATTATCTTTACAATTGTGAATGTTTCAATAACTTCATCTTTTGTTTTAGCTGGTTTTCCAAGATTTTGATCTCTTCAATCTTTTGTTTGTTTATCTTGGTTTTCTTTTTCCAGCTTTTCAGATAGTTCTTTGAGTTCTTTGGTGGCCTTTTGAGAAGCTAGCTTAAGATCATCAATCAAATTCAGAAGATTTTCCTTTTCTTCATTCATTTCTATTACTTCATTTTCAAGTTCACAAATTCTTTTGTTGAAGCATTGGTTGTGCAAGATGTTTTTAATTTTCTTTTTGATGTGTTTGTTTTCTTTTCTCATTTCAGAATATTTTTCAACTAATTCAGCATAAGCATCCTACCAATCTTCAATAGAAAAATCTTCAAAAGAAGTGCTTACCTTTCCATCTGAGCTGTTTGCCATGAAGCAAATCTCCTCACTTCCAGAGCTTGATGATTTTTCTTCTTCTTCATTTTCACTTGTGTCCTCATCAGACCAAGTGGCTACCATGGCCTTCAGCTTCTTGAATTTGTGAATTTTCTTGTGCTTCTCCTTCTTGTTCTCAGGACATTCTCCCTTCATATGTCTTGGCTTGTTGCACCTGTAGCATATGACAATTTCGTCAGATTTTTTTTCTTGTTAGAGTTTGCATTAGAAAATGATGTGTTTCTTTTACCTGAAGAGTATTTCTTTTTACCATAAAAATTTCCTTTTCTATATTTCAAGAATTTTCTGAATTGTCTGGTCATGAGGGCAATTTCATCCTCATTTGACTCAGACTCATCAGAACTGGTTTTATCCTGACTTTTGTCCTTGTTACTAGATGAGGCTTTAATGCTACTGGCTTGGTTTTGATTATGTGTTCTTCATTTCTCTTTAATTGATTTCATATGTCATTAAAGATCCTATTAATTCACCAAAGAGATTTTGGACAGATTTTTAGAATCTTCAATAACAGTGGCCTTTGTGTGCCAAATGAAGATAGAGAACGTAGAATTTTTCTTACCAAGTCAGCATCAGTATAGTCCTTACCTAAGGCCTTCAGTCCATTGACTATAATCATAAACCTGGCAAACATTTCAGAAATTGTCTCATTAGACTTCATCATGAACAATTCATATCCAAAGACAGGTATGTTAGCCATGGTTTCTTTAACTTGAGATGTTCCCTCATAGAGTAACTCAAGTTTATCCCACATCTCTTTGGCAGATTTGCACATTGAGATTCTTGAGTACTCTTTGGGGTGAACAGCACATTGAATCATGTTCATGGCACTATAATTCAATGTAGCTCTTCTTATTTGTTCCCTAATCCAGGCTTCTTCTTCTCCCTGGTTTTCATAGGGACCTACCTCCACTACTTTCCAGATTTCATAATTTTGGGCTCTTAGAAAAACTTGCATTCTATTTTTCCAATAAGAATAGTCCGTTCCATTAAAGAATGGTGGCCTATTTATGGAATGACCCTCAGCTATGAATCCTCTGGAATCCATTTAATTAAACAGATGGTGCAAGGAAGGAAACACTCAGCAAAACAAACAAGCAAGCAAACAAGCAACACAGAACACTCAGAAACTACTCAGATCAGATCAGATCAAGTGTAAACCCGCTCTGATACCAATTGAAGGATCGATAAAAGAAGTGGACAAGATCTAGAAGGGGGGGGGTTGAATAGATCTATGCCAACTAATGTGGAAGCTAAACCAATTTTGAAAAACCTTTGAATCAGAGTTAGATTGAAAGCAAATTTCACAGATCTGAGAAGAGATTAAGTGAGTTGAACAATTGGAGTGTGAAAAAACAAGTTGATTAGATAGATTCAAATGATCCTATGCATTCATCTAACGAAGAGTAAATTCAAACCACAAACAGACAAATGCACAGAGATTTTTAGGTGGTCTGGAAATCACACCACGTGACTCCTACATCCACCCCTCACACACAGTGAGGATCCACTAACAACCTGGGTAACACAACCCACATTGGAGCCTGACAACTCCACAACTGAGTTAGACAACTCACACATACCTAGAGCAAGACTACTCTAGACTCTGAGCAAGACTGCTCAACACACAACTTGAGTACGACGACTCAAAAACCTGAGCACAAAGGGTCACAACCACTTTCTAGAACAAAAACAACAAGATTCAGATCCTCTAGCAATGATCTGATCTATTAAGGCCAATTCAAGAAAATTGGTGCAACGGATTATGCACAATTTCTAGAATAGCCAAGAAGAAACAAGAAGGACTTAAGACTCGATGTTGATAGTTCTTGTTCTTCAAGAAAACTCCCTTGTAGAGGCAGAATTGGAAGAATCTTGGTCACTTGAAGTCCCCTAGCCGATGCTCTGCAACTTTGATCTTGGGATCTTCCTTGAGAGCTTCACAATTGCTAGCTTCTACTCGATCTGCTCCCTTGAAGTTGATCCTAGTACTTCATGTTGATCAATCTTCGATCCTTGTGCTTGGAGAAGTGTGAATTGTGGTGTGGAAGCACAGGAGGAAGCAAAACAGGGAGGAGAGACTCTCTAGCCGCCACTTGCGGATGTTGGAGGCTCTAAGAAGGTTCTCTTGTGGATAGGTGCCCATTAGGAGGGTATTTATACCCTAAATATCCGAAAGATACCCTTGGGGTACGTGAGCACAAGATCCAAGGTTGATCCAGCTTCTCCCTAGGGTGCCACGTGTCCAGGAGGAAGTTTAAGTCACAGAGATTCCGGAGTGTGTCGACCTGCCCATGAGGTGTGTCGACACACTGTCCCAGACTGGTACAACAAATCCCTGGGAGAGGTCTCTAGTGTCGACCTAAGATGATCTCGTGTCGACCTGCTGTCCCAGACAGCAAAACAGTCCCTCTGGGAGAGCCATCTAGTGTCGACCTGATTCCATTTGTTGTCGACCTGCTGTCCCAGTCTGTTGATTTGTTTCTCTGGAACCTGTCTCTAGTGTCGACCTGCTCTGGACTAGTGTTGACCTGAGATGGACTTTTCTTCACATTTCTGCCTTTGTTCTGAACCATTGTGTTGACACCAAGGACGGTTGTGTCGACACTACCTTTGCAGAAAATGTTGTCCCTGAGAAAATAAACACATAAATCATTAGTTAAATATATTATCATGAATATCAATGATAAATGTGCTTGGAAACATGCTTTTTGAATATTGTAATTTCAGGTGATGTATTTTACATGTTCTAATGGTTATGCATTAAAATCACAACTTGTCATCATCAAAATGTGAGGAGAAATGAATTATATTCACACTCAACCAAACAAACGGGCCGCGACAATGTTTTATCGTGTTGCGCTGTCCGGTCGTCTGACGCCTGTCAGAGGGGAAGGCGTGTCAGTACGGCTTGTCGCGTTGTCGCGGCGCCCTTGGGGGGCGCGTTCTGGTCGCGGTCCGTTGACCCATCGCGTTCAGATTTGTAACGCGTCAGGGCGGGCCGTCGCGTTAAGATTCGTAATGCGACGGGGTGAGCCGTCGCGTTCTGGGTGCCGGGGGCTCAAGGCGCAGGCCGGCTACCCCTTCCCCCTCTCTCTCCTCTTCTTCCCTTGTCCCTCTTCTCCGACGGTGGGGAGGCTCCCCTCCGACGATCTGGGCGTGGTGGCGCCGGCGGGCTCGTGGCGGCATCGTGGCGCGTGCGTAGAGCGAGGAGGAGGTGGCCAACTGACGTGAAGGGCCCCTCGTGGGTTCGTTCTTCGTCAAAGGTAGGGATTTCTTGTGCCCTTCCCAATATGGGTGGATCGGGAGTCCTCGGGGTTTTGTAGTTAGATTTACAACTTTCCCCATGCTCCCCTCCCCGTATGTGCATGTTTGTATGGTTTGTGGGTGGCCCGGGATTGAGGATCCCGTTGGTCTGCCTCCCTACTGGTGTCGCGACGGCTCGGCGCGTCGCAACATCAGAGGAGGCGTCGGTCCATTCGGGCGCGACCTTATCACGACGCGGTTGGCGGTCAAGATAAGGCTGTCGCGCCGCGCTTCCCGGTCGCGACAGGATTGCTGTCGCAGCGCATTTTCGGGTTGCGACAAGGTTACTGTCGCGACACCTTACCCGGTCGCAACAAGGGCTATCGCGGTGCCCTTCCCCATCGCGGTGGTGTCGTGACGGCCTTGGGGGTCGCTACAGTACCTGTGTTGCCTTGAGTGCTTTCGTGGGCCCGGTTGTGTGTCGACGTGTGCCCCAGGGCAGGCCTTGCCCTTAGGACCTTCTGGAAGGCAACGCGGCAGGTTGCCTCCCGGCGTTCAGTGACCGAAGGTGACACCTTCGTGGCCGTGTCGTGGCAGTGATGCCAGGATGGTCGCGTCTGTCTAATAATCGATTGATGGGCGGTCAATTGATTATTAGAAGAGTGACGGGTTTCTGTGCTAGCTGGTAGTGTTCCAAGACTCCGGATTTTCCGTGCGTGGTTGGTTGGCCGACAACCCTGTTGAGGGTTTGTGCGTGCTTCTCGCCTGCTGGGCTTGTCGTGGTTACAAGCCAGCAGTTCGGCGTGGTTTTCGTTGTGCTGCCCTGCCTGTTCGTCCGGTGCTTGGCACTTAAGGGCTTGTCCCGTTTAGAGGTTGTCTCAGTTTCCTGGGACCCCCATCCTCGGGAGCCCGTTGAGGGAGGTATCCAGGCTACGAGCATGCTCGAGTTGGCAGCCCACGTGAGGGGACTCTGGAGCTGAGGGGAAAATGAGGTTTGGACAGCGGTGCCGAGTCATTTGTAGAGCTCTCTTGTCTGGGTCTGGGACGCCGAGGGGTTTGGAGTGCTTTCCTGGCGCAGACCAGATAGTCCCTTGTCTCACTGCCTCTCTCTGCGTTGGTTCTGGAGCCACGTAGTGGTGTCAGGCGTGAGGCCACAGCTTGGCCACGCTTCGGTGTTGCGTGTGTTGTGTGTTTCTATGGCAGCTCTGCCTCACCCTTTCGCGAGGGCGGAGGCAGGAACTAGGCTAGTGAGCAGAGCGTGCGGACTGTGGGTCCCCCTCTTGGCTGCTAGCGGCGGTGGCTTGGTTGCTATTGCTGTGACGGTGTTTCCTCACGACGTTTCCAAGTGTTATCCATTGCCCTAGCGTGCACGGCGATCATAGCCTGGCCGTGCCTAGTTTCCGTGGGCGTCGTTGGTCTGGCCTTGGGTAGACCCGTACTTCTGGTGGTTCCCACTCAGTGTCCTCTCGGTACCGCAGTTCCGTTCTTGGGTGCCAGTCCGTAGTGGCACCGTTGTGTATGGCTTCCCGACCTTGCGGTGTATCCGGGGTCCAGGATGGTTCTGCTTGTGGGCCCTCGACCCTGTGGAGGTTTGAGGTGGCCGTGCTTACGGTGAGACATCGTTCTCACTTGGTTGTTCCATGGTCTTGGCAGGTGTGCCGAGGGTTGCTTCCGCTCTGTGCCCGACTCCGTTGGTTTCTACGGGAGTCGTGTGTGTGGCCCGACCTCGGTTGGTGGTCGTGGCATTGCGTTGTTCTCTTCCACTGCTTAGTAGTACCCTGCTGTAGGTGTTTCTCGCTTTACAACTTCTAGGATAGTTTCCTATTTTGGAGTTCCTGCTGCTCTGGCCGGTGAGGGACTGGTAATCCCTACTGGGCCTTGTTCCCGAAGCTCACCCCCCCTACTTCCTTTAGTTAGGGGGTCATCGTCGCGGGAGCTCGGTGTCGGACGGGTTGCACGGAGGTGGTTGTGCCGCCGTGTTGTTGTCAGCAGTAGTGAGAGCGAGCGTTGTGAGCTCTTGTAGCCGAGTGAGCTGAGAGTTGTGCTTTGAAAGTTCTCGGGGTTTGTCCCTTAAGGACTACATCTTTCTTCTGGTACCTGTGCTTTTGTTTGGGACGCGTTGTACAGACTTTTGTATATTGTACAGATTGTTATGGGAATTCAGTACATATCTCACTAGACTATTAATTACAGCCCTTCCGGGTCTTCGGATCCGTGGGTGGCGACGCGAACTTCGGGCCCCGGTGGGGGTCGGGAAGGTTGGGTCGTTACACTTTTGTTCCTACTGTTCCACATCCAAAGACCTTTCCTTTTCCATTATCTCCATAAGTGACCTGACCACTTTCATCTCTAAAACTTGTAAATAACTTCCTGTCACCTGTCATATGCCTTGAGCACCCACTATCCAAATACCATTTGGATGCTCTCAGGCGACCCTACAAATAAATTTAAGTTGTAACTTTTGGTACCCAATTTTTCTTGGGTCCTTGATGGTTAGTCTTAGGGATCTAGCGCAAATGTCTGGTTGTGCATGTGCTGATAGTGTGCCCTAACTGATTACAGTGACTACAACATAAATCAAAAGCATTTTTCATGTGTGTAGTGTTATTAAATTCCTATTTTTGCTTGTAAACATATTGGTTAACCTTTTTGGGATTTTTAATTCTCTTTTCTTTTACAAATTGAGGAGTTGGATAAATTTTAGGTTGCACAATATCTTCTTCATTAAGTGGAGGTGTGTATCCTACTCCATACTTCTTCTTACCTATTCTAAAGCCTTTTAGTCTAACAAATAAAGATGTTTTACAGTTAGATATTTTTTCTATGGTAGCTCTTAAGTAGTCGTTTTCTTGTTTTAATTTTTCTTCGTCCTTAAGTTCTTTTAAATTTGATTCTATTTCCATGATTTTACTATTTTTATTTTTTAAATCATTACACAGTAATTCATTTGCTCTTTTAGTTTCATTTAAACTTTGTCCTAACCTTTCAGCTTCATTTTTCAGGAAGGTGTTGGCCTTTTCTTGATTTAGCAAATTTACTTTAACTACTTTCATTTGCTTGACTATTGTTTTATATTTTACATATAATTCATTGTAGGCATCTTCATGACTATCAGAATCAGATTCAGAACAAGATGTGAAAGATGTTTCAGAATTTACCTGATCTAGTCCTACCATGAGGGCTAGATTTACCTTTTCTTCTTCTTTGGATTCTGAACTTGAAGAGTCTGAACTGATGGCTTCTTCATTATCCCATGCTGCTGCCATAGCCTTTTTCTTGTATCTTCTGAATTTCTTTTCTTTACCTTTTCTTCTTCTCAGATCTTTCTGCTTGATCCTTCTTCTTCAGCTTAGGACATTCAGATTTGTAATGTCCTGGTTTTTACTACATTGAATGCATGGCTTCATCATCACTATCATCTGATTTCTCCTTCGAGTCTTTAGAGGAAGAGGAATCTACAACCTTCAAAGCAATTGACATTTTCTTTTTTCGATGAACTTTCAGAAAATCTTTCCATGTTAATTTAATCAGCCATTAGGGATCCAATTAACTTATCAATGGACAGTTGAGTTAAATCATGTGCTTCCTCAATGACAGTGACCTTAGGGGTCCAAACATTAGTTAATGATCTTAGGATTTTTCTTACAGTTTCTTCATTTGTAAGAACTTTTCCTAGGGAACTCAGTCCTACTATTATGTTAGAAAAACGGTTGTATATCTGAGTTATGTTTTCATTTGGAAGTATTTTAAATTGTTCATACTGAGAAACAAGAATATCTATCCTAGTTTGTTTTACTCTATCAGTTCCTTCATATGTAACTTGTAGTTTATCCCACATTTCTTTAGCAGTTTTACAAGCAGATAGTATATTGAATTCTCTTTTAGATAGGGCACATCATAGATAAATTTTAGTCTTATAATTTAAAGACATGTTCCTTTTATCAGCTATGGAAAGACCAGAGGTTGGTTCACCAAGAATTTCAAAATCACCTTGTTCTATTACCTGCCACAGATCAAAATCTGTTCATCTGATGAAGCACTCCATCCGCATCTTCAAATACTGATAATCTTCACCATCAAAGAATGGTGGCCTTGTAACAGACTGACCTTTATAGTTGTGACTTTCAGCTGCCATCTCTTCTCAAATCTTTAGATTCTTCTGAGAAGACCACACTCTGATACCACTTGTTGGATCAAAATGGCACTAATGATGTCCTAGAGGGGGGTGAATAGGACTTCTTGTGCTTTTAAAAATTTTATTTGAAATTAAACAACACTAAATGAAACTGTTAGAATTTAGTGTAGTGTGTGGTTCAAGTGTAAATTGGCGGAAACAATCACGCAATTGCACAAGGAATTTTATCCTAGTTCGGCCATTCCCACATGGAAGTCCTACGTCCATTCCTCAAGCAAACGACTTGAGATTTCACTAATTGCCAAGAAAACTTGGCCTTCTCTCACCCTTGAGAGGAATTACAAGCCCACTTGCTCCCAAGCAAGTCTTCCCTCAACAGGGGTACAATACTACCTTTTGCAAGGTCTTCCCTTCACAGGAGGGGTACAGCAGGAACAAATCTCCTGCAGGATTACACAAATAGAATTGTAAAACACTTGTGTGTTTGCCCCAAGAATGAGCAAACACACCCAAATTCAGAAAGGAGAAAAGAACTACAGCTGTGATCCTTTCTGAATCAGGAAGGGTGGACTAAAAAGATATCAAATTACAAATTCCACCCAAACAACAAGACTTCAGTGAAGAGGAGAGCTTGGAGAATTTTCTGAATGAAGAGGCTCTCAATCTTGTAGCTCAGGAGAAGGCTTGTAGAAGCTCTTGCTAGCAGAAGGTAGAAGAGAGTTGAAACAGTTGCTAGCTGGTTTTCACACTCTAAGTTTTGTGTATTTCTCATTCAAACTTCGGCTTCTATATATGCTTCAAAAGAATGTATCCGTTTGAAAGTGTCTATTAGAGATCTGGCCGTTTGAGGAGAGACCTTTGATCCTATGGATGCTGGTTGAAGTTGTTATCCATTAGTCCTTCTCCCTTTTTAGCTTTCCAACGACTTCAGACAAGGCTTGTAGCTTCACAGCTTAGAGGTCAATTTCTAATTAAATGTTCTGTGAAAGCTCCATGCTCAAAACGTGCCTAATAAATGTTTTGCAGGAAAGACAAGACAAAAAGAGATGATACCTCCATACTTTCTGAGGTAGGTAAGTCAGAGAAATATGTAAAGTATGGAAACCTCAGACAGACAATCTTTCAGACCAATAAAAGATGGACAGACAGTTGCATCAAAAGTAAGGTGAGGTTTTGACAGTGGTAGGTGAGCCTCTGTCAGATGCCCCATGCGTCTGATGATAATAAATGCAAGACATCTTCTAAAAGAGAAGGAAAATATGGCCTTCTTTCATGAAGCAAGAGATCAGTTTGTATAAAATATTTCATATACAAACATGAACAAATTTTGGTGAATATTTTGAATGTAATATATCTCATCTTGTCAGGATAGGTTTAAAATAATAATAATCTGACAAGATATTGATATTTTAGAAACATACAGATGCTATGAGTTTTAACAAAGATTACATTACACAGGTGATATACAATTAACATCTCATGAGATAATAAAATGCTATCTGCATAGAAAAAGTTAAGTACAAAAGTTGTCAGGGAAGTTGGAGTGAGAAGAAAGTGTACTTCGACTCTAAGAGTCGGAGACAAAATCATGAGAACAGACAAACATTCGACTCTTCAGAAGTTGTAGTGAGACCATGTAATTCGACTTCAAAAAGTCGAATTGATATGCATCAGTAGGTCATACTTCGACTTCTGAAGAAGTCGGAGAGATTGCTTCGACTTCCATGAAGTTAGACACAACAAGACAGATACTTCGACTTCTGGGAGTTAGAGAGTGACATTCAACTTTTGAGAGTAGGAGTCCAGAACACAGGACTCTAAACACTTCAAATTTATGAAGTCGGAGTCCACAGTCGGATTCAGTATGACACATAGAGTAGTCTGTGGACTTAGAAAAATTTTCGAGATAGTGTTTGTTCAAAATATTTTCTGTGATATATATATATATATTAATATATTTAATTTGTAGAAAATCTTTTAAAAGGTTTTGTCATAGCAAAATCACTATGTTAAAATAATTTAAAGCCTTAAATAATTTTCGTAGGGGATAGTTGCTCAACAAATGGCCCCTAGACCAAGCTAATATACAATGCTTGATCTAAGGCAGGATCTGAGAAACAAAATAGAATTATGCCAAGAAGAAGTTCTCTCAGATCTACAACCAGCTCTCACACTCTAGAAGACAGGAAAGAGTAGTGTTGCGTGGAGAGCTAAGAGCAAGAGTCTTTTTCTTAGTGAAGGATCAGGCTCTTCTTTTTTTTTCTTCCCAAAGGGATGGTTTTCAAAGTGTTAACACAGTTCTATTTATCCTCAGTTTGAAGAAGTATTCTTTGAAGTGTCCGTTGTCTCTCTTCTTGAAACATGTTAGCTGTGGCAGGTCCAACATAAGATCTCAAAAAAGCTTGTAGTCATTAAATGCTTGGATAGAGACCCAGTGAGAGAAGGATCTTTTGAATATCTTCTTTGCTTCTGTAAACATGACATGTCCAACGTTTGTAACATGTGTGACTACTGAAATCCTGCACACATTAAATGCTGGAGTGTAGTTATTTTTAAAAGTGTCTAAACTGTCTGTCAGCGTCACTGGCCATGCTGCAGAAGGATATACCAAAGAGGAAACACCGTTCTGTCATCATTTAAAGTTCTAATTTATGTGACATGACTATAGTAGCCAATAAAAAGATGTCGTGCATAGATATTGTACCCGAAATAATAAATGTTTGAGTGCAAAGTGTACGCAATAGTTTGCCAGACAATTTGACATGTATAGTGTTTCAAAAAGCATTTGAATGAAATACGAGGCAAAATATAATCAAGACTGTCTTATATTTAAAATTAGAATATTTCTAAGAATCATTATCAATATTATACATTTACTGTCCAAAACATAATCGTTGTTTCAAAAGAAAGTCGATGTTTTGAGATAGTCTATATTTAAAGACAATCGATGTCCAAACACAACTGATGTTCAAGTGAAGTCGATGTGAGTGTAATCGTCATTGAAATGAAATCGATGTGACCATATTCTATGTTGAAATGTAATCGATGTTGGAGCATAATCGATGTTAAAATGAATTCGATGTGAACGTAATCTATGTTGAATCATAATCGATGTTTTGAGTGAAATCGATGTTGAGCCGTAATCGATGTTGAGTCGTAATCGATATTTAAGTGAAATCGATGTTTGAATGAAATCGATGTTTAAGTGAAATCGATGTTTAAATGAAATCGATGTTCAAGTGAAATCGATGTTTGAATGAAATGGATGTTTGAGTGAAATTGATGTTTGAATGAAATCGATGTTTAAATGAAATCGATGTTTAAGTGAAATCAATGTTTGAATGAAATCGATGTTTAAGTGAAATCGATGTTTGAATGAAATTGATGTTTAAGTGAAATCAATGTTATTTTAAAAGAGTGATCATTGTAAACTTACAACAGTAATCAATGTAGACTTAGGCAAATTATATGCACTTGACATCTAATATAAATGAGTGTAAACAACTGACAGAATTAGTTTTATTTGATACCTGTTGAGAAGCTTCAGAAAATTATGTTAGTCAAATATTTCCAAGGTTTTGTTGATCACCAAAAATATATAAATGTATATGGAGATAGGCTGATCATCAATCTCCCCCTTTTTGGTGATGACAAAACAGTAAAGGAATGAATACAAAATATTGAAATAAGTTTTCCAAAAGCATTTAAAGTATGTATTTCAGAATGTTTTCTCCCCCTTTTTGTCAGTAAGCAAAAAAAAAAAAAAATGAAGGGAATTATAGAGACAAAGAGAAATGGGAGTGAAGAGATCAAGATGGTATTAATTAGTGAGAGTTTGAGATGTAGAATGCAGGAGACAAAAGAGAAGCAAGGCGTGAGATAATTGGCCAAGCTTTGACTTCCTGCTCTTCAAAATGTTTTTTAAATAGCTCCCAGCTAATATTATAGGAAGGCCCCATGTCTACACTCAGTCGTTGAATGTGAAACTACCTCTGATCCTCAATAAACTGATTATACTCTGGAGCGCTGAGAGACATTCTGTAAAAACAGGGGGTACCAAAACTTTCATGCAGCAGAAACTTGTCTATTGAGATCGGATAAGGAATATTGCGAGCAAGCAATTCTTGCCTCAAAGTAACATACACTGTGTATCTTTCAACCCAGATGGAGTAAGGATCTGACACCAGATTGATGGAGTTGAGATCCATGAATTGCTCAGGAGATAATGTGGGTTGATTTGACTGGAATTGAGATGCATTAAGCCGACCCAACTGGAGAGCAGCCTGATGATAGCGGAACACCTCGGCCAAGCCCGTTAAACCGATAACGTACTTGATCCGAGTCCACCTCCCGCGAAAGGGCCGAAGCCTCGCAAGGGATACCAAACCAAAGTCCGTGTAAACACAAAGGAACACACCATTTCACATATATATTTCACAAGTTTACATAGCCATATTTCCACAAAACTGAAAGAAAGTACAAGAGCTTGGGGCATACCCCGAGGTACAATTGAAAACAAGTAAACAACTAACTACACTACTACTACTACACTGCACTACTGAGACTACACTGCTGGAAACTACACTGCCGGAGGTACTGACCCTACACCGCTACGACGCGGCTCTAACTGGATGACGGTCGAGAAACGTCCTCCTCGCTCTCACCTGTGGGAGTAGGGGTGAGCCTCGCTGGTCACTGGCTCAGTAGGGAACTCCCCCAAAACCGAGCATACCAAAACCACAGGTACAAAAGCAGTAAACAGTACCAACTATTTATAGAACAACTAAGCAGGATATAAAAGCTGTAAAAGTACTCACCGTTTGCCGACTACGAAAAACAACTGTAATAATTAAACGACAAACCAGTACAAGACTACAAGCTAAAGCAGAGATAGCCAAACACGAGCCACGTGAACTGGTTCGCGACACCAGAGACTGACTCGGACAAGCTAACACAGGTCTACCTCTCAGTCTCGCAGCCACAGACGAAAGGTCCAGTTGCCGCTCCATGTGAAAAGGTCAAGCAACTGTGGAGACCAACTAAACACCACCACCTGCGGACCACACGGTCACAGGCCCATGCCTGGCACCTCCGGAGACCCTGGCCTGGGCCCTCTAGAGTGAGGCACTGGAAAAGGACTAGCTGGAGACCAGTGTTGACTACTGGTGTCTGTACCCCCAACTACGAGCGTGCTACAAGTGACTAAAAGACAAGTACGGCAGTCACAGTCCCACTGTCGTCTTTCCCTCAGCCGGACGTACAACTCAAACATAGGAGTGAGGGTGTCCAGGTTAGACGACACAGACCTCGACGGTACAACACAAGTACCGAGACAAAGCTCCGAGCTAACAGCCTGGCTCACAAAGAACTTGGGGCACCCAACTGGAGAGGTAACCACGGTAGGCGTCGTACTACTCGCCACGTACACAAAACTACGTGCATGTCACAAACAAACCACGTGAAGACTCACGTAAACCGCGTGCACTAGTAGTCCACTACACGTGAACACGACGTAAGCACGTAAAGAACCAACCATCTACGTACCCAATATGCTAGTCCTAGAAACCACGAGCATTTGGTGCATCACAATTATCGTTGCACCGCTCGATAACAACAAATGTTCAATATATCAATATTTAAACCAAAAGCATGCTGGCGGCAACATCGACTGCCGTCAATGGGATGTAAACGGCAAGGTATCTGGCCGTTAATCTCCCAGCTGAAGAACCTGGCGTCAAACGATGTTGATGCCAAGCTCCTCGGCTACCAGTTCTCACAGAAACCCTAGGCCGATTCCACAAATGTCCTCGGCCCTAAAACCTGCAGGAAAACATGAGAAACACTCCTCTAACATGCATGCATTCCAATCAAACTAAAACAACATGTTTCATTCTTCTAATTGCTCAAACCACCCATTTTCCCCGCATGGATACCATTACCCGATAACACAATTATCATGCAGATTCATGCTTTCCAATTGCATTATTACAACCTGTAGGAACTAAAGGGTTCGTTCCCTACCTTAATACGCGCTTAAACCTCCTAAATTCTCCCGATTCACAACAAATCCTCCGCAAGCTCCTACGACAATTGCACCACGCTCCGACGTTTCCTTGGCCGATTCGTCATCGTCTCACGTTCCACGTTCCTCCAATTATCCTTATACCGTTCTTAGAAGTAGTGGGGAAGCGAGAGGCATGAAAATGGGGCAAGGGAGAGGGAGAATGGAGTGAAGGAATTGTCCTTGGGCCGACCTATATTCTGCAGGTCACACAGGTTGGCGTCAACATGGCTGTCGCCAATCAGACCGCCAAGGCTAGACGTCCATATCCCTTGTCGCCAAGTTCATACAGTAAACGCCAACACATATGGACGCCAACAAGTCAACGACCACACCTGGCCGCCAACTCCTATTCAACTGCAGCAGGTCCTATTTTATCTCAGGACCAAACTTGCACCACACCTACACACACCACACGACCAAACCACATTGGCCTCACAATGGCCTTCACAACCATTACACACATGATCCATAAGGATCCGAAAAAGCACGCGACGTTACATTACTATCATCTAAAAAGAAATTTCGACCTCGAAATTTATAGCATAACTCAAACTTAAACAACTTAAACATACACTCCTTTACAAATACTATCATCTAAAAAGAAAATACAAAAGCTTATTCAAATAGATAGGGATACCCTTTAGCCATCTCCTCGGCTAACTCCCAGGTATCCTCACCACCCAACCTATTTTCCCATCTCACTTAACTAATTCAATTTCTTTATTTCTCAACTTCTTTATCTTTCGATCCGTGATTTGCACCGGATATTCTGGCATAGTCATATCCGGCCTCAGGTCACCACCTTGGTAACTGATTATTTGAGCTGGATCTTCAATGCATTTTCTTAACATAGAAACATGAAATATATCATGGACATTTGCAAAATCTGCTGGCAAATCCAATCTATAAGTTGTTTCCCCAATTCTCTTAATCACCTGGAAAGGTCCTACATACCTTGGGCTCAACTTTCTGATTGACCTGCCACTTGTTGTATCTTATCTGTTTTAAGTAGATCTTTGTTTATAAGTTATTATGGATTATTTTATGGTTGTTAATCCTATTACCCTTTGTGGGTAATTTTCCGATGAGGCTTATGGCCTAGGCGTACTGTGTTTTGGTGGAGCTGTGCTCCGTGGAGGTCGTGTAATGAGACCTTCCACTTGTGATGTTTCACCTTTCTTTAGGTAAGCATTCGATTATGGTTTTAGTATTGGCGGAACACCTCGGCCAAGCCCGTTAAACCGATAACGTACTTGATCCGAGTCTGCCTCCCGCGAACGGGCCGAAGCCTCGCAAGGGATACCAAACCACAGTCCGTGTAAACACAAAGGAACACACCATTTCACATATATATTTCACAAGTTTACATAGCCATATTTCCACAAAACTGAAAGAAAGTACAAGAGCCTGGGGCATACCCCAAGGTACAATTGAAAACAAGTAAACAACAACTACACTACTGCTACTACACTGCGCTACTGAGACTACACTGCTGGAAACTACGCTGCTGAAAGTACTGACCCTGCACCGCTACGACGCGGCTCTGAACTGGACGACGGTCGAGAAGCGTCCTCCTCGCTCTCACCTGTAGGAGTAGGGGTGAGCCTCGCTAGTTACTGGCTCAGTAGGGAACTCCCCCAAAATCGAGCATACTAAAACCACAGGTACAAAAGCAGTAAACAATACCAACAATTTATAGAAGAGCTAATCAGGATATAAAAGTTGTAAAAGTACTCACCGTTTGTCGACTACGAAAAACAACTGTAATAATTAAACGGCAAACCAGTACAAGTGTACAAGCTAAAGTAGAGATAGCCAAACACGAGCCACATGAGCTGGTTCGCGACACCAGAGATTGACTCGGACAAGCTAACACATGTTTACCTCTCAGTCTCGCAGCCACGGACGAAAGGTCCAGCTGCCGCTCCACGTGAAAAGGTCAAGCAACTGTGGAGACCAAGTAAACACCACCACCTGCGGACCACACGGTCACAGGCCCATACATGGCACCTCTGGAGACCCTGGCTTGGGCCCTCTAGAGTGAGGCACTGGAAAAGGACTAGCCGGGGACCAGTGTCGACTACTGGTGTCCGAATCCCCAACTACGAACGCGCTACAAGTGACTAAAAGACAAGTACAGCAGTCACTGTCCCACTGTCGTCTTTCCCTCAGCTGGACGTACACCTCAAACATAGGAGTGAGGGTGTCCAGGTCAGACGACACAGACCTCGACGGTACAACACAAGTACCGGGACATAGCCCCGAGTTAACAGCCTGGCTCACAAAGAACCTAGGGCACCCAACTGGAGAGGTAACCACAGTAGGCGTCGTACTACTCGCCACGTACACAAAACCACGTGCATGTCACACACAAACCACCTGAAGACTCACGTAAACCGTGTGCACTAGTAGTCCACTACACGTAAACATGACGTAAGCACGTAAAGAACCAACCATCTGCGTACCCAGTACGCTAGTCCCAGAAACCACGAGCATTAGGTGCATCACAATTATCGTTCCACCGCTCGATAACAACAAATGTTCAATATATCAATATTTAAACCAAAAGCACGCTGGCGGCAACATCGACTGCCGTCAATGGGATGTAAACGGCAAGGTATCTAGCCGTTAATCTCCCAGCTGAAGAACCTGGCATCAAACGATATTGACGCCAAGTTCCTCGGCTACCAGTTCTCACAGAAACCCTAGGCCGATTCCACAAGTGTCCTCGGCCCTACAACCCGCGGGAAAACACGAGGAAACACTTCCTCTAACATGCATGCATTCCAATCAAACTAAAACAACATGTTTCATTCTTCTAATTGCTCAAACCGCCCATTTTCCCCGCATGGATACCATTACCCGAAAACCCAATTATCATGCAGATTCATGCTTTTCAATTGCATTATCACAACCTGTAGGAACTGAAGGGTTCGTTCCCTACCTCAATACGCGCTTAAACCTACTAAATTCTCCCGATTCACACCGAATCCTCCGCAAGCTCCTACGGCAATTGCACCACGCTCCGGCGTTTCCTTGGTCGATTTGTCACCGTCTCACATTTCACGTTCCTCCAATTATCCTTATACCGCTCTTAGAAGTTGTGGGGAAGCGAGAGGCATGAAAACGGGGCAAGGGAGAGGGAGAATGGAGTGAAGGAACTGTCCTCGGGCAAACCTATATTTTGCAGGTCGCACTGGTTGACGTCAACATGGCTGTCGCCAATCAGACCGCCAAGGCTAGACATCCATATCCCTTGTCACCAAGTTCATACAGTAAACGTCAACACATATGGACGCCAACAAGTCAACGACCACACCTGGCCGCCAACTCCTATTTAACTGCAGCAGGTCCTATTATATCTCAGGACCAAACCTGTACCACACCTACACACACCACACGACCAAACCACATCGGCCTCACAAAGGCCTTCACAATCATTACACACATGATCCATAAGGATCCAAAAGAGCACGCGACGTTACATTTTTTTTCGGATCTTATGGATCATGTGTGTAATGGTTGTGAAGGCCATTGTGAGGCCAATGTGGTTTGGTCGTGTGGTGTGTGTAGGTGTGGTGTAGGTTTGGTCCTGAGATAAAATAGGACCTACTGCAGTTGAATAGGAGTTGGCGGCCAGGTGTGATCGTTGACTTGTTGGCGTCCATATGGGTTGACGTTTACTGTATGAACTTGGCGACAAGGGGTATGGACGTCTAGCCTTGTCGGTCTGATTGGTGACATCCATGTTGATGCCAACCTATGCGACTTGTAGAATATAGGTCTGCCCGAGGACAGTTCCTTCACTCCATTCTCCCTCTCCCTTGCCCCGTTTTCATGCCTCTCGCTTCCCCACTACTTTTAAGAGCGGTATAAGGATAATTGGAGGAACGTGGAACGCGAGACGGTGACGAATCGGCCAAGGAAACATCGGAGCGTGGTGCAATTGCCGTAAGAGCTTGCGGAGGATTCGGTGTGAATCGGAAGAATTTAGGAGGTTTAAGCGCGTATTAAGGTAGGGAACGAACCCTTTAGTCCCTACAGGTTGTGATAATGCAATTGGAAATCATGAATCTGCATGATAATTGTGTTTTCGGGTAATGGTATCCATGCGGGGAAAATGGGTGGTTTGAGCAATTAGAAGAATGAAACATGTTGTTTTAGTTTGATTGGAATGCATGCATGTTAGAGGAAGTGTTTCCTCATGTTTTCCCGTAGGTTTTAGGGCCGAGGACACTTGTGGAATCGACCTAGGGTTTCTGTGAGAACTAGTAGCCGAGGAGCTTGACGTCAACATCGTTTGATGCCAGGTTCTTCAGCTGGGAGATTAACGGCCAGATACCTTGCCGTTTACATCCCATTGATGGCAGTCGATGTTGCCGCCAGCATGCTTTTGGTTTAAATATTGATATATTGAACATTTGTTGTTATCGAGCGGTGCAACGATAATTGTGATGCACCTAATGCTTGTGGTTTTTGGGACTAGCATACTGGGTACGCAGATGGTTGGTTCTTTACGTGCTTACGTCGTGTTCATGTGTAGTGGACTACTAGTGCACGTGGTTACGTGAGTCTTCACGTGGTTTGTGTGTGACATGCACGTGGTTTATTGTACGTGGCGAGTAGTACGACGCCTACCATGGTTACCTCTCCAGTTGGGTGCCCCAAGTTCTTTGTGAGCCAGGCTGTTAGCTCGGGGCTTTGTGCCGGTACTTGTGTTGCACCGTTGAGGTCTGTGTCGTCTGATAGGACACCCTCACTCCTGTGTTTCAGTTGTACGTCCGGCTGAGGGAAAGACGACAGTGGGACAGTGACTACCGTACTTGTCTTTTATTCACTTGTAGCGCGCTCGTAGTTGGGGGTACGGACACTAGTAGTCGACACTGGTCCCTAGCTAGTCCTTTTCCAGTGCCTCACTCTAGAGGGCCCAGGCCAGGATCTCCAGAGGTGCCAGGCATGGGCCTATGACCGTGTGGTTCGCAGGTGGTGGTGTTTAGTTGGTCTCCACAGTTGCTTGACCTCTTCACGTGGAGCGGCAGTTGGACCTTTCGTCCGTGGCTGCGAGACTGAGAGGTAGACCTGTGTTAGCTTGTCCGAGTCAGTCTCTGGTGTCGCGAACCAGTTCACGTGGCTTGTGTTTGGCTGTCTCTACTTTAGCTTGTACACTTGTACTGGTTTGTCGTTTAATTATTACAGTTGTTTTTCGTAGACGGCAAACGGTGAGTACTTTTACAGCTTTTATATCCTGCTTAGCTGTTCTATAAATTGTTGGTACTATTTACTGCTTTTGTACCTGTGGTTTTGGTATGCTCGGTTTTGGGGGAGTTCCCTACTGAGCCAGTGACTCGCAAGGCTCACCCCTTCTCCCACAGGTGAGAGCGAGGAGGACGTTTCTCGACGGTCGTCCAGTTCAGAACCGCGTCGTAGCGGTACAGGGTCAGTACCTCCGGCAGTGTAGTTTCCAGCAGTGTAGTCTCAGTAGTGCAGTGCAGTAGCAGTAGTGTAGTAGTTGTTTACTTGTTTTCAATTGTACCTTTAACGTCGCGAGCTTTTTCGAATCCTTATGGATCATGTGTGTAATGGTTGTGAAGGCCATTGTGAGGCCAATGTGGTTTGGTCGTGTGGTGTGTGTAGGTGTGGTGTAGGTTTGGTCCTGAGATAAAATAGGACCTGCTGCAGTTGAATAGGAGTGGCGGCTAGGTGTGTTCGTTGACTTGTTGGCGTCCATATGTGTTGACGTTTACTGTATGAACTTGGCGACAAGGGGTTTAGACGTCTAGCCTTGGCGGTCTGATTGGCGACAGCCACGTTGACGCCAACCTGTGCGACCTGCAAAATATAGGTCTGCCCGAGGACAGTTCCTTCACTCCATTCTCCCTCTCCCTTGCCCCGTTTTCATGCCTCTCGCTTCCCCACTACTTCTAAGAGCGATATAAGGATAATTGGAGGAACGTGGAATGCGAGACGGTGACGAATCGGCCAAGGAAACTCTGGAGCATGGTGCAATTGCCGTAGGAGCTTGCGGAGGATTCTAAGTGAATCAGGAGAATTTAGGAGGTTTAAGCGCGTATTGAGGTAGGGAACGAACCGTTTAGTTCCTACAGGTTGTGATAATGCAATTGGAAAGCATGAATCTGCATGATAATTGTGTTTTCAGGTAATGGTATCCATGCGGGGAAAATGGGTGGTTTGAGCAATTAGAAGAATGAAACATGTTGTTTTAGTTTGATTGGAATGCATGCATGTTAGAGGAAGTGTTTCCTCGTGTTTTCCGGCAGGTTTTAGGGCTGAGGACACTTGTGGAATCGGCCTAGGGTTTCTGTGAGAACTGGTAGCCGAGGAGCTTGGCGTCAACATCGTTTGATGCCAGGTTCTTTAGCTGGGAGATTAACGGCTAGATACCTTGCCGTTTAATCCCATTAATGGTAGTCGATGTTGCCGCTAGCATGCTTTTGGTTTAAGATTGATATATTGAACATTTGTTGTTATCGAGCGGTGGAACGATAATTGTGATGCACCTAATGCTCGTGGTTTCTGGGACTAGCGTACTGGGTACGCAGATGGTTGGTTCTTTACGTGCTACGTCATGTTCATGTGTAGTGGACTACTAGTGCACACGGTTTACGTGAGTCTTCAGGTGGTTTGTGTGTGACATGCACGTGGTTTTGTGTACGTGGCGAGTAGTACGACGCCTAATGTGGTTACCTCTCCAGTTGGGTGCCCTAGGTTCTTTGTGAGCCAGGCTGTTAACTCGGGGCTATGTCCCGGTACTTGTGTTGTACCGTCGAGGTCTGTGTCGTCTGACCTGGACACCCTCACTCTTGTGTTTGAGTTGTACGTCCGGCTGAGGGAAAGATGATAGTGGGACAATGACTGCTGTACTTGTCTTTTAGTCACTTGTAGCGCGTTCGTAGTTGGGGGTACGGACACCAGTAGTCGACACTAGTCCCCAGCTAGTCCTTTTCCAGTGCCTCACTCTAGAGGGCCCAGGCCAGGGTCTCCAGAGGTGCCAGGCATGGGCCTGTGACCATGTGGTCCACAGGTGGTGGTGTTTAGTTGGTCTCCATAGTTGCTTGACCTTTTCACGTGGAGCGGTAGCTGGACCTTTCGTCCGTGGCTGCGAGACTGAGAGGTAGACCTGTGTTAGCTTGTCTGAGTCAGTCTTTGGTGTCGCGAACCAGTTCACGTGGCTCGTGTTTGGCTGTCTCTACTTTAGCTTGTACACTTGTACTGGTTTGCCGTTTAATTATTACAGTTGTTTTTCGTAGTCGGCAAACGGTGAGTACTTTTACAGCTTTTATATCTTGCTTAGCTGTTCTATAAATTATTGGTACTGTTTACTGCTTTTGTACCTATGGTTTTGGTATGCTCGGTTTTGGGGGAGTTCCCTACTGAGCCAGTGACTAGAGAGGCTCACCCCTACTCCCACAGGTGAGAGCGAAGAGGACGTTTCTCGACCGTCGTCCAGTTCAGAGCCGCGTCGTAGTGGTGCAGGGTCAGTACATCCGGCAGTGTAGTTTCCAACAGTGTAGTCTCAGTAGTGCAGTGTAGTAGCAGTAGTGTTGTTAGTTGTTTACTTGTTTTCAATTGTACCTCGGGGTATGCCCCAGGCTCTTGTACTTTCTTTCAGTTTTGTGGAAATATGGCTATGTAAACTTGTGAAATATATATGTGAAATGGTGTGTTCCTTTGTGTTTACACAGATTGTGGTTTGGTATCCCTTGCGAGGCTTCGGCTCGTTCGCCGGAGGCGGACTCGGATCAAGTACGTTATCGGTTTAACGGGCTTGGCCGAGGTGTTCCGCCACAGTTGGTATGAGAGCAAGGTCCGTGTTAATATAAGGGAATTAGAAAGATACATAGCCTTATTTCGGTCTTTATACACTGCTGGTAGGGGCCCTGGTTTCTGATAATTTGTTGTTGTAATTTTGTTTGATGTTTTGTTTATGTAGAAGTTTGAAATGGCTGATAGAAGAGATTGGGGTGGTGGAGGAGATGATCCAGAGGAGAGCACTCAGCATATGATAGAGAGGATTTAGGAGAGCCTCACTGATATTCGGGCAAGGATGGATCAGTGGGCGCCGGTACCACCGGTTGCCGTGCCACCTGGGGATGAAGAGACTGTACATGTTGCTCCAATCCCGCCAGGAGTGGAGGTGCCTTTTGTAGCACCCTTGCCTCCATTCCACCAGTGCTGTTAGCAGAGGAACCAGTGATGCAAGTTGAGAAATTTCTGAGATTGCAGCCGCCTGCTTACTCGGAGGGCCGAATCAGATACAGCGGAACACTAGGTTCATGAGATTGGAAGGGTCTTTGCGACCATGAGATGTCCGACAGCAGATAAAGTTGTGTTAGCTACTTATCAGTTGAGGGGTTTTGCTTTAGAATGGTGGTGACTGAAGATGCAGACCACCTTTGCAGGCAGGACAAAAGAGGCTATCACTTGGTCGGAATTTCTTGATGTATTTAACGATACATTCTTTTCGATTCAAGTGCAGCAAGTGAAGAGAGAGCAGTTCGGACACTCCAGCAAGGTAACTCTTCAGTTTTAGAGTACCAGATGAGATTTATGGCACATAGCCGATATGCGCCTTATGTAGTATCGGATAATAATATGATGGTGAGTATTTTATTAGAGGTTTGAGAGTGGAGTTGCAGGATGCAATAGTACCTCACATGTGTAAGATAGTGGAAGAAGCAGCCCAGAGAGCAGCTACGTTGGAGAGGTCTATTCGGACTCGTCAGGTGGGCGAGTCAGGCTCAGGTAGTTTTCGGCTACCGCAGTAATCAGTGGGTGCGAGTAAGGGTAAAGCACCAGCAGGACCTTCTTCATTAGGCTTTGGTAAATGATTGAAGCAAGCATTTAAAGGTAAAGGAAGAGGATGGGGAGGTCGTCAGCAATTTCAGCAAGGTCGCGGTAGGTCAGAGGTGGAGGAGTCGTAGTAGAGCACTGCTAGGCAGCCCATTACTTCACCAGGATATAGATGTTATAATTGCAATCAGCCAGGACATTTGATCCGCAATTGCCCCTATCCGAGAGAGTTTGGGTATGGAATAGGTGTGCAGCAGCAGCAACCTCAGCAGTTTCAGCAGCCACAGGCAGGTCGTGCAGAGGAGCACCGCAACAGCGAGGAAGAGGCCGGGTTATGGCTATCACCCGAGCCCAGGCGGAGGCATCGAATATGATAGAAGGTACTTTACCTCTTTATGACTATTCAGCAAGAGTTTTATTTGATTCGGGTGCCTCTCATTCTTTCATTTCCGCAGAATTTCTGGATTGCATGATTCATCTTTAGAAGAAAAGCCTTGTGAGTTAGTGTGGAAGTTCCCTCGGGTGAGTCTTGCTCACTTCGAGCTATATAGATGAAGCTCCTGTTATGATTGAAGGGAACCTATGTCGGGTTGGTCGTATGCCTGCAGTTGGCAGATTATGATATATTTGGGTATGGATTGGCTGAGACTTATGGAGCAATTCTAGATTGCAGAAAAAAGAGGATCAGGTTTGTCATCCTAATGGTGCAGTATTTGAATATCAAGGTATGTCTTTTTATACCTCTAAGTTTCTAATTTCTGCAATTAGAGCTAGAAGTTGATAAATGCTGGATGTGTAGCTTATTTAGCCTCGGTAAGTCTGATAGAAGCTAGTCAGTCAGTGGAAGCAGTTCCCGTGGTTAGGGAATTTGCTGAGTTTTTCCTGAAGATTCCTGGGTTTAGCTCTACATAGAGAGGTGGACTTTACCATTGAGTTGCTGCCAGGTACCATGCCGATCTCTAAAGCTCCATATGGATGGCACCAGCAGAACTTAAAGAATTGAAAAAGCAATTAGAAGAGCTGCTGCAGAAGGGTTTATTAGACTGAGTCATTCCACGTGGGGAGCACCGGTGTTGTTTGTGAAAATAAAGATGGAAGTTTTCGGATGTGTATTGATTATAGAAAGTTGAATGATGTGACCATTAAGAATAAATACCCATTGCCGAGGATAGATGATCTGTTTGATCAGTTGCAATCGGCAAAAGTATTTTCTAAATTGATTTAAGGTCCGGATACCATCAGTTGAGAATTAAAGAGGAGGATATAGATAAAACAGCTTTTAGAACCAGATATGGTCATTGTGAATTTGTAGTTATGCCATTGGGCTGACCAATGTTCCTGTAGGTTTATGGATCTGATGAATAGAATATTTCATACGTATTTGGACCAATTCATTGTGGTCTTTATTAATGATATTTGATTTATTCAGCATCTGAAGAGGAGCATGCAGCTCATTTGAGGTTTACTCTGCAATTGTTAAGGGATAACCAGTTGTTTGCCAAATTCAATAAGTGTGAATTTTGGCTGAAAGAAATTCAGTTTCTGGGTCATGTCATCTCAGTTAAAGGAGTAGCAGTGGACCCGAGTAAAGTGGAAGCAGTGATGAAATGGGAAGTGCCTAAGACAATAACTGAGATTAGAAGTTTTCTGGGATTGGCTGGTTATTATAGGCGCTTTATTCAAGATTTTTCTAAGATTGCGGCACCTATGACTAAATTGACCAGGAAAGGTGTGCCTTTTGTGTGGTCCGATGAATGTCAGAAAAGTTTTATGGAATTGAAGAAAAGACTGACATCAGCACCTATATTGACGTTACCGGCAGGGAGTGGTGGTTTTGTGTTGTATACAGATGCTTCAAGGAGAGGACTTGGCGCAGTACTTATGCAGCATGGCAAAGTGATAGCTTATGCGTCTAGGCAATTGAAACCAGCAGAGGAGAATTATCCCACTCATGATTTGGAATTGGCAGCAGTTGTATTTGCTTTGAAAATATGGAGGCATTATTTGTATGGTGAGAGATTTGATATTTTTACAGATCATAAAAGCTTGAAGTATATCTTCTCGCAGAAAGATTTAAATCTTCGTCAGCGCATATGGATTGAATATTTAAAAGATTATGATTTCAGTTTGGCTTACCATCCGGGTAAGGCCATTATTGTAGCAGATGCTTGAGCAGAAAGCAGGCATATAAATCTATGATGATAAAAGAATGGAAGCTGTATGAAGAAACAGTGGAGAACTCCTTGTATGTGCCCAGTAGTCAGCGACGGGCGGTACTAGCTGCTAGTGCTGTAGAGCCGTCTTTGTATTGGCAGATTGTTGAAGCTTAGAGAGCAGATGTAAGTTTAGCTAAGATGTAAAAATGGAAGGAGTTACCATTGATGATAATTGTGTGGTAGGCTCAGAGGCAAGTTGTTTGTTCCAGCAGAAAGAGAAGTAAAGCGGCGAGTGTTGGAAGAGGCTCATAAATCTAGGTACACTATCCATCCGGGTAGTACTAAAATGTATCATGATTTGAGGAAGCATTTCTGGTGGCCTCATATGAAAAAGGAAATAGCAGCAGAGTTTGTTGCAAGATGTGCTATCTGTCAACAGATTAAAGCCGAACATCAGAAGCCTGGAGGTTTATTGCAGCCGTTGCCCATTCCACAGTGGAAATGGGATGATATTGCCATGGACTTTGTGGCAGGTTTACCAAGGTCGAGTTCCGGGCATAATGGGATATGGGTATTTGTTGACAGATTGACCAAGGTATGTAGATTAGTGGCAGTAAGTATGTCTTGGACAGTGGATAAATTAGCAAAGATCTATGTTGAAAGAATTGTTCCATTGCATGGTATTCCGAAGACTATTGTGTCTGATAGAGATCCAAGATTTACTTATGAGTTTTGGAGAAGTTTGCAGAAGGTAATTGGTACTGAGCTGAGATATAGCTCTGCTTATCATCCCCAGACAGATGGTCAAACAGAGAGGACTATTCAGACGATTGAAGATATGTTGCGAGCTTGTTGTT
The DNA here is from genome assembly GCA_014218235.1 of Colocasia esculenta. Taxonomy (NCBI): domain Eukaryota; kingdom Viridiplantae; phylum Streptophyta; class Magnoliopsida; order Alismatales; family Araceae; genus Colocasia; species Colocasia esculenta. The sequence goes on along the minus strand of CM024762.1, from coordinate 18,632,337 downwards.
TAGTTTGGGGAGGTAGCTGGGAGCATCATTGGGAATGGTTGAATTTGCCTACAATAATAGTTATCATACTAGTCTTGGGATGGCACCGTATAAATGTTTATATGGAAGGCCATGTAGAACCCCATTGAACTGGCATGAAGTGGGAGAAAGGCAATTAGTTGGTCCTGAATTGATTCAGCAAACCACAAAAATAGTAGAGATTATTCAGGAAAAATTACAGGCAGCTCAAAGTAGGCAAAAGAGTTATGCAGATATCCGGTGGAGACCACTTCAGTTTGAAGTGGGAGATTTTGTTTTCTTGAAAGTTTCCCCGAGTAAAGGTATTATGAGATTTGGCAAGACTGGAAAGTTGAGCCAAGGTATGTGGGACCTTTCCAGGTGATTGAGAGAATTGGGGAAAAACACTTATAAATTGGATTCCCAGCAGATTTTGCGAATGTCCATGATATATTTCATGTTTCTATGTTAAGAAAATGCATTGAAGATCCAGCTCAAATAATCAGTTACCAAGGTGGTGACCTGAGGCCGGATATGACTATACCAGAATATCGGTGCAGATCACGGATCGAAAGATAAAGAAGTTGAGAAATAAAGAAATTGAATTAGTTAAAGTGAGATGGGAAAATAGGTTGGGTGGTGAGGATACCTGGGAGTTAGCCGAGGAGATGGCTAAAGGGTATCCCTATCTGTTTGAATAAGCTTTTGTATTTTCTTTTTAGATGATAGTATTTGTAAAGGTGTGTATGTTTAAGTTGTTTAATTTGAGTTGTGCTACGAATTTCGAGGTCGAAATTTTCTTTTTAGATGATAGTAATGTAACGTCGCGTGCTTTTTCGGATCCTTATGGATCATGTGTGTAATGGTTGTGAAGGCCATTGTGAGGCCAATGTGGTTTGGTCGTGTGGTGTGTGTAGGTGTGGTGCAGGTTTGGTCCTGAGATAAAATAGGACCTACACCAGTCAGATGGGAAACACCTTTCAGATTCTGCCAGTAGAGGGGCTAATACTGAAGATTTTATTAACCCTCTGTGATATTCTCTAAACAGAATTCGATGTAAGGAGACCCCTTTTTGAACTTGGATCCGGGCTTTGACTCTGGCAAACCTCTCAAAAATAATTGAACCAACATCAGAGTCCATGAGCAGAAAATGTAAGTGAGGGAGAAACTTGAATTCTGGTATTTTGAATGTGGCAAAGTCAACTGAGACCATAGGTCATTGACTGTAATTCAGAATTGAGTAAGTTGGACTTTAGGAAGACCATTAACATGGAGTAGTCATTGTACATCTGAAATTGACTTATCAATTTGATTTTCTTCTGAATGAGAGGACCCCAAGAAGAAGTGTGCTGACTCTCAAACCATTCTGAAAGGGAAAGAGTATGATTTGATGGAGGGAATCTGCAATCTCTTGCAATCTCAAACTTCCTGTAAAGAGCTTTATGGGATCAGGCCCACTATTCCTCTGTCTTGGACTCAGTCAAAGAAAGGATCTTATTGTGTTCTGGTTTGGGCACAGTAGATAAAGGAAGGATAAGTGTGAGATATTTTGACAGATTCAGATAAGGGAGGCAAAAAATTACAGCAAAAGTACAATTTTGAAAGTATTCAGTGTATAGGGATTTCCTTCTGTGGACTGCAGAGAGAGAGTACCACAAAGGGGGAAATAGGGCTGGAGAGTTGGAAAGTTTCCTCTTCTTCGAAGCAGGACTGGAAGAGGGTTGAGAGTTAGTCCTGTGGTGATGAGAGGAAATAGATAAAACTGTTTTGAGGATGGCCTCTTCAAATTCATCCTTAATGTTTGTTACAGAAAGGCCAGTAGTGCTAGCACTCTCAAGAATGAGAGTGATGAAGGATGGTGGAGTAGGAGGATGGAGAGAGGAGAATGAAGAAGAGGGGAAAGGTTGAGTAGATGGTCCGACTGAAGAGGGACCAGAGGTAGATGCTGGAGGTGCCTTAGAAGAAGGAGGTGGAATAGAGGAAGAAGGAGTGGGTGAAGCTGAGGGTTCAACAATGAAGGGAGTAGGATAGAAAATGTGTTTGGGAAGAGGTTTCTTGGAGGGTTCAAGAGCAGGTGGAGCAGTGAAGGGAGCAATAGGTGATGAAGGGGCAGGAATCTGCATGACTGGAGGAGGATCAACTGAGGTTGATGGCTCATAAGACCTGGAGACTTCCACATGCACAAATGGCCTAGTTGGCCCAAAAACTACCTCTACATGCTCAGAAGGCCTTGGTGGCCTGGTCACCTCTTCTGCAGGAATGGATGGCTCTACAATTGGTTCTTCCTACACTGACTGATCTTTTTGTACTAATGATCTTCTTGTACTGAATGATCTTCTTGCACTGACTGATCTTCCTGGTCTGTCACATCCCGAGAATTACACATCGGATATTAATTCGGATAATTCGAGTCAATACCGAGACGTGAACAGTCAGTAAATAAGCCTCTAGCTAGCACGCACTAAGTGTTTAACAACACAACATCATAATAGGGCCCAAATATTAACTCAAAGGAAGTTGTATTCAAATCTCATCTCATTGTATCAAAGTGAACTAATACAACCCTTAAACATTGTATAATAGGACTAAGACTCAATAAAAGGAAAAGTACATATGTTCATCACTTCCTACTACATGTTCTAACACTCAAAATACGAACTAAGGATAGACTCTCATATTGGGACGCTCATCACTCGGATGCATTTCCATCCTCGACTTGCTCCTCTTCTTGAATTTCATAATCACCTAGAATGGTTAAAAGTAAGGAATGAGCAAACTAGCCCAATAGGATTTATATCTCAATGTGCGGGCAATGATATAAGTGATTAGCAATTTAGAAAAAGGTAAGCACGATTGTCATGGTATGCATGTACGAATAAAACTCATTAAAACATGATACATGGACAAGCTAGATAGAGTGATCATGATAGAGTGAGATCTAGAACAATATAACGAGCAAGATGTTGTTAAGAGTGAGGCATGTAACAAGCACGCAAGATATTACTTTAAATTGTAATAATTATAGGATGGCCATATCAAGCAAGCAACAAGCACGAGCACGAACTTTTAACACGATTCACTTAATCAGGCACGTAGACACTAATGTACACCAAGGAAAGATCCACCTTGACATGCACACTAGGACACATGTATGTGGTTATTGTATTCTAGCATCCAACATGCAAGTACTCCCAGCGCAGATGCAACGCCAGTAATCATATACCCCATGGTTAACAGTATATTTTGACTCTCCGTCATTGGGGCTAGACTGGAGCCCTTGGACACTCTCAGTGCCCAGTCAGCATCTCATTTCATTTTAAATGTAGATACCCACAGTCATTTAATGGCCAATGATTTTCAAGATGTAAGCATGTGTAATGTCATCTTCATGATGATGATGAGAATAAGTAATAAGTAATGTGAACATGATGTCATGATAGAATAGTCAAGAGATAATTTTGGCAGCATAACGACACAATTTATACTTTAGTTCACTCTTTACATTAATGGCTTAAGTCTACATTATAAATCACACACACGAGAACAAGAGAAGAAAGGAAGTGCACGCTATCTTCAGGGAACATCAATGGTACAGCCAACTCGGTCTCCATGAGAGAATCCACAGAGTACGGAGATTTACGGAGGTCTTACCAGAAAGGTTGCTAGTCTACCGATACGGAATGACCGACAAAGAGCTTCCAATCCCCCAAGAAAGGGCTGCCTAAATGTGCAAGTGTGTAGTGAACACGTGTCTCAATCCACAATCCATCGGTCTCAAACTTGCGGAAAGCAATTAACATGATAGCATGAGATGAACTATGCATTTAACTAAACATGGTTTGTAAAATTTTAAGATAGCAATTAATCTTTTTTAACAAGCTAGAACAATAGATGATTCAATCACTAGTTGGCAGGAATAGATCATAGCATTAACTGAACAATTAGAATAGTCTTAACATCGTTACGTATTTAACATGGGTTGCTGGCTTTTAGGTCATTAGACAGACTGTACCATGCACCTTAATAATATATCATGCAAGACTAACATTAAACACTGTAAAAATAGGTATCGAGTCGGCTTTGAAATCGCGTCCTACACAGTGGATGCATTTAATAATGCAGTATACAGTCGAGAACATGACTAACTGTGAAAGGTTAAAATCGCGTCGGCCTACCTGGCCGCCTTTTAACTTGAATCGTGACGGGATACCCCGTCGCATTCATGAATATCATTAAAATATGAATATAAAAATCGGTGAAAAACTTTGAGCGGGAAAACCTGTTAAATCGCGTCGGCTGTTCCCGTCGCGGATCAGACCGGCGCAGAAAACCACATGGTGCGAAGTTTCACGCAGACCGTTGACTGGTCAGATGTTGAATCACGTCGAACTTCATGGTCACGGTTTACTGAATCGCATCGTCCAAGGCCGACGCGATACCAGGCGCTGGAATCGCGTCGCCTGAACCAGACGCGGTTCAAACCCAAAACCCGAAAATGCCTAAACCAGCAGCAATCCTCTTGCCATGCTTATATCTCTCTATCTACTGACATTTAGACAAAACTTTCAACATCAAACATGACAAGGACATCTAGTAGAAGGACTTTTATGTTTGGGGTTGGATCTAACTCAGTCTCAAATCACATGCAAAGCATGAAGAATGTAAAAAGCCCTAATAGTGCGCGACTCTTGGAAAATGCTTATAACTCAAGATGTACTCAATGAACTTCGATGAAACCACTTGGAAATGAAATTAGACTCGATGATATACATAAGGGTATATGATTTATTAAGATTGGCCCGAGAAAACCTACCTTTTGGGTTGAAGAAGTCACATTTTTCCAAACAATCTTTGTTCAGACCACTTGGAGGAGAACACTTACTGCACCCAGTCTACTGAATGAAAAATAGGCAAACCAGTGGGATTAGGAACTAGACATGACCCTCTTTCTAGGGGTATAAGCCTTGCAAGGTTTGGTTAAGGTTTGGCCTACCTTTGGTCGACTCCAAGAAGACTGTCTGCGCAGGTTGATGCAGACGCAACAGGGAAGAAGAAGGGCTTGGTGTGGTCGATCTCCTACTCCCCAGCCGCCAAGAACTCCTCCACATGACCCCAGAAAGATGGTAAACTTGACCCCAAGGGTTTTGTGGAGAGTATATGTGCATCTAGGGCTTTTAGAAGTCCCATTACAACAAGAGAGGAAGGGTTGCGGTTTTAGCATGCCCCCTTCCATGTTTTGAGAATCTCTCACCCCATTAGAGTTCTTGGCCATTAGGAAACCCCCAAGGATGGCTAGGCATGAATTTGAGTTGCCAAAAGAGCCTAATTGCATCCAATTTTATCCTAATTGCCTCTTTCTAATTTCAGCTCAATTAGGGATGTGAATTTCTATGTATTTTCTTGCTTCATTTTATTCTTGGGCCATATGTTGCCATTGGCCCAATTCTGATAATGGGTCATCTATACGTGATGTTGGAAGTCTCTCCAATGTGTTTATTTGATTTATGGTCGTGTCATATTTCCGTGTTAACGGTTTTCCAACCTTGTTTTCTAATTTAGGTAATTGGTCACCGTGTGACATACATTAGGCCAATCAAATTTTTCGTTGCACGAATTTCTTCGTGGAACATTTAGGAACAATATTTGGGGTTGATTTATAATTTTCACAGAATTTTTCGATGTGTTCTTGCATGTATGATAGTGGTACGTATATTTTAAACACTTCGATATTATGGAAATCATTTATTTCCATTTATTCAAATTTTTATTTAATAAATTTTTCGGGGTGCTACATGGTCTGACTTTTTAGAAGGCCCTGATGGCCCAACAGTGACTTCAGGTGATGATACAAATGGCCCTGGTTCAGATTCAATAGGAGGAACTAGAGTGACTTGAACAAAAGGATCTTGAGCTGAAGGGGGTGCTGCTGAAGCAGATGAAACCAAGTGATGTCTCACAAATTGTGTGAGATCAGTCACCATGGTCTTTAAACTGCATAAGTCAGATTTCATCTCTTGAAGCTCAGATCCTACTTCACACAGAACTCGGGCTTGAGAGCTTTGGCTGTGAATGACAGATGCACAATCTGCCTGAAGTGAACAAAATAGCTCTCCATGAGCATCCAACTATGTGACAACAGGGTCCAGATGAACGCATATCTTCATTTTCTTGGATTTGTTATGACCCCTTCTAGTGAGTCTAGGAATACTACTACTTACAACCTTTTCTCTTCCAACATCACCAACAGCTAGCTCATCATGCATAGTTGCAAATTCTGTTTGCTGGTGAGCATTATCATCATCATCATCATCAGAAGCATCTTCCACTATACCTTCTTGAAAGGGATCTTCAAAGACAGCAGCAGCAGGCTCCCTCTGAGCTAGAGCATCTTCCATAGGAACTTCTTCTGATCGGCCCAGAGGCATACCATCTAGAACAACTTCTTCATGCTCTTCTTCAACATGAGTTTCTTCAATTGGAGCACTTTGTGATTCCTCAATAGGGATTGCTACATGCTCCCCCTCAGTTTGAGCAACTTCCTCAATAGGACTGGTAAAAGTGTCCTATACGATAGGAGTTTCTAATTTAGGTTCAGGTACAACTCTTTCAGTTGATTGCTTATAAGGCCCAATTGGCTCAATGTGCTCAGGAGCAATATCCTCAATTCTCCACTTAGTAAGTGTGGATGCAACAGGTTCACGATCCCCAGCTGTAGTTTCAGCTTCTTGAACAGATGGAGCTTTAGTAGCAGAAGTATCTCCTATAATGGCTCCTCTTTCTGCCATGGAAGTCTTTGACCAAACATTTGCAGACAGAGAAAACCACTTATCTTCAAATTTCTGGTTCAGATGGGCTACCTCATTTTTTCCAATAAATCCCCTTCCAGATCAACTGCAAAATATCGAAAAATTCTGGTAAGTAGATGTGCATAGAGAAGAGATACTGCCAACTTGTTCTTCTTATCCCAAATAAGTTCATTTGCAGACTTCATTTTTCAAACATAATTTGTGCCATATTCACTTTCTGATTTTGCACAACCCAGAACATGATATCAGCGTCTCTTTTGTACATTGAGAAAAGTGGCACTATGAGGTACTAAAATTTGGCAAACAATAAAGTGCAGTAACCTATTGAAAGCATTAAACTGATTTATGTCTATTTTTCCTTCCCTGAGCTTATACTTAGTACCAATAATCCCAAGGCCTTTGGTGTAGCACCTCAGAAATTTTAATTACATAAAAATTCAAATAAATAGAAATAAATAATTTCCATAATATCATAGTATTTAAAACATACGTATCATCATCGTATGTGCTAAAACACGTCGAAAAAATTCTGTAAAAATTATAAATCAACCCCACACATTATTCCTAAGTGTTCCACGAAGAAATTCATGCGACAAAAAATCTGATTAACCAAGTGTACATCACATGGTTACCGATTATCCAAATAAGGAAACAAGTCAGAAAACTGTTAACACGGAGTTACGACGCAATCATAACTTAAATAAAAATCGATGTTGAGTCATAATCGATATTTAAGTGAAATTGATGTTTGAATGAGATCAATGTTTAAGTGAAATCGATGTTTGAATGAAATCTATGTTCAAGTGAAATCGATGTTTAAGTGAAATCGGTGTTTGAATGAAATCGATGTTTGAATGAAATCAATGTTTAAATGAAATCGATGTTTAAGGAAATCGATGTTTGAATGAAATTGATGTTTAAGCGAAAAGAATAGAAGAGAGTACAGACTTTTGTATATTGTACAGATTGTGCTTTGCAAGTTCCCCGACGTCCCCTTGCTGTGGAGATCATCCAGGAGCCCAGAGGAGGAAGATCTAGGAGGGAGTTCTGCACTTTCTTGGGACTGCCCAAGGAGGGCTTCACCAACACCCTAGATCCTTTGGGGCAATTTTTAAAAGGCAAGTGACCTAACCATAATGTCCCCGTATGAGTCTAGGTCGGTTTTACAATTTTTATGGATTTTCCCTCGAGTCCTAGACCCTCACATTCACTCAATCTTGAGAGTTCGGGTCTGTGTTTCTGCACAGACCTGCATTGACGGCAAGGTCACTAGACGCCGATATCATGCTTGGCATCCATCGACCATGCCGCTGACCCTGAGTCAGCAGCCAGAGACCGCCGCCAAGTTCCTCTGGATAGAACAGTGACCTGTTCTGCCCTTCCTATACACTATTTTCGGTATGGTTTCCGTGATGAGGATATATGGTAACCCTATACACTATGTATATTGTCAATTTTTGGTGTGTGTATGAGTGTGGTGTGTGATGGTGAATGTTAGAAAAGTGTATCTCATGAGCTTGTAAGCATAAATTGTGATAATCTTGTCCATCCATGTGTCATGATTAGGATTAGTCTGAATGCCTTAGTTTTGTCAAATCATGAAGATTTGTAGAACAGTATATGCATACCCAATTTTGGTAAATTGTCCATGTTTGTATAAATTGCTAATAAATTCGGTTCGGTAAATAAAAAGGCATGTAAGAATGATTTGTGATGATCGACCTACAATTGTATGATTTAGGGTAAATTCTTATTCTCAGATCATGTATATGATAGAAATCTCTGCTCAAATAGTAAGTGGTAAAGATGCATGATGTGTTAAACTCCATGTCAACCTAAATTATGAATGGCATGCTAAATAAATGTTTTATTTTCTGTAAATTCTATTTAGCTCAGAAAAATCTAAAAAATTGAGTGTATGATCTAGAACCCGAAAATAGCATGTGGTTAAAATTTCAGGTCATTTGGTCCAGTATATAAGAATTTATGTATTTTCCATGTGAATTATAGAAATCTACGTATGATATCGTAATGTGATTAGATAGTGCTTAAACCTAACTTGAATGGTGAAATTACTGTGTGTTAAGCTCTTGAAATCTATAGTGCAATGTTAGAAAAAACAGAGATGTGCATGTGAGTGAGAAAGTGAATGAGATGAAAAGTGCTATGTGTAAACCATGTGTAAATCGGTAAAATGTATAAAGTGTAACTGTGCCAATGTGACACTGCTTCCGTAGAGGGCAGTGGAGCTGTATCAGGGAAAAGTCCCCCTGAGAAAGTTCAATGTGTAAGTGACCCTAAGGGCATTAGGGGGAAATCCTGGAGGTGGACAAGTACCACTGGTTAGGGTGGAGACTTGTTCTCCCGGTCTGCGCAGTCCAAGAGTCGCCATTGGAATGCCTAGATGGCGTCTATGTGTAATGTGATGGTATATGTCCTTCTTTGGTGGTTTGGACTATGTGTCACAGCACCTAAAATGTGTAATGTGTAATGTGTAATGTGTATGTGTTCATGTGTAAATGTGTAAGTGAACAAATGTGAAATGTGTATGTGTAAAGTGCAACTATATGAAAGAGGAAACTTGTGTAAAGAAAATATGAAATTCTAAATGTGAGAATATGTTGTTGAAACCCATGAGACAAATCTGAAATCATGTGAATCAGTAAATTCATGTTATTATCATCATGTTTATATGTGCAAAGATGCCTAGAATCCATGTTAGGGATAATTGGTGAACACGGGTACAAGATAGCATGATGGGTTGTTCACATGATATGTTTTACGCAATATTGTAGCTCTCATGTATAGATTTTTAGCCATGAAACCATGTGAAATCAGCAACTTAAAGCATGTGAAAACGTTATGCATGTGTTTAAGAACCGGTAAGATCCATGCTAGTCCTGTTTCCCTTTTATGAATGCACAATGTTCATGTTGGTAGCTCTCATGTCCTAGTTCTTTAAGGACAAAGTTTCATGAGTACATTGAATAGAGAGCATGTGATAGGTAAATTTTATTCTTAGAAATCTGAAAGCATGATCCATGTATAAAATTGTAAAACTTTCATGATATGTTGAAACCTTAAAATGACTAGCATGCTATGCTTGAAAATTGTAAATGTGCATGTAGAAACCGCTATGACTTATACGTGTATGTTATGGATAGTGTTTCTTGCTGAGTTTTTGGACTCACTCCTTGCTTCGGCGTACAGGTGTAGTTGGTGACGTGGCACCTTTGGAGGAGACAGAGGAGACGGACTCCGAGCGCGGAGATTAGCTAGTTTTGGAGCTCCTTTGTGATTTGTGTATTTCATAGTATGTAATTTGAACATTGTATTAGAATTATCATGAAAAGGATGTATAAGTGTGGACATTATGTATTTAAATTTCAGCAGTTTAAATTATGTGAACTTTTAGTTCCTTATTGTTAATTGCAAACTTCATGTATGTTAATGTGGATGATGAATGAATGAAGACAGATGTCTTTTACTTCCGCTACTCTGTTGTATATTCGCGTGTATCTCAGCTGTTAGTATCGTTTGGGTAAATGTCCCACTGTGAGGACTCTTGCTATACCGACGTGGGTTGGTATAACCGTACCGGTACAATGAGGGCCGTCACAATATAGTTCATTAAAGGCTTCTTCTAAGTTATCTGAATCAGAATCATTACAAGAAGAAAAGGATGAGTCTGAAGTTACCTTGTCTTTTGTGTTGGCCATGAAAGCCAAGTTGGCTTCTTCTTTTTCTTCATTGCTTGAGCTCGACTCGCTGTCTGAGTCACTGTTGTTGTCCCAAGCCGCTGCCATAGCTTTCTTCTTGATCTTCTTAGTTTTCTTGAACTTTCCTTCTTTCTGTATTCAGATTTCTTGAGCTTTAGACACTCTGCCTTGATATGTCCTGGTTTCTTACACTCGTAACAGATTGATTCGGTCTTCTTTCCATCCTTGACTTTGAACCTCTTGAAGTCTTTTCCTTTCTTAAAATGTCTTCTTCCTTACTGATACTTCTTCTTCTTGGTTAGGATGCGTTGTAGTCTTTTTGATAGCATTGCTTCTTCATCTTCGCTGTTGCTTAAGCTTTCATTTTCATATGATGATTCTTCTGATCCATTCTCTTCAGCCTTGAGAGCATTGGTCTATTTCTTTTGCTAGAGGATTCTCCTAGTCTCTCCATGTTGATCTCATGGGCCATAAGGGATCCAATGAGTTTCTCCAATGACATCCTTTTCAAGTCATTGGCTTCTTCTATAGCTGTTACCTTGGGAGTCCAAGAAGATGGTAAGGATCTAAGGATTTTCCTTACCATGTCTCCCATCTCATAGTTTTTTCCTAATCCAGCTAACCTGTCGGTGATGTTTGTAAATCTTCTGAACATCTGTGTAATGGTTTCTCCCGACTGCATCTAGAACCTCTCGTACTGTGTCACTAGAAAATCTATTCTTGTTTCCTTTACTTTGTCAGTACCTTCGTAAGTGATTCTTAGTTTCTCCCACATCTCCATTGTTGATTTGCAGGCTGAAACTCTATTAAATTCTTTCTTGCTAAGTGCACAGCATAATATTCTCTTAGCTTTGTAGTAGAGAGAAATCTTCTTTCTATCATCTTCTGTCTAGTTGTCTCTATTGTTTAGAATGACTAGATCGCCTCTTCTACTATGGACCATAATTGAAAATCAAATCCTTGTTGGAAGTACTCCATCTTATTTTCAAGTATGTATAATCTTCACCATCGAATAGTGGTGGCCTGTTTACTGACTGACCTTCGAAGTGACTTTGGGCTGCCATTTGATCTTTTCTTTTCAGATCGTTAGATCTTCTTCTATGTCGAAGAGACTAGCTCTGATACCACTTGTTGCCCAGCTAGAAAGCCCAGAGGGGGGGTGAATGAGATTCTTAAAATTTTTGAGAACCTAAAATCTGTTCACAAAACAGTCACACAAAACATACTTCGATAGTTGTTAGTGTTAGTAAAGGTAAACAACAAACACACAAAGGCAATCACACTACACAAGGATTTATCCTGGTTTGGATCCCCTCTCCTTAGGAGTCCAACGTCCAGTCTCTGAGCAATACCTCAGGATTTCACTACCTAAGGGTACAGTCCCCCTCAAGGACACTTACACACCCAACCGCAGCTGGTCTTGTAAGGCCCCGAATTTTCTTTTCCCACTTCTGTTTTATGTATATGGTGTTTACTTATTTTGCATAAATGGCATGCATGAAGATGATGCATATTATATATAAATCTTGCATGTGTATATGCGAGGATGTATGTTATATATGTGAATATAAGTAATTGGCCAATTTTGTGTATAAGTATCTATTCAAATATTATGCAAGTACCATCTAAATATTGAAGTATACCTTATATTGCCCATTTCATAAATATTGTGTGCGAAGGTATGAAGTGCATATGTGTAGGTACGTATGTAGATTATCATATGCATGTGATAATTGTGTACTTAATTTTACATATGTAACACCTTGGTATACTTAGGTATGCATGAGTATACTTAGTTGTAAACGTTGTTCATTTGCATGGTGTAGTTAAGGTGTACATGGTACTTGTACATTTTATAATACATATAAAGTGCAAGTATGGTAGGTGTATTTAGTAGTGTATATGGAAATCCTATATTCCTCACGAATAACATGCATGTATTCTGTGATAACTAGGTGAGAATAAGCGATTAGCTAAATTGTGCATAGAGTACATATTAAGGAATTCCATGCATATAGTACTTAAGTAATGTTGTACAAGCTTAGTCTAATTACCGGTGTGCGTGTTATTGTATCTATCTATTCGTGTATAATATACGTAAGTATGTTACATCCGTGTACGTATGCTATATATATATATATATATATACATTGTATGCGTATGAAGATATCATGTACGTGTTATTATCTTGTGTACCTGTGTATGCATGTGTGTGATTAATAGTAAATATTGGATGGTTACATGGTGTAGTGGTGTATACACTATACTACATAGGTTTCATGTGTATATATGTGTGGATTAAGCTTGGTTCTGCATGATTTTAAGTTCTGGCAGAAGGATGTCTTGGCGTCAACATGGATGGACGCCCATAATATGTCAGCGTCCATATCGACTGACGTCAACCCTAATGTAGCCGTCCATGGATGTGGACGCCAATATCCCTAATTTTCTGTGCGCAACAGAGCACAGAGAACACCCATTGGGCCAGGCTTCTGATTGGGGAGATGTCTTCCCACCGGCCCTTTCATGTCCCTTCAGCCCTGCACGAGCCCCTCTTGTTCCCTAGTTTATGAAACACACCCCTTTGGCAACCTAGAGAGCTCTCTTGGCTCTTTACTAGAAAGGAAACCCTAACAGAGAAAGAGAGGAAGGACTGACCTTGGAGGGCTTGGATCCGCGACTGGAGGCGTTTCCTGGTGATCTTCTACGACAAGGAGAAAGACCATACGTAGGAGGAGGCTCCCCCGGCGCTGGACTGCGGCCTACAACCCCCTAGAACCCGGAGCCAAGGAGTTTTGGAGGCTTCTTGGCACTGCCCAAGGAGAGCTTCTCCAGCCATTAGATCCGTTTGGAGATTTATTTAGAGGCAAGTAACCCATAGATCTCAATCCTATACATGTTCCCTAGGTCCCAGTAATTTTTATGGATTTTAAATCGTGTCCTGGACCCTCCTTTTCACTGAGTATTTGGGGTTCGGTCTGTGCTGTTGCATAGACAGGAACTTGGCGTCAATGCCATTGACGCCAAGGTCTCCCATAGGCGTCCAGCGATCGTGCCGTCAAACTCTTGAACGGCCAGAGGTTGCCGCCAAGTTCTTCAGGATAGAACAGTGAGCTGTTCTTCCTGATAGATGATTATTTTCGATATGTTTTCGCCATGAGGATATAGTGTAAATCCTATATGCTATGTAAAATGGATAATGTGGGTGTGTGTGTGGAAATTTCTGCATTTTCTGTGGATGGCATGAATTCTTTTGATTATTGAAATTCATGTTGGAAAAAGGATGGATTATGCATGTTCATCTACTGTCTACCTAATTCCTAAAAATTTAATGCCCTAGATTTTTCTATACCATGTGTATATGTATCAGTCCATGCCCTGAAAATTTGAGAAATTTTCCATGACTATGGAATTTACTGAAAATTCTGTTTTGGAAATAGGAGACATGCATAGGAATTGTAAAATCTACAGTAAATTGTGTATTGTGCAATAAATCCGAGGAAAATTTCTGTGTTGACAAATATGTTAGGTTCAGGACTGTGAACTGTTAAACCGATGTTCATGTTATGTTCCATGTTAAATCAAATTATGAACGGCATGAGATTTCATGTTTTAATTTCTGTAAATGTAATATGGTTAAGAAAAATATGAAAATTTGCGTGTGTGATTATAAACCTGAAATGTGTCTGTGGTTAAAATCTCAGGTTGTTTTGATAACAATAAGTATCGTTATGGATTTTTAATGAGAAAAATGACTATGTGAGCATGTTAATTGTAATTTGATGTGATTTAGTAGATTTCAGTATAGTTATATCTGTATTATGATTATTTGGTAGTTGCAACAGTGAAGTTAAAATCAGTGAATGAGGACTTATGTGTGTGTGAATTTTTGCATGAGTGTGTGTGCATGAGACATGGGGAAACAGTGGTATAAGTGTGTAAAACGGTTAATGTGATAAAGATAACCAAATATGCCCATAAGACACTGCCACCTTAGATGCTTGGAGCTGTACTGTAGTGGTGCCCCTACGGGAAAGCTCAAAGTGTTACACCCTAGGAAAGGGTCTTGATAAAGTGTACACCCTGGCAAAGGGTCTTGAAAAATCCTGGAGGTGGACAAGTTCCACTATAATGGTGGGAAGGGCTTTCCCGGTTTCTGCAGAGACTAAGACTTATCACTGCGCCGGTGATTAAGTAAGCGAATGTGACCAAGTGTGTGTTATGTGACATCTAATGGTGGTTTGGGCTGTGTCTTGGCATTTAAAAAATAACCATAAGTGTGATGTGAAAAGTGACATGTGTTCAATAGCACAAGTATGTGCGAGATATGTGTAAATGTGGCACAGGTTATGTGCAAAAGTGAAGTGATAAGAAGTGTGTGTGTAATACCCCATATAAGAATATGTTAAATGGACTAAATCAGCAGACTACCAACAACCCGGACTAGTCATTTTCAGAGCTCGAGCAGGAAAAGAACTCTGAAGTTAAGCGTGCTCAGTTGGGAGTAGTCCCAGGATGGGTGACCTTCCTGGAAGTCTACCAACTGGCACAGTTGTTGGGCCAGTTTGCTGGTTGGGTCATCACAAATGGTATCAGAGCCTTACCTAGCCGGAAGTGCAGGAACTAAGTGCCACACAGGACAAAGTGCTACGCTATGGGAGCCACCTCTTGAAGCCATAATGGCACAAAGTGCTACATAGTGGGAGCCACCTCTTGAACCTGTGGGGGCCACCTCTAGAATCCTGCCTGCCTGGGGTTTGATTGTGTGCTATGTGTGAGCAGCGACGAGGACGTCGCTTATATAAGAGGGGTAGATTGTAATACCCCATATAAGAATATGTTAATGGACTAAATCAGCAGACTACCAACAACCCGGACTAGTCATTTTCAGAGCTCGAGCAGGAAAAGAACTCTGAAGTTAAGCGTGCTCAGTGGGAGTAGTCCCAGGATGGGTGACCTTCCTGGGAAGTCTACCAACTGGCACAGTTGTTGGGCCAGTTTGCTGGTTGGGTCGTTACAGTGTGAGTGTGAAAGAGGAATTAATGGCAAATGTGTATGAGTATTGTGTGATAGAACAAAGTGAGTGTATGTGAAAGCCAAGGTTCATCATGTGGTTATGTGTAATGAGAAAATAGTATAAGTGTAAATGACAATAGTGTTGATTGATAAATTGTTTATTGATGTGTACAAATGTGTATGTGTATGTGTTTATGTATAACTTATCACTAAAAGTGATGTTACTACTAGTACCAAAATGTAAGTATATGCTTTCATATTCATGGAATTTGAATGGTTGGATGCACATGTGTGTAGTATCATGTTGTATAGTTAAAAGTGATCCCTATGTAAGGGTAAAATGAATGTCATAGATTTTATAGAAAATCAGCAAGCTAAATGTAAGTAAATTGTTATGGCTGCATGCAAAGTGAGTTAGAAATCATGCTAGCAATGAAACCTATCTCGCATATGTTTTTCCACGACTTAGTTATGAAGTTTTACAATGATGTGAGTAAAGTGTGAAGGTATGTAAATGTGTATTTGTACTTATGATAATGACGCCATGTTATTAGAAATCTTGTTAGATTATAGTTTTACATGTGTTAGAATAGTTGTTTAATACAATCCCATGTGAACCTATTTTGTTTATAGCACAAGCATGTATGATTAAATTGCTGAAATTCTATTGTGTTAAATTGTTAAAAAGCATGTATGTATTGAATCTTAAGTTACTTGCTGAGTCTATTACATAGACTCACTCTTGCTAATCATTTCAGGAATTAGCAGTGGAGGAGCTAGCAGGAATTGAAGTGGAGTTGGACTAAGTGATTGAAGAGTTGTAGTTGATATTTCATAAGTATGTAATGCTACAATTGGAAATTTGGATTTTGTTCAAATGTACTTGGAGTCGGCTATGTAATTGGAACATTTTGTACTTATGTTATCTCTTGTTGAACTATACAGACTGTGGTATGTGGATTTAAAAGTTGATGGAATGAGATTCATTTAAATTCCGTTGCATTTATTTAATTCTATTTTTGTATATCTCAGCTCATTTGTTACTTGTTGGGGTATTCTCCCCTGTAGCGGCTTGCTCTCATCCGACGTGGGTTGGTATAACCGTACCGGGTGGAAGTGGGTCATTGCAGGTCTTCTCTTCACAACTCAAGAGGAATTACAACACCCTGGATCCCATCAGGTCTTCTTCTACTACACGAAGGGAAACAAACACCCTGGAAACCACCAGGTCTTCCTTCAACACGAAGGGAAGAAAAGAACACAAGAATATGGAAATGAAAACAAGCCCCTAGATCAAGCTTATACAATGCTAGATCTGAAGCTAAGACTGAGAAGAAAGGATCTCGAATTGATCTCTCTCAGTACTAGAGGCTCTCTCAAGGACTACACTATCTCAGAGAGAGGCTCTCTCAAGGATCTACACTAATCTCAGAGAGCAAGAGCTAGAACAGATGTGAGTGAAAAACTTGGCTCTTCAGTTTTCTCACAAAAGACTTGAAAAAATCGTTGTAAGCGTTGTCTAACAATTCAAGGTGTCTTCTTCTAGAGCTTTAGTCTTCTTTATATATCTTCTATTTGAAATTTGAACGTTGAAGTGCCTGTTGTCTCTAAGCTTTTGTTTACGTTAGACTGCATGTCACTGTAGAGCTTCTTGTTCAGCAGTCTTTAGCTTTCCATGCACGCAACAAGAGAGATAGGGTCTTCTTTGATGTCTGTTATCTTCCATATTTTCCAACGTTGTATTGAGATGTGTTGTCAGAGACCTGCACACATTAAATGCTAAAACAATAGACAACTAGGGTGTCTCTTGTTGTCAGTCAACGTTAGAATGATTTTATATCAAAAAAGGAAGTTCCATTCTATTCTTCTAAAAAGATGTTTACAGTATAAGCATGGAAATAGAAGATATCGTTTGCATGCAGTGCAGTGATATGATCAGTCATAATAAATGCATGGATGTGAGAAAAAAGCGAGGGAAGACTTTGACTTTTCAAACTATCTGAGAATAGGTTTGAATATCAAGTCGTTATACATCATGAAATCGATATGATTATGACTTATGAAATCATTGTGTTGATGAGTCGTTATTCATGTGAATCGTTATACATTCATAAGCAAATCGATGTACACACAAATCGTTATGCATTAATAATCAAATCGTTGTAGAGACAAATCGTTATGATACTATCAACAAATCATTATGGACGGGTTGTTATAACCAAATTGTTGTTTAATGTATCGAATCGTTACTGCGACCAAGTCGTTGTGTAACTTAATGAATCGTTATGAAACTTAACGAGTCGTTGTGAAACCAAAATCGTTGCGAGAGCAAATCGTTGTTCTCACTTATCAAATCGATGTGATGACCAAATCGTTGTGAGAGCAAATCGTTGTTCTCACTTATCAAATCGATGCAATGACCAAATCCTTGTGAGAGAAAATCGTTGTTCTCACTTATCAAATCGATGCGAAGACCAAATCGTTATGAACCAAGTCGTTATGTTTTCTTAGCAAATCGTTGTGAGATCGATGCGATCACTTAGCAAATCGTTATGGAAGCAAACCGTTATGCTTTCTTAGCGAATCGTTGTGAGATCGATGCGATCACTTAGCGAATCGTTATGGAAGCAAATCATTGCGATCTCTTAGTGAATCGTTATGAGAGGCAAATCGTTGCGATTGCGATCTCTTAGTGAATCGTTATGAGATAGACTGCAATAGAATAGCAATGACTTATGAAATCGTTATAAAACCAAAATCGATGTGAATGAGGAAATCCTTATGATTCTAAGGAAATCGTTATAACAACTAGAGATGCGATGTGTACTTAGAAAATTATATGCTTCGGACTGTAAATGCTGGTATGAAGAATACTTACCAGTTTAGCTTGTATTTCTTTGTTCGATTTCCTGTGCTCAAATCTACTAGAAAATATATTAGAAATGCACATTGTCTTATTTTGTTAATCACCAAAATAGATATTTCATTTATTTAAATTAGATGGGGAAAATCTGATCATCAAAAATTCCCGCTCAAAAGCCTTCAACCAAAATCATCCACGTGTCCTTAAACTCAGATATGGAAAAATGGTCGAAGTGTGTCGACACAACATGAGTTATGTGTCAACACATGTTCCTGGCTTTAAGTCCTGGCAGCTTTGTCTGTTGAGTTGTTTCAACACACTTTGCACTTGTGTCGATACACTTTCCACTGACTAAAAAATAAGCTTCTGGAAGGGACAGGATGTGTCGACACACAATCATCCTCTGTCAACACTACTAGCACTTAAGTTCTGACTGTTTCCTAGATACATGCACTGTGTCGACACAACATCAACATATGTCGACACCACTGATTCTTTTATACTTCACTACTTACTGGATGCATGGGATGTGTCGACACCATTGCACTTGTGTCGACACAACTGGCTTGCTTTCTTGATTATTTGCTCTGGAATTGAATCATGTGTCGACACATTATCTGAATTGTGTCGACACCACTGTCATCATATGAACATTTCTGTGAGCTACACATAGAAAATAGTGCTAGATATGATTGAATAATGATTTCCTCATTTGTATGGATCATAGTTAAACATCATCAAAACAAGAGATCCAACAATCTCCCCCTTTTGATGATGGCAACTATGATTCATTTATCAATTTTGTCTTCTCAAACAAGATGTTTTAAGGCAATCATGTACACATTTCCATTGCACACAAAGAAGACAATCAAATCACAAATTCATATCACTTATCACAAAACACAACATTCATTGAAGGTTGAATTGCATTCACATGATGTTCATATCAAAACAAACATAACATTCAATTGGTCAAATCCCAAAATAAGCAAACATAACTCTCAATGTTTAAACCATCACCATCAAAAAGAACTAAAGAAGAACCCATTACACCCTTTCTCCCCCTTTGACATTATCAAAATAAAAAGAGCATCAGGGAGATGGAGGAGGAGGAGGCAGTTTGTCCTCAATAGACTTTATTTGTGCTTCCAAATCATCCAATTATTCCGCAGCTGGAGTTGCATAGAAGTCAGTCTTGTATGAGCTAGTTCACGAACTACAACTCACACACGTGTTTATCTGATGTGAACCCACGATCAGATTAACACACACACATGTATCAAGCACAACAACCGCTTGAACACCACCACACACACCCAGTATAGAATAGAAAGAATAGAGAAGGGTTTGAGAGTTGAAGAACAAATCCAATTAGCAAACTCTTCCTCTGAACGTCCTCCAGGAGTTCAAGCTTCGACTATGAGATCAGATGTTAATGTAGATGCTGAATCCAAGACGTTCGGACTTCACCTTCCGCTTCAAGAGTCTTTCGTTTCTGGTTCTGGGCGATAGGTTGAAGCAGAGCAGCAGAACAGAGCTTCTTGTGAGAACTCTTTAGGGTTTTCCCTTGAAGGCTGCTTGTGTACGAGATTTGTCGCAAAATGTTGCTTATATATGATGGTTAACATATGGAGAGTCGTACTCCATAGAAACACTACGTTTGGCAACTTGCAAAACTTTCCGTGATTTGATTTCGGTTCGTCTGTCGACACGTATTGGACCTACTGTTGACAGGCGTAGACAATTTGTGAAGAACCAGAAGGTTGAAGGCTCTGACTGTGTGCATCTGTCGACAGGTGGTCTGCTGCTATCGACAGGCGCAGGCCTTCCAAAACTTGTTGTTTCTGATTGACTGAATCTGTCGACAGGGAAGCTCATGCTGTCGACAGGCAGTGCCTTGGCAGAACTGGTTCTTTCTGACTGATTGTATCTGTCGACAGGTCCTTGCTGGCTGTCGATAGGTACCTTGTCCTTTGACTTTTTCTTGATCTTTCAAGCTTGTTTTTGGCACATGTCTTGCATGATATATCTCCTACAAAAGTAAACATAATTAGTGAGATATTATGAGCATAAAATCAAACATTGTACCAAGTTGTTATGACAAGTTATTATTTTGAAGATCTCATGCATTTAAAACTCAATTCACATTGTTTATCACTTGTTTGCATTATACATCATTGCACATCAATGTTCATCAATATTCATCATCAAAAACATGTTGTATTGATTAACTAGAATGTGAGCTCAATCTTCTCAACAGGAGAACCCAACATTCTCCATGAGAACCCAACATTGCGGACTGACTGGAGGTCTGTATCCAATGGTGTAGGCTTGGCTGTGGTTCAGCAAGTTAGTGGATATCTCAAGGTTGTTCCTCTTGAGGACTAGACATAGGTATTGAATAGATCAACACTGAACTAGAATAAATCATGTTGCACTATGTGTATTCTTGTGTGGTTGCATTATCTTAATTGTTCTGGTTTGTCCTCTCTTACCATTGTATCTATTTCCTACCTATCAATCAATCTTTTCTATAGAATTCATATCTTTACCTAAGTAGGTTTTACACTTGATAAATCAACAAATATAATTTAATATCACGATTAAGACCTATTCACCTCCCTAGGTCCCTTTAGCTTGGGCAACAAGAGTCCATTCTGACTATGAGACTCAATTCTTTAAGTGACTGTGAAACTCGATTCTATGATTGAGACTAAATTCTTTATAACTCTATGACTCGATTTTTTTAAGGCTCTCATATTTGATTTTTATTAGTTTGAGACTCAATTTACAACTAAGACTCAATTCCTTAACTCTGAGACTTGATTATTTAACTCTTGTTAGGACTCATTTTTGTCTTTTGCTGAGACTCAATTCTATCTTACTATTTAAGACTTGATTTTTATCTTCTATTGAGACTCTATTTTGACTTACTATTTAAGACTCAATTTTTACCTTCTACTAAGATTCGTTTTTGATTTACTATTTAAGACTTGATTTTGTCTTCTATTGACACTCGATTATGACTTACTATTTAAGACTTAATTTTTATTTTCTACTAAGACCTGATTCTGACTTGCTGTTTAAGACTCGATTTTGATGAGTAATTAGGGCTTGATTCTGACTTTGACTTCTGACTCTTACTAAGAGTCAAATCTAACTTGGACCGGATTCTAATAGATTTGACAATAGGAGTTGGTTCTTGAAGGTTTGAGGGTCAGTTCTTGGTGATTCAAAGGTCTAGGAGTCAATTTATTCATGCTTTGGGATATCATATATATCTTGACTTCCTAGTGGTAAGATTCAATTCTAAAGAACTCTAACTACATTGAAATTCAAGCTCTATGAATAGAACATTAACTTAACGAAGGTTTCAAGAACAAAATTCTATTCAAGGAAGGAGAATCATGTGACATGATGATGAAATTCAAGGTAACTCTGAACTATAGCTATAAAAGGCACATGAACATGGTCTTTTAGCAACATAAATAATAAAACTCAAGAAGAATCATATAGTAGTATTATTCTGAAGGAAAGATAATGATGCACATTGTTCTACATGCATGGAGGTACCTTCAAGAACTATTCTTCAAGTTTTTGCCATGAGATTTCCTATAGAAGGGATTAATCATGTTTAGCCTGAGAGAATATCTACCATTATGATAATTTGAGAAGAAATAAATGAAGCACATTGAAGAACAGCAGTCTCTCGAGCTTGCTGCGATCCTTCTCCCTCCATCTGACCTTGCCCACATCTGAGAATTTCTCAACAATAGTAAGAGTTGTTGGGTTCACATTCTAAATAATAACTACAACATATTTTTGATGATGAACAATGTGAACAATGTGAATTGAGTTTAATGCATGGAATCTTCAATAAATGTCTTGACATAATAACTTGATACAATAACTTGATTATATATGTTCATAATATCTCACTAACTAAGTTTATTATTGTAGGAGATATACCATGCAAGACATGTGCCAAAATCAAGTTTGAAAGGTCAAGCAAAGCCAAAAGACAATGTACCTGTCGACAGCCATCTAGACCCTGTCGACAGATACCAACAATCAGCAACATACATGTTTTGGAAAACAAGCCCTGTCGACACCAACAAAGCCTCCTGTCGACAGAAGCATACAGTCAAAAACTCACAGTTCTGGAAAACATGTGCCTGTCGACAACACCAAGGCACCTGTCGACAGATTCACACAGTGAGAGCTTCAACAAAACTTCCAGACTTCTGGAACTTGGCACACTGTTGATCCCTGTCGACAGCAAGTGTATGACCTGTCGACAGACGTACAGAATCTTCAGAACCCAAAAGTTTCAAAGTTACTAAACTTGGTGTTTCCTACTACCACATCTTTCCATATGTAAACACCACTATGTAAGTAACTTTCTGAAGTTAATCACGTACACAAGCAGCCTCCAAGCAAGAACCCTAAAAAGTTCTCAAGAGAAGTCTTGCTCTGTTGCTCTGCTTCAACCTACCGCCCAGAACCAAGAAGAGTAGTCTCTCTAGCGGAAGGTGAAGCCTGAACGTCGTGGATTCAAGTGTCTCCATCAACTTGTGATCATCAAGACGAAGCTTGAAGTCCAACCAGACATTTACCAGAAGAGTTTACAAATTGGATTTGTTCTTCAACTCTCAAACTCTTCTATGTTTCTACTTTTTCATATCTGTGTGTGTGTGTTGTGTTTCAAGCAGTCCTTGTGCTTGATACATGTGTGTGGGTGTTGATCTGATCATGGTTGCACATCAGTTACACGTGTGTGTGAGTTGTAGTTTGTGAACTAGCTCATAAGCAGATTGTTCTGCGTGTGTGTGTGGCCCGTGGATGTAGGATACACGAGTTGTGTACTCCGAACCACGTAAATCTGTGTGTCTCATGGTTTGAACGCTTTTACGCTAGATGTTTGGTAGGCACGGCGTCTATACACACGTATTGTAGTTTGCTATCTATCTGTCATCAAGTCATACACATCCAACATAGTGAAACTCTGTTCTTATCGTTATAATCTGTGTTTTTAAAGAAAAGAAGGTGATAAACATTTTTTTAAATCGACAGTAATCTATTCAACCCCCCTTCTAGATTACCATATAGGGAATTCCGCAACCCTTCAATTGGTATCAGAGCCGAGTTTCTCCTATTTACTGCTTTATCTGTTTGATCTTGCGATCAGGAGATTCACGGTCTAATGGAATCTAACAAGGGGTATATGGCCGAGGGACACTCAGTGACTAGGCCACCCTTCTTTGATGGCACTGACTACCCGTATTGGAAAAATCGGATGCAGGTATTCTTGAGAGCTCAAAACTTTGAACTATGGAAAATAGTCAGAAAAGGAGCATACGAACTGCCTCAGGATGAGGATACCTGGACTAAGGATCAGATCGCCAAGGGGACACTCAACTGGAGCGCCCTCAACATGATGCAGTGCGCAGTCCACCCAAAGGAGTACTCAAGAGTCTCCACATGCACCTCAGCAAAGGAGATGTGGGACAAGCTTGAGCTGATCTATGAAGGTACGTCTGAGGTAAGAGAATCAAAGGTAAGCATGTTGGTTTCAGAATATGAAATGTTCAAAATGAATAATGATGAACCATCTCTGACATGTTTGCTAGATTCATGATAATTATAAATGGATTGAAAGGTCTTAAAAAGAATAATCAGAGAGTGACTTGGTGAGGAAGATACTTCGGTCTCTTCCATCCTCATGGAACACCAAAGCCACTGTCATTGAGGATTCCAAAGACCTCTCAAAAATGAAAGTAGACGAATTGATTGGTTCTCTGATGACCTATGAACTGAATGTCAAAAGAAAAGAAACTGAAGAGAATCCAAGGAAGTCGATTGCCTTGAAAGCTTCCAAGAAAATCTCTTCAGATTCTAAAAAGAATGCCCATCAGGAAGGTATTGAGTCTGAAACCTCTAGTGATAGTGAGAATGACGAGATGGCCATGCTCACTAGACAGTTTAAGAAGTTTCTGAAATTCAAAAGAAGAGATTCAGGTAACTCGAATTCTTTCCAAAAGGGTACCAACAGACTTGATTCTTCTAACAAAAGATCTGAAGTTGTCTGTTATGAGTGCAAGAAGCAAGGGCACATGAGAGGAGAGTGCCCCGAACTAAAAAAGAAGCTGAAGAAGGACAAATTCACTTTCAAGAAGGCCAAAGCAATGGTGGCCACTTGGAGTGATAAAGATTAGACGAGAACAGTCAAGCTACCTCAGGAGATGATGAGATTCAGTGTCTCATGGCAAGGAGTGATGACTCCACGAGGTAAATTCTTCCTTTGAAACATATTCTATTACTAAATGGAAGAAGCTTATACTGTTCTATTTGAAAAATTCTGTGAATTCAAGTCTGAAAATAAAGCACTCAAGAAGAAAGTCAATTCCCTTGTTCATAATCAAACAATAATGAAGAAATTGAATCCTTGAATAAGGTATTGAAATGATGAAGATTGATGAACAAACAATAGTGATGAATTGGATAGCATGAAACTTAAACCTCAAGAAGTTCAAAAGGAAAAAGATGATCTAATGAACTCTCTTAAAATCTTCAAAGTGAGCATGAAAAGCTGAAGGAGAAACTGGAAAAAGCTGAAAAAGACATAAAAGGTAAGTCTAAGGATTTATCTAGTTTTGTCAAAAGTAAACAGAATCTGGATGCAATTTTAGGTTCAAAGGTTTGTGCTGCAAGACATGGGATTGTGTTTCAAAATGCAAGGCCAAAGGTGATTGGCAAACATCTGTTAACAGATTTCATTGATTCCAGCCCAAGTTCAAGTAAACAAACCCCTTCAAAGAATAAGAAAAATCCTTCAAAGGGTAAGATACAAGAACCTAAAATGATCAAGTCTGTTCCTAGTCAATCTAAGGAATTTACAACAAGCCCAAGACACGACAAACAGCAACCTCCTAAAGCTAAACTAACAAGGCAACAAAAGGGTAAAATGCCTATGCATGCTCCTAAAAAGGTAAAGCACACTGTTGTTCAAAAATCATCATCATGCCAAATATGTAAAAAGGTTGGGCACAATGAAAAACAATGCTAGAATAGCCCAAACCAAATGAAAATCAAACAAGTTTGGATTCCTAAGCACTTGTTATTTGGCATGAATGATACAACGGGACCCAAAGTAATTTGGGTACTAAAACCTCTTGTCTAATCCACATGTGCAGGAATGCCTAGCAGCCCACAATCAAAACAAATGGTACCTGGATAGTGGCTGTTCGAGGCACATGACGGGCGATAAAGAAAAATTCAGTCTGCTCGTGGAAAAAGATGGAGGTCACGTCGTCTTTGGAGGTAACAACAAAGGCCAGATCATCGGCTCAGGTAAGGTTGGTAAGTTTTCCTCTAACTCAATAGACAATGTACTACTAGTTGATGGCCTTCATCACAATTTCCTGAGCATAAGTCAATTGTGTGATAAAGGTCATAAAATTGTCTTTGAATCCAATTCATGTCAAATTTTTTATAAGGAAACAGGAAGCCTAAAGTTTTGTGGAAAAAGAATAAACAACATCTACATTGTTGATTTAGATGATCCAGAAAATAATGATCTATGCTTGTAGCAAACAAACAGGATGAGCTTACATTGTGGCATCGTAGGCTTGGTCATGCTAGTTATAATGTGTTGCACAAGATCATGAGGCTCAAACTGGTAAGTGGACTTGCTGAAATTCCTTTCAATAAAAATGAAAATTTTTATGATGTATGTGCACAGGGAAAACAAACCCGAAAATCCTTCAAATCAAAAGCACCGGTGAGTACGTCTAAAGCTTATGAACTATTGCACATGGACCTATTTGGACCTATGAGAACACTAAGTCTCAATGGCAAATGATATGGTTTTGTCATTGTAGATGATTTCTCTAGGTTCACTTGGGTGAAATTTCTAGCTCACAAGAATGAAGCACTGAATGTTTTTGAAGAATTTTTCAATAAAATTGAGCATGGAAATGTCAACAAAATATGTTCCATCCGCACTGATCATGGGGGAGAATTTGACAACAACTCCTTCACTGATTTTTGCAGAAACCAAGGTATAGACCACTTGTTTTCCTCCCCAAGAACTCCAGAACAAAATGGGGTTGTGGAGAGGAAGAATAGAACCTTGGTGGAGATGGCTCGCACGCTTCTGGTCGAGAATCAACTTGCAAGAACCTTTTTGGGCATAAGCGGTAATTACGTCATGCTACATTCTTAACAGAGCCATGGTAAGACCGGTATTCAAGAAAACTTTGGTTCAAAAGTGTTCATACATAACAATGATAAAAATGATTTGGACAAGTTTGAAGCCAAAAGCGATCAAGGTATTTTTCTTGGATACTCAGAACACTTTAGAGCCTATAAGGTGTTTAATCTGAAAACTAGAAAAATGGAAGAAACTCCACATGTTGTATTTGATGAATCTCAAACCAAGCATAACAGTTCTAATCTTTACAGGTTTGCAGATGAAACTAAAGATACAACACTTGGAGAACTACAAAGAAAACCAAATGCAATCTCTAAAACAACTCTCAAAACTAAAAGTGGATATCCTCTCAGGTACAATGATGAAGATGACGACATCTGTTCAGAAATGAAGAAGAGGTACCTGCACAAGATCCACAACAACAAGATCAACCTCAAGCTGAAAGTCCTCCATCCACCTCTCCTCCAGATCAACCTCTTCAAATGCAAGATCACCCGGACCTTCAACAGTCACTAATGTGAGGTACTCTAAAGCTCACCCACTTGAGAATGTAATAGGAGACATAAATGACTCAGTTCAAACTAGTTCACAGGTTAATCAAATAGTTGAATAGGATCATTTAGCTTTTGTATCTCAAGTGGAACCTAAAAATTTGAAGAAGCATTAAAAGAAAACTCATGGATTGATGCTATGCATGAGGAGCTTAGGCAATTTCAAAAAATAATGTCTGGAGTTTAGTCCCTAGAACCCCTGAAATTTCTATCATAGGGACAAGATGGGCCTTTAGGAATAAACTAAATGAAGAGGGTAAAGTGGTGAGAAACAAGGCTAGACTGGTTGTAAAAGGATACAATCGGGAATTTGGTGTGGACTTTGAAGAATCCTTTGCACCTGTAGCTAGACTAGAAGCAGTTAGGATCTTGTTAGCATATGCATATTCAAACAAGTTCAAACTATTTCAAATGCATGTTAAAACTGCTTTCTTGAATGGCTACATAAAAGAGGAAGTCTATGTTTCTCAACCACCTGGCTTTGAGGATCATGATAAACCAAACCATGTATTTAAATTGCACAAAGCTCTTTATGGTTTGAAATAGGCATCCCGAGCTTGGTACGACAGGCTGAGCACCTATCTGGTAAGCAAAAACTACTCAAGAGGTAAGGTAGACCAAACTCTCTTTACAAGAAAGTTCGCAATCACATAATTGTTGTTCAAGTCTATGTGGACGACATTATTTTTGGTTTTACTAATCCTTCATTATGTGAAGAATTCTCTAAACATATGCACAGTGAATTTAAGATGAGTCTTATGGGGGAGCTTCAATTTTTTCTTGGATTGCAGGTCAAATAATTAGAAGACGGATTCTTCATCAACCAAGAAAAATATGTTAAAGAGCTACTGAAAAAGTTTCAGTTTGAACAAGCTAAACATGCATCAACACCAATGAGCACAAGCATTAAGCTAGAAAGTGATGAGAAAGGTAAATCGGTAGATGCCAAACAATTCCGAGGTATGATTGGCTCACTCTTTTATCTTACTGCAAGTAGACCGGACATATAATTCAGTGTTTGTCTTTGTGCTAGATACCAATCTAGTCCAAAGGAAAGCCATTTAATTACAGTCGAGAGAATTTTCAGATATCTCTCAGGTACGTATGACTTGGGTCTTTGGTATCCAACAGGTAGTAGTTTTGAGTTGATTTCTTATTCTGATGCAGTCTACGCTGGATGTAAAATTGACAGGAAAAGCACTAGTGGCTATTGCCAAATGCTCGGTGGTTGCATGGTTTCGTGGGCATCCAAGAAGCAACACTCAGTTGCACTCTCCACTGGAGAGGCAGATATGTTGCTGCAGGGAGTTGCGCGGCACAAGTGTTGTGGATAAAAAGTCAGTTGTGTGACTACAACATTGATATTGGATGCACACCTATCCTATGTGACAACACTAGTGCAATCAATCTATCAAAGAATCCCATTCAACATTCTAGGACAAAACACATAGAAATTCGTCATCATTTCTTGAGAGATGAGGTAGCCAATAAAACATTAGAGATAAGTTTCATACCCATTGAAAAAACATTGGCTGACATCTTTACCAAACCTCTGGCAGAAGATAGATTCACCACATTGAGAAGAGAATTGGGTTTGTGCAAAGTGCAATGAAACTTAACACAAATGTTAAGCATATGTCCCTTGTATGCCATAACTATGAGGTATATCAAATGGTGATGTGGGAAGAACAAGTTATGCTTGTTTGGAAACTCTCATTATGCGTGAGAAAACATTCTCCGCCAAGTATCCATACTTCTATGGCATGAAAGGGGCATGTACTCTACATATGGAATTAGTTTCTTTACAATTATGCCCATTCAAAATTCTCTTTGAAAATCTGAAAACTGTGCTTATTTGATTGGTCTATATGTGCAAATTTGTCTTCATGAACTTGCGTATCTTTGTACAAAATAGCACACATTATGGGGGAGCAAGTTAAGGTTCGATGAATGCTAATGTGAAGGAAATCACTCAAATTTTGTCTATCTCAATTCCTTCACAACCTTTGATCAATTTTGTCCTTCATTCCATTCTTAAACTGCCTCTGAACAAGAATCTGTCGACAGCCTACATGCACCATGTCGACAGATCAGGCCAGACAGAACACTCTTTCTGTACACTGTGTACATCTGTCGACAAGTCCACTTTCCTCTGTCGACAGATATGTACAGTCTCTGCCTCCCAGAACACTTAATCTTCTGTCTGTGTGACCCTGTCGACAGGCCATTTCTCCCTGTCGACAGACACACTGAAAGTTGGAACTTCAAGCCCATTTCTTCACACATTAAGTGAGCAGCTTCATGTTTATCAAATAAGGTGTCGATAAGGTGTTAATGCATGTTTGACCACACCATGTACTAATGATATTAAGCTATTCTTTATACCACTATGATTTTCACATACTACTCATGTTTGGGTTTAGGTTCTATCATTTTGGAAACATTTCACAACTCTCAAGGATATACACCTCACTCCTCTAAATAATTTCTTTGTAGGCAAACATAGTTCTCAATTTACTTGATCAGTTTTTTGGTCATGGAACTGTATGTCTAATATTGATAGCTAATCATATAAACTACTTGATCTTGAGCTTTTAAAGCAATACTTGGAGAACAGCTACCTATTTCTGAAAAATAGCATTCACATAAGAAAAAAAAGTCAACTTCAAATTGGGATAAATATAGAGAAATGCTGTGTTTTACTGAGTAATCGAGGTGATGGGCATCAGAAATGTCTGCCTTCGCGTCAAAAGGCTCACTCATCAACTCTGTACAACGGTATGCTAGACACTTCCACTGAGTAACTGGGGGTATGGGCACTTGTAATGTCTATCCTCACGTCAAAAGGTGTGAAGTACTCTTAAGTACCACCTTTTCCCACTGCCCTTCTAAATTGCAAATAAAGAAAAATGAAATAGTGTGAAGCCTCCACTGAGTCATAAATCCCATGGTCATTGGTTTTATGATTGTCTTGACATATAGATA
The DNA here is from genome assembly GCA_014218235.1 of Colocasia esculenta. NCBI lineage: Eukaryota > Viridiplantae > Streptophyta > Magnoliopsida > Alismatales > Araceae > Colocasia > Colocasia esculenta. The sequence goes on along the minus strand of CM024762.1, from coordinate 18,602,188 downwards.
TTCATTTCATGCATCATTTGCCTATCAACAAAATGGGGATTGTGTTGTCTTACACTGTATTTATACAACGAAGGGTGGGAGTGCATTGTTCTTCATTTCAGTAGGTGTTTTCTTAATGCTCTAACTTAAACCTCCTTGGGTATTATGTTAAAACCATTAAGGCAAATGAATTGGCTTTTTATACCTTTGTATATGATTGGTTAAAATATGTGTTCACCTCTTATACACCTTAACTAAACACTTGGGAACCACTGCTACAAAATTTCAATTCTCAAACCCACCAAAACAGCCAACTGGTCTTTACTGTATGTCCCTGTCGACAGGCATCAGGGGCCCTTTCGACAGTCGGCGGCCAGACTTCGTTTGGAAGCCCAAACGGTAAGGGTTAAGGCCGGATTTTGTGGGACCCAACCTTTCAAACTCTCCAAACCTTCTTTAAAAGGTTCGCACGCCCCTTTCCACCCTTTAATACTTCTAAAACACCCCCTTTCCTTCCTCTCTCCAAAAAACACCCTTCTCCAGGCACCAGAAGAGATCCCTCAATCTTCTGCCCTCTCTTCCTCTCTCTGTCTCCTTCCTCTCTCCAGTCACCATCCACATCAAGCAACAACCTCTGATGGCTCCATCGGCCAAGAAGATGGCATCCCGTCGTCGTCCTCGGTCTCCCGAAGCCGGTCAGGGCTTTAGGACACACGCCGAGCGTCAGACGAAGCACCGGGAAGATCGCCTACCGGAGCTCGTCATCCTGTCTACTCTTTCCCTCCTCGATGTCCATGGAACCTTCACGAAGGTCGTGCAGCCACGCTACATCAACTTTGTCTCGTTGGAGGACATGTTTCCCGAACTCCAGTCTCTCTTTGATGTCCAGGGCTGGGCTCCCTTTTGCTCCGATCACAAGCGGTACTCGATCCCCAACCACCGTGACCGATTTCTACACCAACCTCCGACTGTCCAGCAGTGGTGCGTTGTACACCAAGGTGAAGGATACTCTATTTTTCATTACTCCAAACCTTCTATCCACTGCCCTGCAAATCCCAATATTGAGTGGACATAATGACCCATCATCCAACTCCAGAGGAGTACCATCACTACAACAATAACATTCTATAGTTACGGCTAACAGTTATGGTTTTGGTTTCCGTAAGAATAAGTGTATGAACACTTACGGTTTTTTTTTATAAATTTTTTTATATTATTAATTTTATAAGAACCGTAACAAATTGTGAATCTTTTCTTAATAAAATATATATATATATATATATATCTAATCCGTAACTAATGGTTAACTATTTTTTTTCATTCATTTTGCTCTCGAAGTCCCGCGTTCTCTTTTGCCCTTTCCCTCTTTTTTTTTAATCTTTTTTTGTCCTCCCTCCAAAACCCCTTTCCTCCGCCCTCAGCAAAACCCCACCAAGCCGAGGTCTCTGTGATGGAAACCCGACGACTGCGAGGACCCCTAGCCGGTTTGTCGATCCACCGCTGCCGCACCGCCTCCACCTCAGCCGCCACCTCCAGTTCCGATGACCTGGCGTCCATCACCAGGAAGCACGACTCCCCGGTATTCTTGTCTTGCAGGTAGGTCACCAGGTATCCGTCGTCCTCCTCCGCCCCTTCGTCCGGTGCCGCCACGAAGAAGGGCTCCCTCCCGAACCTCCCCGCGCCGTACGTCCGACTGGCCACCACGCAGTCCCTGTTCCCCAACTTCTGCCCCTGGTAGTCCAGCTTCACCACGCCCCCCACCTGCGGCAGTGGATCCCCCACCCCCATGTAGGCGTAGCGGTTGCTCCTCCCCTGGTAGTGGGCGGCGGGGTTCCAGAGGGATCTACTGGCAGGGGCGGCGATGGGCGGGGTGGTGCACTCCGTGGTGGCGCCCATCGAGCGGGCGAAGCTGCTGCTTCAGATGCAGGAGGGGAACGCCGCCATCCTCGGCCTGGGCGGGCGGTCTAGGCGACGGCGGTTCCGGGGGATGGTCGACTGCATATCGCGCACAGTGCGGGAGGAGGGCGTGCTCTCGCTGTGGCGGGGCAACGGCACCAGCGTCATCCGGTACTACCCCTCTGTCGCCCTCAACTTCTCCCTCAAGGTATGCTTGTAGGCTCTCCCTCGATGTCCCTCTTGTTCTTCTTCGCCAGCTCGGCCGGATCAAATCGGCGTCGTGATTCCCGCAACCATGGTGTCTGATATCTCTTCCTTACATCTGGGTAGTTCGATTGTTTGTTCTGCTTGAATTTAGGGTTCTTCTCCTTTCGCCTCTGTGGACTAGATGTTGATTGTAATGGATAATGTCTAGTGATGCTGACGACAATAATGGACGACGCACAGTGGTGTTGGCAGTCGTACTGGATGATGCAGACAATTTTTGGGACACCATGTTGTGTTCTCTCGTGCAAAATGGATGTTCTCAATCTCTGTTGGCATCCTGTAGATGGAGGCAGGAACAGACTTACCTGCCTATTGCCAATATCTATTGTCAGTATTTGATTTATTCTCTTATTATGCTCATGAATACTTTCTAATATTGCTACATTCAGGTTAGATTCTTAACATTCAATGTGAAGGCTTGGGAGCCAACCATTTTGGATATGTTTCGTGCATTGGGTAATTCTTACTGAAATTCTGTTTGGGAGGAAAGACTGCAATCTCACTCCAAAGGTATGCTTTCAGGATGATGTTGGTTTGATGTCTAGAATTCCTGAGCTTATCAAGTTAAGCAGGTAAAAGTTAATGATTAGGTGTCTCCATTATTAGGTGTGTTTACTGTCATGTCTCTGCTTCAATCTCATCCATAGAGCCTCTTTCTTTTCCTAAAGACAGTTATTGATGTTCACTGGCATGGCACTCTCAATTTTCCCGACTTAGGAGATTCTCAGATTTCAGATGTTTTGTTGGGAAGAATAAAGGATGGTTATGCTGAACTCAGCACATACTTGAATCGAATCTCAAATTTCACCAAGCTTTTACAACAAAATCCATCAAGGTTGATGACAAAACTACAAAACTATATCTAGAGGTCAGCATAATCTTTCTCAAATGGGAGTTGCCTTAAGAAAGTTGCTAGCTGTTAATTTTTTCTTTAATATTGCACCTCAGAATGTGCAATATGGTAAAGTCTATTCATGATGGGTGTCTATTTATTATTTAGGACATGTAGATGATCATCTGTGCTATGTGCTATGTGAGAACTGATGGAGATACCCCAATTTCTGAGTTGAAGATTGATGGGGTTGTCTCCAGGAGCGGTGAGAACCAATTTTCCCCTATATATATGGCAGTCTGGACCAGGCAAGCACTGAAATAAGGTATAGCTTTCGGGACAACAGCACTGCAGGGTTTCAATCCTGCATCGGTTTTTTTTTTTTTTTGGTTTCTATCCTTGTGGCTTCTTGTGGGTTTTTTATATGCCGTTTTGTTGTTTTGTAGTTTTTTTATATGCAGAAAATGAACTCTTTTAGTAGTTTTCTAACCTTTGTATGCTTGGTTTCGTGCAGAGGTTTCATCTAGTTCATTAGGTGAAGTTGCAACCATACAGTTGTTTATTTTGGACTCTTGCCTTTTTATTTGAACTCTTTCCCCTATATAATTCTGAGTTTAGATCCCATTCATTTCTGAACTCCTACAACTATGCTCTTTCAGTTTTTCTTTTCTCTTCATATGCAAAAGTGTTACTCGGCTGTGATGTTTTAACTTGAACTTCTTGTGATGGCAGTGGCAGATTTTCTTTCAATCAATTTATTCGTGAGCTCTCTGTGAACTCTGATGCTTCCTCAAGTTTAGATTATACATCTGGAGAAAGGTGCTGCCTTTGCCTCTGCCTTCTTGTGGGTTTTAACTTGAACTTCTTGGTATGCTTGCATTTATTCCTTTATACTTGTCTTCTATTTCTCAACATTTATTTGAATTTCTCACTAATGTATGGTTGCAGTTCAAGTGGAGGCTTTGAATTGTCTTAGATAATACAAAATGGGGCTTTTGACAGTGAAGACCCATCCCCACTTTCTCACTAATGTATGGTTGTAGTTCAAGTGGAGGCTTTTATTGCAATTTTCTTATTGATCTAAGTTGGATAGATTTATTTAGTTATTTAATTTATGCTAGGAACTTATGTAGTGGGGAGAGCATTTCTGCAAACAGAGGAGGGTTTTACTACTCTTGTTTCTGAATTCTGAGTTATGGAATTCTCGGCCTGACTGCTAGTGTTTTTACATATTTTTATGACTGCTTGTGTTTATATGTTGTTGTTTTTTTGTTGATATTTAGTAGGACGCATGAGCTAGCAACAGTGGAAGTTCTGAGGTGGTTGGAAAGGCAAGGTGATTTCTTTAATCATGTTGAAACTAAAATTGTTTTCCACCCATTGCTTTTATAATTCTGGATTTCCTTTGTCATTGAGGGTAGACAATTTATAAATACTGATTTCCTTTGTCATTTAGGGAAAACAAAAACATTATTTTGGCCACCCGCACCTGACATTTTTTAAAGGACTAACTGCTAGTAGTTCATGGTAAATCCTGTAATCTTAACTTTTAAATATTGTATCTATATAGGTTTCTTGCTACTCTGTGTACCTAATAGCTTCAGCATTTTAAGGTGGTTATCTAGTATAAATCACATCCATGTTCCCTTTTATAGGTGGGTGGAAGTTGTTGATGAATTCCTTGGTGTTCTGCATTCAAGCCCATTTATGCGTGGGGAGAAGAAGGTATTTTATCCATAGCTTCTACTCTAAGAGTTATCAAGACGTATCATAATAGCGAAGTGGTTGGATTAGAATAACAAGAGACCATGGTAGAACCGGTTCAATTCTGGATAAAAGTTTACTGTGCTGGAGAAATAATATATATTTTACGTACTTCTTTCTTTTTCGTTGGATGGACATAATGTGCCTCTAGATTGTCGGTCAATGGAAAAGTTAAAGTATATGAGAAAGTGCAATTCCCAATTGCTGTAAATTTCTTTCTCAAATCTTAGTTATCAAGCCTATTAATGAGGAGGCAATGCCAACAATTGTCTGGTGTGTGATGGTGGGCTTATAAAACCCTGAATGGATACTAGATTAGGGTGGATGAAATCCATGAGCACTTGGGATGTTAACTTGAACCTCCCTGGTTCCTGCATGGGGTATCACATTCACAGGATAGATTTTGATCATGCGACCATGAAGGTTGAGCTGGAGGACAACTTGAGCCACCCACCTGAGCTCTTGGGGTATTCCTAAAATCACCTGAATGCCTACTATGTATGCATGGGTCACACTATAAATTTGAAATTGTAAACATGCAGATCAAACAAGAGTGCATATAAAAATATATAAAAATTAGGCCTTCTTGAAGAGTTTAGTGGTATATCTGGAACATGAGCTTGAAACTTGGCATATGTATTTTCATATTAGATTTCTTCCATAGTTCTGTTGCATGAATAATGCCTTAATACTTTTGTAACTTTTGTTTTTCAGGGGGCAGTGCTGTTCGAATTAAGAACAAGAACCTTATTGATTACATATTTACATATAGCTTGGAAGTAGCTGCATTCTTTGACTTGCCTATGCAGATACACACAGGGTAAAATCACATCCCGAGTATCCTTTTTGCTGCAGAATAAGTTTGAAGCATCTTTCATTTAGATGGTCTTTGAAGCATCTTATTGCTTAAGTATCTAATTCTGCAGTTTTAATTTTGTTTTGTTTCATCCATGAAACCAAGGCCATCATCTATCTTCAACCATCACACAGGAGATTAAAGCAGTTATCAGAGTACACATTTAAGATGATGTTTTTTCTCAGTGCAGAAAAAAATTCCTATTAGGTGGCAGGGATTATGTCACCATGAGATAAGTGAATTAATAGAGATAGCTTGATTCATATTCGTGGTGGGTGAAAAATTATTTGGGCCAACATTCTCAGCATTTAGTATAGAAATCTTGGGCTTGAGACTCCTACCATTATAATAGATTGTTAGTTATCATTAAAACTAATTTAGGAGACACATTTTGGTAGTAGTGTTAATTTTCCCAAGATATAAAATATGAGTTCTGCTTCCATCTAAGAAAATAGTATGCGGATCATTGTCTCCTTGTTATTCTTCTGAGGTTCCTCTTCAGACTTCTATTCTTTTTATACAGCTCTCTTTTGGTGTTTGCATTGCATCCATTATATTTGAGGGTCCAGACATGTTTGCATTGCAAGTGGCATATTGATGAGTGAAGATAAGGAGAAAGTGGTGATGTGAAAGGTTTTAGGAGATGCCTTTTATGAGGTTTCTATTTTCTTGGCAATTAAACCAGATGCACCATTATTTATTAAAGATGTAGAAAGAAAAAAGATCTAAGATGTTGTGGGTAGTCATGTTGTCTGGTTAAAAGATTATGTAAGTCTATATGAATGTTTTTTTGATTTCAGCATCAATATGTACATGCTCAAATAACATTTTTTGAACAATTTTTTTCACAGGTTCAAGATGCTTAATAGAGGATGCTTAATGGATTGTTGCCATGAAGCAAGGATTTCACATATGTTAATGATATTCAAAGTTTAGATAGATTAGTGCATCATTGGTTATATTGTTTACTTTTTTGTGATGGAAGGATGTAATTTGTGGATTAACAAATTTATATGTTCGTGTCTGTTAATCTATTTTTGTGATTTTGAAGGACAAATGTGATATGTAGTTGAATGGATTGATGAAAAAATGGCATTATATGGCAGGAATTATATGACAGATGGTTCTTTTCTCTTGTGATTGAATGAGTTATTGGTGTAGGAGAATGAGCACTCTGTTAATCTATTTTTGTGATTTTGAAGGACAAATGTGATATGTAGTTGAATGGATTGATGAAAAAATGGCATTATATGGCAGGAATTATGTGACAGATGGTTCTTTTCTCTTGTGATTGAATGAGTTATTGGTGTAGGAGAATGAGCACTCTGTTAATCTATTTTTGTGATTGTGAAGGACAAATGTGATATGTAGTTGAATGGATTGATGAAAAAAATGGCAGATGGAGACCGGTTGTATGGTCTGTGAAAGTGATATGTAGTTGAATGTGATATGTAACTTTCACAGCTACAGGTGTTCTAAAACCATGTAATGAAGTTTTTGATTACTTACGGATCTACACTTACGGTTGTATGGTCGTGGTTAGATCAAGCTGTAGTTACGGTTTTTAAACCGTAAGTAAGCTACAGTAACGGTTGTTGTGCCTACGATTCACTTACGGTTCATAACCGTAAGACATTCCATAAGTAAATATTTTTGTTACGGTTTTATGAGCTACACTTACGATTATTGCCGTAAGTATAGAACAAGTTTGTTGTAGTGCATACTCTCATTACTCTGTAGCCTTACGACCCTACTGATCTTAAGCAAATGAATGCCAACTCTTTCCCTCCCCTTCATCGTCTCATCCACCACATATTCACCACCCTCATCGCTCCAAAGGATGGTAGCCGAGAACTTGTAACCTCCCTTCACAAGTCTCTACTTCTTCAATTCCTCAATGCTGAACCTATCAGCTACCACTTCTTATGGTCTCTATCTTTCGCATATGTGTTCCCAGTGCAAAGCGATCTATGCCATATGCCTGCCAACTCACTTCTCTCTTCCTCTTCATTGGCATTCAAATCCCAAAGGAGGAGATGGTCGTTCTCAAATCCTGTAGCTCCTATGACCTCACTGCTACACACAGGATGGGCTACAAAATGGTAGATGGCATCGTCACAAGAGACCTCAAAGGTAAAGGGGCAGCTTCTGATGATGGTGATGATGAAGAAGATGAAGATGACAATGGTGCTGAAGATGAAAACTCCCAATATGAGCCACTAGATGCTCCGGAAGATGCTCCTGCTGATGTTGTTGAGCCCTCAATTCGGGATTTGCTTGCTCAGCTCCAGATCCAAATGGCAACATGCTTTGAGAGACTTAATGCCAGAATGGATACACTTGACACCCGCCTGGATAGCACTGCTACTGCGCGTCGGGCTCCTACACCGCCAGCTGATGATGATGCTTAGTTAGCTTAGGTGTCTAGGATAGCGTCAAGTCTTGTTATCTAGTTCACCTGTGTCTTGTTATGCCTTCAGTCAAGTTGTTGTTAGTTGATTGTCAAGCAATGTCTTTCCCTTCTCTGTTTTTCCCATTAGCATGTCATGTACTATGTATGACTCATGAAATATCAATGCAAATCCTTCCTCTTTGTCTAGTACATGTGTATATGGTGTATGCTTTTGGATGTTGTCAAAAGGGGGAGAAACTCAATTATACACTTAATTGATTAATTTTGTCATCATCAAAAAGGGGGAGAATGTTGGGTTCACATTCTAAATAATAACTACAACATGTTTTTGATGATGAACAATGTGAATTGAGTTTAATGCATGGAATCTTCGAATAAATGTCTTGACACAATAACTTGATACAATAACTTGATTATATATGTTCATAATATCTTGCTAACTAAGTTTATTATTGTAGGAGATATACCATGCAAGACATGTGCCAAAATCAAGTTTGAAAGGTCAAGCAAAGCCAAAAGACAATGTACCTGTCGACAGCCATCTAGACCCTGTCGACAGATACCAACAGTCAGCAACATACATGTTCTGGAAAACAAGCTCTGTCGACACCAATAAAGCCTCCTGTCGACAGAAGCATACAGTAAAAAATTCACAGTTCTGAAAAACATGTGCCTGTCGACAGCACCAAGGCACCTGTCGATGGATGCACAGTGAGAGCTTCAACAGAACTTCCAGACTTCTGGAACTTGGCACACTGTTGATCCCTGTCGACAACAGGTGTATGACCTGTCGACAGACGTACAGAATCTTTAGAACCGGAAAGTTTCAAAGTTACTAAACTTGGTGTTTCCTACTACCACGTCTCTCCATATGTAAACACCACTATATGAGCAACTTTCTGAAGTTAATCACGTACACAAGCAGCCTCCAAGCAAGAACCCTAAAAAGTTCTCAAGAGAAGTCTTGCTCTGTTGCTCTGCTTCAACCTACCGCCCAAAACCAAGAAGAGTAGTCTCTCCAGCGGAAGGTGAAGCCTGAACGTCGTGGATTCAAGTGTCTCCATCAACTTGTGATCATCAAGACGAAGCTTGAAGTCCAACCAGACGTTTACCAGAAGAGTTTACAAATTGGATTTGTTCTTCAACTCTCAAACTCTTCTCTATTTCTACTTTTTCATATCTCTGTGTGTGTTATGTGTTGTGTTTCAAGCAGTCCTTGTGCTTGATACATGTGTGTGGGTGTTGATCTGATCGTGGTTGCATATCAGTTAACACGTGTGTGTGAGTTGTAGTTTGTGAACTAGCGCATAAGCAGATTGTTCTGTGTGTGTGTGTGGCCCATGGATGTAGGATACACGAGTTGTGTACTCCGAACCACATAAATCTATGTGTCTCGTGGTTTGACCGCTTTTAAATGCTAGATGTTTGGTAGGCACAGCATCTATACACATGTATTGTAGTTTGCTATCTATCTGTCATCAAGTCACACACATCCACACATAGTGAAACTCTGTTCTTATCGTTATAATCTGTGTTTTTAAAGAAAAGAAGGTGATAAACGTATTTTTAAATCGATAGTAATCTATTCAACCCCCCTTCTAGATTACCATATAGGAATTCCGCAACCCTTCAAGAGTAGGCTAAGAAGGAATTGTGGTTTTATTTGAAAGGGTTGTAAGTTTAGAATTCCTAATAGGATCTGATTTTTACTTTTTCCTACCTAAATTAGAGCTTCCCATCCCTAATTAGATTAGGAGGTTTATGGAAATGCACTTCCCAAATTGGGTTAGGATCTATACAGTCCTAATCTGGATATTACTTTATGTGTAGGATACCAATCCTAATTCAACTCGAATGAAGGCCCATTTTCTTCTTTAACTCCTGTTTTGGTTAAGAGTTCTAGAGAATTCAAATTTCCTTTATTGGGTTATGTTTTAGCTTCACGTTATAACCGATTTAACTTCACATTCAGCTCATTTAATCCAATTTAATAACAGACTTTTGAGCCTTATAAATTTTACAGATTATTTTTTAAAAAGTTTTTATTTATCTGTATTTAAAATCTAGGTGGTTACAGATATTTTGAACCGAACAGAAATATGTGATATTAAGTTCATATATATGTAGTAAGTATCTGAACAAATACAAAAGTAAGATATATTTTCACGCAACTATATTTCAAGGTTGGGATACATACGCAAAAAGACCTAGTTTAATCTAGTGGAGGGACCTATCCTTTTAATACATCCATTCTTAAATTTGAAGGGTGTCTTGTGTTGGGATGCTAACTCAGCCTGTGCATATGAAAATGGGCGTTTCGTCTGTTGCCTTGAGTTTCACCAACTCCTACGTTATTTTTATATCATCTTGTGCTTCACTTGGGTTCACTCAATTGTGGACAAGAAGGGGTTTCTTAATTGTTAAACTCCCTTGCGTACGTCCTCTTAGGGAATATTGTACTGATGTGATGAGAAGAGTACTCTCAAATTTGAATATGTACACATAAGAAACTCTTACATGGCTCCTGAGTGTACTGTCACCACTGTCATATATATATATATACACACAAATACATTAAATAGACAAGGGCAAATAGGTTCCATGTGGGTAACAAGTCAACTATGGGGCTGGTCCTCCGAGAATCTCATCAGGCAACTAGTTCAATCATATGGCAAAGGAGAGGGTTGACCACTAAGCTCCTTTCCCCAGCGACACTTTTCATAACCCACTCTTTTATGTGCCTCTCCCTCTTCCAGTCGACTGTGAAGTGTTTTTGTTTTTTTGGTTCGACTAGTCTAATGGTGCAGTCACTGGACAAACACACCCGGATTCGAGACCCAGAGGCCAGAGCCCCTCTCACTCATCCCATACACTCCCTACGTACTGCCTCATAAATCTTTTTGAAAACCACGTCCTAAAGCGTTTACATGTTATCTCCCATAGGTCTCGATACCTACATATCTTAAGATGTGTAGTGGGGGCTCGACCACTTGGCTACGCCTTGCCCACAAGTGTTAATGCCCACATATATATTGTAAGCAGCAGCAGGAAAAGACGAAGAAAATATCATAAGAGGAGGCTTTAACTAGTGGGAGAGGCTGTACGTACGTATTTAATATTCATGTATATACACGAGGGAACTCCCCTAGAACACTCTTTAACACAGGAGTTGTGTCGACATCATTATAATGTATGGTAGTTCTGGTCTATGGAAACACACTACTTTTTTGTAACCCTGTGCGGTATTTGTTTTTTTTTTATCGACAGTCTTTAGGCTGGTTATTATATGGTTCTTTGCTGTCAGCCGTGGTAGAAGCCGATCATAAGCTATAAGAAGAGCTCCCACAGACACCCAATTATCATCATTTCTTTTTCACTTTGGTTGGACAACTGACACCCATCATGATGCATGCACAATTCACTTTTTTGCCGGAGGGGGATGAGCAGATGTGAGTTCAGCTGCCGACTCTGACGAAATTTTGTTCAAGATGTTTGCATGTCATTGTCGCTGCTTAGCAGCAGTTGTTTAGATTACACTATCTTAATTTGGAGCTGACCATGTTCACAATGTCAAGCGGAAAACTAGCCATCATTAAATCCACGTTAGGGGAGAGAGAGAGAGAGAGAGAGAGATGTTTGCAAGTGTTATCAGGTTCATCAGCCATGCTGTCCTCGTCACTCGATATACTAATTCAAGTTAACATCTTCCTGCATCAGGTAAGTAGAGCAAGCTAGCCCCAGTGGATGATGAAATGGTGAACATGGTGTTTTCAAATGGTTGGGCCGGAAAAACCGACGCAAAAGTGCAAGTAAAGAAAGAATAGTTGAAGATAGTGAGGACGGAACAGTCGAAGAAAGAATATGCAACGCATGAGAACTTTAATATAGCTCAGTCAAATCCTCGCGTTCACATCTTTGTCTCAACACATTCGCGCGAGATGATATCCATCCAATGCATATGATCCATTGTGGTACGAGTTAGTCGATATGTGATGTGTAGCTCTTTGAAATTAATTGCTTAACGTTAGATTATCCTTTCACAAATTAACCTAAATGAAGAAAATAAATAAAAAGAGAGACCTTCCAAATAAGGAAAATGTTGATGAAGCGTAATGCGCAGTTCTGTCCCTAACGAAGGCAAAAAGCATATACAAGGAAGAAGCTCCAGGACCCGTGGGGAATCTCTTCTCTGGACTGGTGGAACTCAGCAGATGAGGGTTAAAAAGGGGGGGAGCTTCGATAGATAGTGCCTAGAGCCTCGGGGAGTAAGGGAAATTGAACACATGAAAGATACTTCCAAAGATCATACACTTCCAAAGTTCGTCGAAGTGTGAAAGAGAAGAGAACCGCTTCTGTGGTCTCTCGCATTAATTTGGAGTCATTTTTCATCCCACATCACTAACACTAGCTGGCCAAGCTGTACTGTACGGATGGTTCAGCTTGGTGTGATTGTCTTAAGATTGCAGTGAGTGATGGTAGATTTTGATGCCCCATGTATACGTGCGTTCGTGACATTTGTCGTGATATCTTCGCGGAAGATATAGAACACGGTTGGCCAAATCGCACCGTATCATGGTACAGTCGGAGAGTGACTCGGATGTGTCACGTCGCGGATCGGTACGATCCAATCCGCAGTAGGTCATTTGAAAAAAAAAAAAATTCCTTCCTTCTTCACATCCGAGGCATCTAAGAGGTCTAAATGGTGTTTAATTGAGATGAAATTTCAAACATAACTAATTAATAAAGGGTAGAAATTATAGTAATTTTATTTTGATTTTTTAATTAATTTTTAGTCAAGTAAAAATTATCCCAAAAATTATTAAGTAGACTTAATCTCAACATCTAAAGGACTAAATGGTGTCCAATTAAGATAAAATTTCAAACATGAGTTAATTAAGAGATGTTAAATATTATAGTAATTTTATTTTAATTTTTAATTAATTTTTCGTCAAGTAAAAAATATCCCAAAAATTATTAGGTCAACTTAATATCAACATCTAAAAGACTAAATAGTGTCTAATTGAGATGAAATTTTAAACATATGTTACTTAAGAGATGATACAAATTATAGTCATTTTAATTTAATTTTTTAATTATTTTTTTGTCAAGTAAAAATTGTCCCATAAAGTATTAGGTCGACTTAATCTCAGCATCTATACATCCATAATTTCTGATATTTATATTTTTAGAATTAGTATATTTTTTATAATTATGATGAATTTAGATTTGACTTTATTTTCGGAACCGAATGTCGTCCCGTCGAAGTGCGCACAATCAAAGATAGTACTAGAATTATAATAATAATATGAAAATATTCTAAAATTAAATATAATTATATTTTATATAAGTGGTCATATCTTACGTATAATTTACTATCTCTTTTAATTTTTGAGAAGTTACAATTTTATTTATGTTTTCGGATTCTTAGTGTTGATGTAATAGAATATATTAGTCATATCATAATATTTTATAATGATAACATTGGAGTTAGTTGTAGTAGTGGTAGTAGTGGTAGGAACAACTTTCATGAAGAGCCCAAAGACTATATCACCCTCGTTCAGGCTGTAGAGAGGCCCGTACTCACTGCTGGTCTGGATTACGATATGAGAGATAAGGTCGAGAATAATCTACTGTTGGCTATTTCTGATAACTGCACACTTGACATGCACCCCTGAACATTACTACCACTGTTGTTATCAATCCGTATTTTGAATCATTAGGAACCCACTAAATTGCTACCCTTGGTCTGCTACACTATTAGGTTCAATGTCATTCTAACTGCACTCTATTGCTCCTTTGAAATTCTATTTATTAATACATTAACCATTTATATTTTGCCCATACATTGAGATGTAAATTCTATTGAACGTAAGCTCATTAATTTACTTAATATTTTTAGGTAGTGAAGATGAACCCTTGGAAATGAGAGGTGGCGGGCAAGAGTGAATGAGCGTCCCAATTCTTCTAAATAATTGTAATATTGTCTTTTGATGTGTAGTAAATTCTCCCTTTAGAGGCTTTTGTGTAATTAAAATGATGCACGATGATTGTTTATAAAATATTTATTTATAAAAATATTTAATATTTCAAAAGTTTGAATATCTTAGACTTTTCATACTTATCCTAATATATTTTCTATGATCTATAACTAAAAAGTTTCAAATTTTATTTCATTATCATTAAAAGAAGTTCTTTAATTATAAATGTCTAAAGTTTTAAAATGTCTAAAATACATTTAATTAAAATATCTAAAAAATTTGTGCATGCACTAGCATAGAAATTATTTGGCACAGTAAGGTGCATTTTTATTGTAGCATGTTCCTAATCTACATACTTGGTTGTTCCTCAAAGAGATACTAAAACACTTCTACAATGAACATAAAAAATTACCTTTCCTCATCTTCAGTCAAATATATATGCCATTGTGTTGTATGTTTTGCAGTATAACATGAGTTTTTTAAAATTATCCTACCAGTAATTAATTTGTAGTCATACTTTTCTCGAGTTCTCTATTTTTTATATATTTTCTATCTCCTATCCAAGTTTGTGAGATTTTTAGGGGAGCTAAAAGGAGGAGCCAAAACCAAGACCATGTGAAAGCACCTCCTTTGGTACTAACATATCCACTAACTTTTAACATTCCAATTCTGAGCTTGAAAGGTGTACATCAAAATTTAAGTGCATATGTTTCTGCTTTCATTTATATAAATAATCCTCACTTACTCCTCTTTATTATTTTTGGGTTACATTTCAAGGCTTGATAGAGGTGATATTCCTAAGTATGGAGTAAAGAGGATGTAAAGGGTGATATAAGATAAGCTTATTTTTTAATATATAATCCAGTCATAATGGTGCTTTTAGGAATGTTGTAAAAAGATTTGCATCTTGGTAATAATGTGATCTATGGGGTCACATTTAAGTTTCAGGGCATCATCACGATAAGCACAAAATATGAAGGTTTTGTTGTGAATAAATGTGCAGTGTTTTCTCTTTGTTTGTGATAGTTTGTATGCTCAGAGACTAAAGAAAGCTAGTATACAATGAACATAAAAAAAAAAAATTCCATCCCTAGAGGAGGCCTCGATGAAGGAGGGGGTGTTGGTGATGGTTCCAGAGGAGGTGGAGGCATTTACTGTGGTGCTAGTGGAGGTTATAGAGGAGGTAAAGGTGAACACAAAGGTGTAGGTGGCTGTTCTGTGGGAAGCATCTATGGTAGCTCTGGAGGAAGTAGCAGTTCTAAAGGTGGTGGCGGCATTGGCGGTGGAGTTGGTGGTTGTAATAGTCTGACCTTCTGATCGTAGTTTATTGGGTTTAGGGGCCAATGTGTGGCCTATTAGTTGTGTTTGGTTGTGCACACTTGAGTTTGGTTGTTGTGTAGCAGGGTGTGAGGATGAGCGGTTGGAAAACCTGAACTCAACAGACCTCTAGCGCATCTGTTAAGAACGCGACCAACATAGGCATCGTGATTCTGCATGAACGCGACCACTTACTACGTTGCGATTCAATCGCCGCTTTCTGTGGGCGCAGTTGCATGCGCACCGTGTGGCGCATGCAGAAGCGTTGCGGGTTAATTGCGACGATGAGGTACGTCGCATATTAAACACGACGGCCCAATACGTCGCGATTTATTCTGTGCTCTGTTTTGGCTCTAAGCCTTGGCCAAACAGTGCAATTGCACTGTTCAGCCGAAGGGGGAGCACTGTGGAGGATTTGGCCGGCGATTTAGGGTTGTTGGTGTGTTTTTCGGCATGTCTCCAGTGTGAGGAGGTGCTTCGGAGCGCGAGAAATGCCAAGGCGGTGTCGTTTTTGTGTTCTTCATATTGGTAGGGAGACTTTCCCCTTGTTTTGATTGTATGAATTAGGTTTGAAGTATTTGGATTGTAGATTTGCATATATTCAGTAGTAAGCATGCTTAAGTTATTGTGTGGATGGTTATTTATAGCTTTTACATCATGTAGTAGGTGTGTGTTGTGATTTCCGGAGGTGAAGAACAGGGTATGATTCTTCAGTTTGAAAGGCGACGGACCCAGACATCGTATTTTGAACCCAACGACTTGTTCGGTCGCGATTCGGGTCGCGATTCAGATTTTAAAGGCGACGGGTTGGTCCGTCGCTATTTGGAGTCTTAATGGCGGCCACTGTGTTGCTTGCGTTTTCAGATGTGGCCACCCGAGCTGTTGGGTTCTATGGCCAGTCTGTCTCTTTCTGGTTGCACGTTGCTTGTGCAGTGTTGTTTAATTTATTTAAAGCATGTAAGCGGTGCGTCGGTACTTATCATGATTGGAAATGCCGAGTTTGTATGATTATGTGTGCATAGCAAGTTGGATTGTTTAACACCTTCTGTGGTTACCTCTTGAGTCGGATACCCCATGTTCATTGTGAGCCAAGCACATGGTGCTCGGGGTTTGTCCCGGTACAGTTTGTGTCATCTTCCTGGATATCCTCACTCCTGTGTTTGAGTTGTATGTCCAGCGTAGGGAAAGACGACAATGGGAAGTGACTCGTGTTTGTGGGTGTACGGTCGCTTGTAGCGCGCTCGTGGTTAGGGGACGGACACCAGTAGATGTACTGGTCCCCAGCTAGTCCAGTTTTCCAGTGCCTCACTTTAAGGAGCTCGGGCCGGAGTCCCTAAAGGTGCCAAGCATGGGCCTGCAGGAGTGGTGTTGGTTGTTCTCCACAGTTCTTGACCTTGTTGAGGTGAAGCGATAGCTAGACCTTTCGTCTGTGGCTACGAGACTGAGAGGTAGTTTTGTGTGGTTTGTCCGAGTCGATGGCTGGTGTCGCGAACTAGTTCTCGTGACTTATGTGCGGCGTGCCCTTCTTTGGCTTGTACACCTAGACCTGATTTGCCATTTAATTATTAAAGATTGTACCATGCACATATTCTGGAATGGTTTAATTGCTTACAGCTGTAGTACCATGTGTAGGTAGCTTTACTTGTTATTTAAATATAGGCCTCATTTATTCTCTTGTATGTTTATCGTTCTTTCGGCTTTTGGGGAAGTTATCCTACTGAGCTAGTGACTTGTGAGGCTCACCCTTCCTTCTTCTAGGTGAAGGAGAGTATGAGGGTTCTCGTCCCTCTTCTAGTTCGGGACCGCACCATTGCGGAGTTGGGCCTACGCCACCAACAAAGTAATTTCTTTTTTGTTGTGCCTTGGGGGTTTGTCCCAGGCAGTTGTACCTAGTAATTTGACTTTAGTTCAAAACTAAATATGTACATTTCATGTGAATATGTGTAAGATATGGAATCTCATATATGTTCAATACACTCTTTTATATTTTCACGGACATATATATGTTGATATCCCTTGCGAGGCTTCGGTCGGTTCGTGGGAGACAGAGTCGGATCAGGCTCATTATTAGGTTAACGGGTTTGAACAACGAGGACCGTCACAATGGTGGTTCTGGGCCTCTGGCGGAGGCCAAGGCAGTGGATGAGGCATTGGCACGGTTTCTAGAGAGGCAAAGGTAGCGGTGGAGGCGAAGTTGTGTTTGTTTTGGAGGAGATGGCAGAATTGGCAGTAGAGCTAGCGGTGGTCCTGGTGGAGGTCAAGGTCGTGGTAGAGGTTGTGTACTTGGGGTCCTAAAGTGCTGCCGCGGGGTCCTGAGAGGAAGGAGGTTCCCTAGGATGGAGAACTCTTCCCATTGCAACTTCGGGGGCACTGCCAATAGCCCATCGAAACTCCTAAAGGTGGTGCCCCAAGGCACCTTACTCTGGGACTTTGGAAAGGAGGTTCCCCAGACAGGGGGCTCTGTCGCGAGATCCTGAGAGACGTACCATGTCCTTCAGAGTGGGTGAGAGAGGCCTAGGTAGGGGAGGACTGGAGGTTGCATACGCATCGCCGCATCGGAGTAAGTACATATAGAAGAGAGAGAGAGAGAGAGAGAGAGCTCTACCTTGGTGCTAAGAGGAAGCAGAGGCCAA
>CM024762.1:18481124-18584153 GCA_014218235.1 Colocasia esculenta | reverse complement strand
CAGGTCATTTGGTCCAGTATATAAGAATTTATGTATTTTCCATGTGAATTATAGAAATCTACGTATGATATCGTAATGTGATTAGATAGTGCTTAAACCTAACTTGAATGGTGAAATTACTGTGTGTTAAGCTCTTGAAATCTATAGTGCAATGTTAGAAAAAACAGAGATGTGCATGTGAGTGAGAAAGTGAATGAGATGAAAAGTGCTATGTGTAAAACCATGTGTAAATCGGTAAAATGTATAAAGTGTAACTGTGCCAATGTGACACTGCTTCCGTAGAGGGCAGTGGAGCTGTATCAGGGAAAAGTCCCCCTGAGAAAGTTCAATGTGTAAGTGACCCTAAGGGCATTAGGGGGAAATCCTGGAGGTGGACAAGTACCACTGGTTAGGGTGGAGACTTGTTCTCCCGGTCTGCGCAGTCCAAGAGTCGCCATTGGAATGCCTAGATGGCGTCTATGTGTAATGTGATGTGTATATGTCCTTCTTTGGTGGTTTGGACTATGTGTCACAGCACCTAAAATGTGTAATGTGTAATGTGTAATGTGTATGTGTTCATGTGTAATGTGTAAGTGAACAAATGTGAAATGTGTATGTGTAAAGTGCAACTATATGAAAGAGGAAACTTGTGTAAAGAAAATATGAAATTCTAAATGTGAGAATATGTTGTTGAAACCCATGTGAGACAAATCTGAAATCATGTGAATCAGTAAATTCATGTTATTATCATCATGTTTATATGTGCAAAGATGCCTAGAATCCATGTTAGGGATAATTGGTGAACACGGGTACAAGATAGCATGATGGGTTGTTCACATGATATGTTTTACGCAATATTGTAGCTCTCATGTATAGATTTTTAGCCATGAAACCATGTGAAATCAGCAACTTAAAGCATGTGAAAACGTTATGCATGTGTTTAAGAACCGGTAAGATCCATGCTAGTCCTGTTTCCCTTTTATGAATGCACAATGTTCATGTTGGTAGCTCTCATGTCCTAGTTCTTTAAGGACAAAGTTTCATGAGTACATTGAATAGAGAGCATGTGATAGGTAAATTTTATTCTTAGAAATCTGAAAGCATGATCCATGTATAAAATTGTAAAACTTTCATGATATGTTGAAACCTTAAAATGACTAGCATGCTATGCTTGAAAATTGTAAATGTGCATGTAGAAACCGCTATGACTTATACGTGTATGTTATGGATAGTGTTTCTTGCTGAGTTTTTGGACTCACTCCTTGCTTCGGCGTACAGGTGTAGTTGGTGACGTGGCACCTTTGGAGGAGACAGAGGAGACGGACTCCGAGCGCGGAGATTAGCTAGTTTTGGAGCTCCTTTGTGATTTGTGTATTTCATAGTATGTAATTTGAACATTGTATTAGAATTATCATGAAAAGGATGTATAAGTGTGGACATTATGTATTTAAATTTCAGCAGTTTAAATTATGTGAACTTTTAGTTCCTTATTGTTAATTGCAAACTTCATGTATGTTAATGTGGATGATGAATGAATGAAGACAGATGTCTTTTACTTCCGCTACTCTGTTGTATATTCGCGTGTATCTCAGCTGTTAGTATCGTTTGGGTAAATGTCCCACTGTGAGGACTCTTGCTATACCGACGTGGGTTGGTATAACCGTACCGGTACAATGAGGGCCGTCACAATATAGTTCATTAAAGGCTTCTTCTAAGTTATCTGAATCAGAATCATTACAAGAAGAAAAGGATGAGTCTGAAGTTACCTTGTCTTTTGTGTTGGCCATGAAAGCCAAGTTGGCTTCTTCTTTTTCTTCATTGCTTGAGCTCGACTCGCTGTCTGAGTCACTGTTGTTGTCCCAAGCCGCTGCCATAGCTTTCTTCTTGATCTTCTTAGTTTTCTTGAACTTTCCTTCTTTCTGTATTCAGATTTCTTGAGCTTTAGACACTCTGCCTTGATATGTCCTGGTTTCTTACACTCGTAACAGATTGATTCGGTCTTCTTTCCATCCTTGACTTTGAACCTCTTGAAGTCTTTTCCTTTCTTAAAATGTCTTCTTCCTTACTGATACTTCTTCTTCTTGGTTAGGATGCGTTGTAGTCTTTTTGATAGCATTGCTTCTTCATCTTCGCTGTTGCTTAAGCTTTCATTTTCATATGATGATTCTTCTGATCCATTCTCTTCAGCCTTGAGAGCATTGGTCTATTTCTTTTGCTAGAGGATTCTCCTAGTCTCTCCATGTTGATCTCATGGGCCATAAGGGATCCAATGAGTTTCTCCAATGACATCCTTTTCAAGTCATTGGCTTCTTCTATAGCTGTTACCTTGGGAGTCCAAGAAGATGGTAAGGATCTAAGGATTTTCCTTACCATGTCTCCCATCTCATAGTTTTTTCCTAATCCAGCTAACCTGTCGGTGATGTTTGTAAATCTTCTGAACATCTATGTAATGGTTTCTCCCGACTGCATCTAGAACCTCTCATACTGTGTCACTAGAATATCTATTCTTGTTTCCTTTACTTTGTCAGTACCTTCGTAAGTGATTCTTAGTTTCTCCCACATCTCCATTGTTGATTTGCAGGCTGAAACTCTATTAAATTCTTTCTTGCTAAGTGCACAGCATAATATTCTCTTAGCTTTGTAGTAGAGAGAAATCTTCTTTCTATCATCTTCTGTCTAGTTGTCTCTATTGTTTAGAATGACTAGATCGCCTCTTCTACTATGGACCATAATTGAAAATCAAATCCTTGTTGGAAGTACTCCATCTTATTTTCAAGTATGTATAATCTTCACCATCGAATAGTGGTGGCCTGTTTACTGACTGACCTTCGAAGTGACTTTGGGCTGCCATTTGATCTTTTCTTTTCAGATCGTTAGATCTTCTTCTATGTCGAAGAGACTAGCTCTGATACCACTTGTTGCCCAGCTAGAAAGCCCAGAGGGGGGGTGAATGAGATTCTTAAAATTTTTGAGAACCTAAAATCTGTTCACAAAACAGTCACACAAAACATACTTCGATAGTTGTTAGTGTTAGTAAAGGTAAACAACAAACCACAAAGGCAATCACACTACACAAGGATTTATCCTGGTTTGGATCCCCTCTCCTTAGGAGTCCAACGTCCAGTCTCTGAGCAATACCTCAGGATTTCACTACCTAAGGGTACAGTCCCCCTCAAGGACACTTACACACCCAACCGCAGCTGGTCTTGTAAGGCCCCGAATTTTCTTTTCCCACTTCTGTTTTATGTATATGGTGTTTACTTATTTTGCATAAATGGCATGCATGAAGATGATGCATATTATATATAAATCTTGCATGTGTATATGCGAGGATGTATGTTATATATGTGAATATAAGTAATTGGCCAATTTTGTGTATAAGTATCTATTCAAATATTATGCAAGTACCATCTAAATATTGAAGTATACCTTATATTGCCCATTTCATAAATATTGTGTGCGAAGGTATGAAGTGCATATGTGTAGGTACGTATGTAGATTATCATATGCATGTGATAATTGTGTACTTAATTTTACATATGTAACACCTTGGTATACTTAGGTATGCATGAGTATACTTAGTTGTAAACGTTGTTCATTTGCATGGTGTAGTTAAGGTGTACATGGTACTTGTACATTTTATAATACATATAAAGTGCAAGTATGGTAGGTGTATTTAGTAGTGTATATGGAAATCCTATATTCCTCACGAATAACATGCATGTATTCTGTGATAACTAGGTGAGAATAAGCGATTAGCTAAATTGTGCATAGAGTACATATTAAGGAATTCCATGCATATAGTACTTAAGTAATGTTGTACAAGCTTAGTCTAATTACCGGTGTGCGTGTTATTGTATCTATCTATTCGTGTATAATATACGTAAGTATGTTACATCCGTGTACGTATGCTATATATATATATATATATATACATTGTATGCGTATGAAGATATCATGTACGTGTTATTATCTTGTGTACCTGTGTATGCATGTGTGTGATTAATAGTAAATATTGGATGGTTACATGGTGTAGTGGTGTATACACTATACTACATAGGTTTCATGTGTATATATGTGTGGATTAAGCTTGGTTCTGCATGATTTTAAGTTCTGGCAGAAGGATGTCTTGGCGTCAACATGGATGGACGCCCATAATATGTCAGCGTCCATATCGACTGACGTCAACCCTAATGTAGCCGTCCATGGATGTGGACGCCAATATCCCTAATTTTCTGTGCGCAACAGAGCACAGAGAACACCCATTGGGCCAGGCTTCTGATTGGGGAGATGTCTTCCCACCGGCCCTTTCATGTCCCTTCAGCCCTGCACGAGCCCCTCTTGTTCCCTAGTTTATGAAACACACCCCTTTGGCAACCTAGAGAGCTCTCTTGGCTCTTTACTAGAAAGGAAACCCTAACAGAGAAAGAGAGGAAGGACTGACCTTGGAGGGCTTGGATCCGCGACTGGAGGCGTTTCCTGGTGATCTTCTACGACAAGGAGAAAGACCATACGTAGGAGGAGGCTCCCCCGGCGCTGGACTGCGGCCTACAACCCCCTAGAACCCGGAGCCAAGGAGTTTTGGAGGCTTCTTGGCACTGCCCAAGGAGAGCTTCTCCAGCCATTAGATCCGTTTGGAGATTTATTTAGAGGCAAGTAACCCATAGATCTCAATCCTATACATGTTCCCTAGGTCCCAGTAATTTTTATGGATTTTAAATCGTGTCCTGGACCCTCCTTTTCACTGAGTATTTGGGGTTCGGTCTGTGCTGTTGCATAGACAGGAACTTGGCGTCAATGCCATTGACGCCAAGGTCTCCCATAGGCGTCCAGCGATCGTGCCGTCAAAACTCTTGAACGGCCAGAGGTTGCCGCCAAGTTCTTCAGGATAGAACAGTGAGCTGTTCTTCCTGATAGATGATTATTTTCGATATGTTTTCGCCATGAGGATATAGTGTAAATCCTATATGCTATGTAAAATGGATAATGTGGTGTGTGTGTGGAAATTTCTGCATTTTCTGTGGATGGCATGAATTCTTTTGATTATTGAAATTCATGTTGGAAAAAGGATGGATTATGCATGTTCATCTACTGTCTACCTAATTCCTAAAAATTTAATGCCCTAGATTTTTCTATACCATGTGTATATGTATCAGTCCATGCCCTGAAAATTTGAGAAATTTTCCATGACTGTGGAATTTACTGAAAATTCTGTTTTGGAAATAGGAGACATGCATAGGAATTGTAAAATCTACAGTAAATTGTGTATTGTGCAATAAATCCGAGGAAAATTTCTGTGTTGACAAATATGTTAGGTTCAGGACTGTGAACTGTTAAACCGATGTTCATGTTATGTTCCATGTTAAATCAAATTATGAACGGCATGAGATTTCATGTTTTAATTTCTGTAAATGTAATATGGTTAAGAAAAATATGAAAATTTGCGTGTGTGATTATAAACCTGAAATGTGTCTGTGGTTAAAATCTCAGGTTGTTTTGATAACAATAAGTATCGTTATGGATTTTTAATGAGAAAAATGACTATGTGAGCATGTTAATTGTAATTTGATGTGATTTAGTAGATTTCAGTATAGTTATATCTGTATTATGATTATTTGGTAGTTGCAACAGTGAAGTTAAAATCAGTGAATGAGGACTTATGTGTGTGTGAATTTTTGCATGAGTGTGTGTGCATGAGACATGGGGAAACAGTGGTATAAGTGTGTAAAACGGTTAATGTGATAAAGATAACCAAATATGCCCATAAGACACTGCCACCTTAGATGCTTGGAGCTGTACTGTAGTGGTGCCCCTACGGGAAAGCTCAAAGTGTTACACCCTAGGAAAGGGTCTTGATAAAGTGTACACCCTGGCAAAGGGTCTTGAAAAATCCTGGAGGTGGACAAGTTCCACTATAATGGTGGGAAGGGCTTTCCCGGTTTCTGCAGAGACTAAGACTTATCACTGCGCCGGTGATTAAGTAAGCGAATGTGACCAAGTGTGTGTTATGTGACATCTAATGGTGGTTTGGGCTGTGTCTTGGCATTTAAAAAATAACCATAAGTGTGATGTGAAAAGTGACATGTGTTCAATAGCACAAGTATGTGCGAGATATGTGTAAATGTGGCACAGGTTATGTGCAAAAGTGAAGTGATAAGAAGTGTGTGTGTAATACCCCATATAAGAATATGTTAAATGGACTAAATCAGCAGACTACCAACAACCCGGACTAGTCATTTTCAGAGCTCGAGCAGGAAAAGAACTCTGAAGTTAAGCGTGCTCAGTTGGGAGTAGTCCCAGGATGGGTGACCTTCCTGGAAGTCTACCAACTGGCACAGTTGTTGGGCCAGTTTGCTGGTTGGGTCATCACAAATGGTATCAGAGCCTTACCTAGCCGGAAGTGCAGGAACTAAGTGCCACACAGGACAAAGTGCTACGCTATGGGAGCCACCTCTTGAAGCCATAATGGCACAAAGTGCTACATAGTGGGAGCCACCTCTTGAACCTGTGGGGGCCACCTCTAGAATCCTGCCTGCCTGGGGTTTGATTGTGTGCTATGTGTGAGCAGCGACGAGGACGTCGCTTATATAAGAGGGGTAGATTGTAATACCCCATATAAGAATATGTTAATGGACTAAATCAGCAGACTACCAACAACCCGGACTAGTCATTTTCAGAGCTCGAGCAGGAAAAGAACTCTGAAGTTAAGCGTGCTCAGTGGGAGTAGTCCCAGGATGGGTGACCTTCCTGGGAAGTCTACCAACTGGCACAGTTGTTGGGCCAGTTTGCTGGTTGGGTCGTTACAGTGTGAGTGTGAAAGAGGAATTAATGGCAAATGTGTATGAGTATTGTGTGATAGAACAAAGTGAGTGTATGTGAAAGCCAAGGTTCATCATGTGGTTATGTGTAATGAGAAAATAGTATAAGTGTAAATGACAATAGTGTTGATTGATAAATTGTTTATTGATGTGTACAAATGTGTATGTGTATGTGTTTATGTATAACTTATCACTAAAAGTGATGTTACTACTAGTACCAAAATGTAAGTATATGCTTTCATATTCATGGAATTTGAATGGTTGGATGCACATGTGTGTAGTATCATGTTGTATAGTTAAAAGTGATCCCTATGTAAGGGTAAAATGAATGTCATAGATTTTATAGAAAATCAGCAAGCTAAATGTAAGTAAATTGTTATGGCTGCATGCAAAGTGAGTTAGAAATCATGCTAGCAATGAAACCTATCTCGCATATGTTTTTCCACGACTTAGTTATGAAGTTTTACAATGATGTGAGTAAAGTGTGAAGGTATGTAAATGTGTATTTGTACTTATGATAATGACGCCATGTTATTAGAAATCTTGTTAGATTATAGTTTTACATGTGTTAGAATAGTTGTTTAATACAATCCCATGTGAACCTATTTTGTTTATAGCACAAGCATGTATGATTAAATTGCTGAAATTCTATTGTGTTAAATTGTTAAAAAGCATGTATGTATTGAATCTTAAGTTACTTGCTGAGTCTATTACATAGACTCACTCTTGCTAATCATTTCAGGAATTAGCAGTGGAGGAGCTAGCAGGAATTGAAGTGGAGTTGGACTAAGTGATTGAAGAGTTGTAGTTGATATTTCATAAGTATGTAATGCTACAATTGGAAATTTGGATTTTGTTCAAATGTACTTGGAGTCGGCTATGTAATTGGAACATTTTGTACTTATGTTATCTCTTGTTGAACTATACAGACTGTGGTATGTGGATTTAAAAGTTGATGGAATGAGATTCATTTAAATTCCGTTGCATTTATTTAATTCTATTTTTGTATATCTCAGCTCATTTGTTACTTGTTGGGGTATTCTCCCCTGTAGCGGCTTGCTCTCATCCGACGTGGGTTGGTATAACCGTACCGGGTGGAAGTGGGTCATTGCAGGTCTTCTCTTCACAACTCAAGAGGAATTACAACACCCTGGATCCCATCAGGTCTTCTTCTACTACACGAAGGGAAACAAACACCCTGGAAACCACCAGGTCTTCCTTCAACACGAAGGGAAGAAAAGAACACAAGAATATGGAAATGAAAACAAGCCCCTAGATCAAGCTTATACAATGCTAGATCTGAAGCTAAGACTGAGAAGAAAGGATCTCGAATTGATCTCTCTCAGTACTAGAGGCTCTCTCAAGGACTACACTATCTCAGAGAGAGGCTCTCTCAAGGATCTACACTAATCTCAGAGAGCAAGAGCTAGAACAGATGTGAGTGAAAAACTTGGCTCTTCAGTTTTCTCACAAAAGACTTGAAAAAATCGTTGTAAGCGTTGTCTAACAATTCAAGGTGTCTTCTTCTAGAGCTTTAGTCTTCTTTATATATCTTCTATTTGAAATTTGAACGTTGAAGTGCCTGTTGTCTCTAAGCTTTTGTTTACGTTAGACTGCATGTCACTGTAGAGCTTCTTGTTCAGCAGTCTTTAGCTTTCCATGCACGCAACAAGAGAGATAGGGTCTTCTTTGATGTCTGTTATCTTCCATATTTTCCAACGTTGTATTGAGATGTGTTGTCAGAGACCTGCACACATTAAATGCTAAAACAATAGACAACTAGGGTGTCTCTTGTTGTCAGTCAACGTTAGAATGATTTTATATCAAAAAAGGAAGTTCCATTCTATTCTTCTAAAAAGATGTTTACAGTATAAGCATGGAAATAGAAGATATCGTTTGCATGCAGTGCAGTGATATGATCAGTCATAATAAATGCATGGATGTGAGAAAAAAGCGAGGGAAGACTTTGACTTTTCAAACTATCTGAGAATAGGTTTGAATATCAAGTCGTTATACATCATGAAATCGATATGATTATGACTTATGAAATCATTGTGTTGATGAGTCGTTATTCATGTGAATCGTTATACATTCATAAGCAAATCGATGTACACACAAATCGTTATGCATTAATAATCAAATCGTTGTAGAGACAAATCGTTATGATACTATCAACAAATCATTATGGACGGGTTGTTATAACCAAATTGTTGTTTAATGTATCGAATCGTTACTGCGACCAAGTCGTTGTGTAACTTAATGAATCGTTATGAAACTTAACGAGTCGTTGTGAAACCAAAATTGTTGCGAGAGCAAATCGTTGTTCTCACTTATCAAATCGATGTGATGACCAAATCGTTGTGAGAGCAAATCGTTGTTCTCACTTATCAAATCGATGCAATGACCAAATCCTTGTGAGAGAAAATCGTTGTTCTCACTTATCAAATCGATGCGAAGACCAAATCATTATGAACCAAGTGTTATGTTTTCTTAGCAAATCGTTGTGAGATCGATGCGATCACTTAGCAAATCGTTATGGAAGCAAACCGTTATGCTTTCTTAGCGAATCGTTGTGAGATCGATGCGATCACTTAGCGAATCGTTATGGAAGCAAATCATTGCGATCTCTTAGTGAATCGTTATGAGAGGCAAATCGTTGCGATTGCGATCTCTTAGTGAATCGTTATGAGATAGACTGCAATAGAATAGCAATGACTTATGAAATCGTTATAAAACCAAAATCGATGTGAATGAGGAAATCCTTATGATTCTAAGGAAATCGTTATAACAACTAGAGATGCGATGTGTACTTAGAAAATTATATGCTTCGGACTGTAAATGCTGGTATGAAGAATACTTACCAGTTTAGCTTGTATTTCTTTGTTCGATTTCCTGTGCTCAAATCTACTAGAAAATATATTAGAAATGCACATTGTCTTATTTTGTTAATCACCAAAATAGATATTTCATTTATTTAAATTAGATGGGGAAAATCTGATCATCAAAAATTCCCGCTCAAAAGCCTTCAACCAAAATCATCCACGTGTCCTTAAACTCAGATATGGAAAATGGTCGAAGTGTGTCGACACAACATGAGTTATGTGTCAACACATGTTCCTGGCTTTAAGTCCTGGCAGCTTTGTCTGTTGAGTTGTTTCAACACACTTTGCACTTGTGTCGATACACTTTCCACTGACTAAAAAATAAGCTTCTGGAAGGGACAGGATGTGTCGACACACAATCATCCTCTGTCAACACTACTAGCACTTAAGTTCTGACTGTTTCCTAGATACATGCACTGTGTCGACACAACATCAACATATGTCGACACCACTGATTCTTTTATACTTCACTACTTACTGGATGCATGGGATGTGTCGACACCATTGCACTTGTGTCGACACAACTGGCTTGCTTTCTTGATTATTTGCTCTGGAATTGAATCATGTGTCGACACATTATCTGAATTGTGTCGACACCACTGTCATCATATGAACATTTCTGTGAGCTACACATAGAAAATAGTGCTAGATATGATTGAATAATGATTTCCTCATTTGTATGGATCATAGTTAAACATCATCAAAACAAGAGATCCAACAATCTCCCCCTTTTGATGATGGCAACTATGATTCATTTATCAATTTTGTCTTCTCAAACAAGATGTTTTAAGGCAATCATGTACACATTTCCATTGCACACAAAGAAGACAATCAAATCACAAATTCATATCACTTATCACAAAACACAACATTCATTGAAGGTTGAATTGCATTCACATGATGTTCATATCAAAACAAACATAACATTCAATTGGTCAAATCCCAAAATAAGCAAACATAACTCTCAATGTTTAAACCATCACCATCAAAAAGAACTAAAGAAGAACCCATTACACCCTTTCTCCCCCTTTGACATTATCAAAATAAAAAGAGCATCAGGGAGATGGAGGAGGAGGAGGCAGTTTGTCCTCAATAGACTTTATTTGTGCTTCCAAATCATCCAATTATTCCGCAGCTGGAGTTGCATAGAAGTCAGTCTTGTATGAGCTAGTTCACGAACTACAACTCACACACGTGTTTATCTGATGTGAACCCACGATCAGATTAACACACACACATGTATCAAGCACAACAACCGCTTGAACACCACCACACACACCCAGTATAGAATAGAAAGAATAGAGAAGGGTTTGAGAGTTGAAGAACAAATCCAATTAGCAAACTCTTCCTCTGAACGTCCTCCAGGAGTTCAAGCTTCGACTATGAGATCAGATGTTAATGTAGATGCTGAATCCAAGACGTTCGGACTTCACCTTCCGCTTCAAGAGTCTTTCGTTTCTGGTTCTGGGCGATAGGTTGAAGCAGAGCAGCAGAACAGAGCTTCTTGTGAGAACTCTTTAGGGTTTTCCCTTGAAGGCTGCTTGTGTACGAGATTTGTCGCAAAATGTTGCTTATATATGATGGTTAACATATGGAGAGTCGTACTCCATAGAAACACTACGTTTGGCAACTTGCAAAACTTTCCGTGATTTGATTTCGGTTCGTCTGTCGACAGGTATTGGACCTACTGTCGACAGGCGTAGACAATTTGTGAAGAACCAGAAGGTTGAAGGCTCTGACTGTGTGCATCTGTCGACAGGTGGTCTGCTGCTATCGACAGGCGCAGGCCTTCCAAAACTTGTTGTTTCTGATTGACTGAATCTGTCGACAGGGAAGCTCATGCTGTCGACAGGCAGTGCCTTGGCAGAACTGGTTCTTTCTGACTGATTGTATCTGTCGACAGGTCCTTGCTGGCTGTCGATAGGTACCTTGTCCTTTGACTTTTTCTTGATCTTTCAAGCTTGTTTTTGGCACATGTCTTGCATGATATATCTCCTACAAAAGTAAACATAATTAGTGAGATATTATGAGCATAAAATCAAACATTGTACCAAGTTGTTATGACAAGTTATTATTTTGAAGATCTCATGCATTTAAAACTCAATTCACATTGTTTATCACTTGTTTGCATTATACATCATTGCACATCAATGTTCATCAATATTCATCATCAAAAACATGTTGTATTGATTAACTAGAATGTGAGCTCAATCTTCTCAACAGGAGAACCCAACATTCTCCATGAGACCCAACATTGCGGACTGACTGGAGGTCTGTATCCAATGGGTAGGCTTGGCTGTGGTTCAGCAAGTTAGTGGATATCTCAAGGTTGTTCCTCTTGAGGACTAGACATAGGTATTGAATAGATCACACTGAACTAGAATAAATCATGTTGCACTATGTGTATTCTTGTGTGGTTGCATTATCTTAATTGTTCTGGTTTGTCCTCTCTTACCATTGTATCTATTTCCTACCTATCAATCAATCTTTTCTATAGAATTCATATCTTTACCTAAGTAGGTTTTACACTTGATAAATCAACAAATATAATTTAATATCACGATTAAGACCTATTCACCTCCCTAGGTCCCTTTAGCTTGGGCAACAAGAGTCCATTCTGACTATGAGACTCAATTCTTTAAGTGACTGTGAAACTCGATTCTATGATTGAGACTAAATTCTTTATAACTCTATGACTCGATTTTTTTAAGGCTCTCATATTTGATTTTTATTAGTTTGAGACTCAATTTACAACTAAGACTCAATTCCTTAACTCTGAGACTTGATTATTTAACTCTTGTTAGGACTCATTTTTGTCTTTTGCTGAGACTCAATTCTATCTTACTATTTAAGACTTGATTTTTATCTTCTATTGAGACTCTATTTTGACTTACTATTTAAGACTCAATTTTTACCTTCTACTAAGATTCGTTTTTGATTACTATTTAAGACTTGATTTTGTCTTCTATTGACACTCGATTATGACTTACTATTTAAGACTTAATTTTTATTTTCTACTAAGACCTGATTCTGACTTGCTGTTTAAGACTCGATTTTGATGAGTAATTAGGGCTTGATTCTGACTTTGACTTCTGACTCTTACTAAGAGTCAAATCTGACTTGGACCGGATTCTAATAGATTTGACAATAGGAGTTGGTTCTTGAAGGTTTGAGGGTCAGTTCTTGGTGATTCAAAGGTCTAGGAGTCAATTTATTCATGCTTTGGGATATCATATATATCTTGACTTCCTAGTGGTAAGATTCAATTCTAAAGAACTCTAACTACATTGAAATTCAAGCTCTATGAATAGAACATTAACTTAACGAAGGTTTCAAGAACAAAATTCTATTCAAGGAAGGAGAATCATGTGACATGATGATGAAATTCAAGGTAACTCTGAACTATAGCTATAAAAGGCACATGAACATGGTCTTTTAGCAACATAAATAATAAAACTCAAGAAGAATCATATAGTAGTATTATTCTGAAGGAAAGATAATGATGCACATTGTTCTACATGCATGGAGGTACCTTCAAGAACTATTCTTCAAGTTTTTGCCATGAGATTTCCTATAGAAGGGATTAATCATGTTTAGCCTGAGAGAATATCTACCATTATGATAATTTGAGAAGAAATAAATGAAGCACATTGAAGAACAGCAGTCTCTCGAGCTTGCTGCGATCCTTCTCCCTCCATCTGACCTTGCCCACATCTGAGAATTTCTCAACAATAGTAAGAGTTGTTGGGTTCACATTCTAAATAATAACTACAACATATTTTTGATGATGAACAATGTGAACAATGTGAATTGAGTTTAATGCATGGAATCTTCAATAAATGTCTTGACATAATAACTTGATACAATAACTTGATTATATATGTTCATAATATCTCACTAACTAAGTTTATTATTGTAGGAGATATACCATGCAAGACATGTGCCAAAATCAAGTTTGAAAGGTCAAGCAAAGCCAAAAGACAATGTACCTGTCGACAGCCATCTAGACCCTGTCGACAGATACCAACAATCAGCAACATACATGTTTTGGAAAACAAGCCCTGTCGACACCAACAAAGCCTCCTGTCGACAGAAGCATACAGTCAAAAACTCACAGTTCTGGAAAACATGTGCCTGTCGACAACACCAAGGCACCTGTCGACAGATGCACACAGTGAGAGCTTCAACAAAACTTCCAGACTTCTGGAACTTGGCACACTGTTGATCCCTGTCGACAGCAAGTGTATGACCTGTCGACAGACGTACAGAATCTTCAGAACCGGAAAGTTTCAAAGTTACTAAACTTGGTGTTTCCTACTACCACATCTTTCCATATGTAAACACCACTATGTAAGTAACTTTCTGAAGTTAATCACGTACACAAGCAGCCTCCAAGCAAGAACCCTAAAAAGTTCTCAAGAGAAGTCTTGCTCTGTTGCTCTGCTTCAACCTACCGCCCAGAACCAAGAAGAGTAGTCTCTCTAGCGGAAGGTGAAGCCTGAACGTCGTGGATTCAAGTGTCTCCATCAACTTGTGATCATCAAGACGAAGCTTGAAGTCCAACCAGACGTTTACCAGAAGAGTTTACAAATTGGATTTGTTCTTCAACTCTCAAACTCTTCTATGTTTCTACTTTTTCATATCTGTGTGTGTGTGTTGTGTTTCAAGCAGTCCTTGTGCTTGATACATGTGTGTGGGTGTTGATCTGATCGTGGTTGCACATCAGTTAACACGTGTGTGTGAGTTGTAGTTTGTGAACTAGCTCATAAGCAGATTGTTCTGCGTGTGTGTGTGGCCCGTGGATGTAGGATACACGAGTTGTGTACTCCGAACCACGTAAATCTGTGTGTCTCATGGTTTGAACGCTTTTACGCTAGATGTTTGGTAGGCACGGCGTCTATACACACGTATTGTAGTTTGCTATCTATCTGTCATCAAGTCATACACATCCAACATAGTGAAACTCTGTTCTTATCGTTATAATCTGTGTTTTTAAAGAAAAGAAGGTGATAAACATTTTTTTAAATCGACAGTAATCTATTCAACCCCCCTTCTAGATTACCATATAGGGAATTCCGCAACCCTTCAATTGGTATCAGAGCCGAGTTTCTCCGATTTACTGCTTTATCTGTTTGATCTTGCGATCAGGAGATTCACGGTCTAATGGAATCTAACAAGGGGTATATGGCCGAGGGACACTCAGTGACCAGGCCACCCTTCTTTGATGGCACTGACTACCCGTATTGGAAAAATCGGATGCAGGTATTCTTGAGAGCTCAAAACTTTGAACTATGGAAAATAGTCAGAAAAGGAGCATACGAACTGCCTCAGGACGAGGATACCTGGACTAAGGATCAGATCGCCAAGGGGACACTCAACTGGAGCGCCCTCAACATGATGCAGTGCGCAGTCCACCCAAAGGAGTACTCAAGAGTCTCCACATGCACCTCAGCAAAGGAGATGTGGGACAAGCTTGAGCTGATCTATGAAGGTACGTCTGAGGTAAGAGAATCAAAGGTAAGCATGTTGGTTTCAGAATATGAAATGTTCAAAATGAATAATGATGAACCATCTCTGACATGTTTGCTAGATTCATGATAATTATAAATGGATTGAAAGGTCTTAAAAAGAATAATCAGAGAGTGACTTGGTGAGGAAGATACTTCGGTCTCTTCCATCCTCATGGAACACCAAAGCCACTGTCATTGAGGATTCCAAAGACCTCTCAAAAATGAAAGTAGACGAATTGATTGGTTCTCTGATGACCTATGAACTGAATGTCAAAAGAAAAGAAACTGAAGAGAATCCAAGGAAGTCGATTGCCTTGAAAGCTTCCAAGAAAATCTCTTCAGATTCTAAAAAGAATGCCCATCAGGAAGGTATTGAGTCTGAAACCTCTAGTGATAGTGAGAATGACGAGATGGCCATGCTCACTAGACAGTTTAAGAAGTTTCTGAAATTCAAAAGAAGAGATTCAGGTAACTCGAATTCTTTCCAAAAGGGTACCAACAGACTTGATTCTTCTAACAAAAGATCTGAAGTTGTCTGTTATGAGTGCAAGAAGCAAGGGCACATGAGAGGAGAGTGCCCCGAACTAAAAAAGAAGCTGAAGAAGGACAAATTCACTTTCAAGAAGGCCAAAGCAATGGTGGCCACTTGGAGTGATAAAGATTAGACGAGAACAGTCAAGCTACCTCAGGAGATGATGAGATTCAGTGTCTCATGGCAAGGAGTGATGACTCCACGAGGTAAATTCTTCCTTTGAAACATATTCTATTACTAAATGGAAGAAGCTTATACTGTTCTATTTGAAAAATTCTGTGAATTCAAGTCTGAAAATAAAGCACTCAAGAAGAAAGTCAATTCCCTTGTTCATAAATCAAACAATAATGAAGAAATTGAATCCTTGAATAAGGTATTGAAATGATGAAGATTGATGAACAAACAATAGTGATGAATTGGATAGCATGAAACTTAAACCTCAAGAAGTTCAAAAGGAAAAAGATGATCTAATGAACTCTCTTAAAATCTTCAAAGTGAGCATGAAAAGCTGAAGGAGAAACTGGAAAAAGCTGAAAAAGACATAAAAGGTAAGTCTAAGGATTTATCTAGTTTTGTCAAAAGTAAACAGAATCTGGATGCAATTTTAGGTTCAAAGGTTTGTGCTGCAAGACATGGGATTGGGTTTCAAAATGCAAGGCCAAAGGTGATTGGCAAACATCTGTTAACAGATTTCATTGATTCCAGCCCAAGTTCAAGTAAACAAACCCCTTCAAAGAATAAGAAAAATCCTTCAAAGGGTAAGATACAAGAACCTAAAATGATCAAGTCTGTTCCTAGTCAATCTAAGGAATTTACAACAAGCCCAAGACACGACAAACAGCAACCTCCTAAAGCTAAACTAACAAGGCAACAAAAGGTAAAATGCCTATGCATGCTCCTAAAAAGGTAAAGCACACTGTTGTTCAAAAATCATCATCATGCCAAATATGTAAAAAGGTTGGGCACAATGAAAAACAATGCTAGAATAGCCAAACCAAATGAAAATCAAACAAGTTTGGATTCCTAAGCACTTGTTATTTGGCATGAATGATACAACGGGACCCAAAGTAATTTGGGTACTAAAACCTCTTGTCTAATCCACATGTGCAGGAATGCCTAGCAGCCCACAATCAAAACAAATGGTACCTGGATAGTGGCTGTTCGAGGCACATGACGGGCGATAAGAAAAATTCAGTCTGCTCGTGGAAAAAGATGGAGGTCACGTCGTCTTTGGAGGTAACAACAAAGGCCAGATCATCGGCTCAGGTAAGGTTGGTAAGTTTTCCTCTAACTCAATAGACAATGTACTACTAGTTGATGGCCTTCATCACAATTTCCTGAGCATAAGTCATTGTGTGATAAAGGTCATAAAATTGTCTTTGAATCCAATTCATGTCAAATTTTTATAAGGAAACAGGAAGCCTAAAGTTTTGTGGAAAAAGAATAAACAACATCTACATTGTTGATTTAGATGATCCAGAAAATAATGATCTATGTCTTGTAGCAAACAAACAGGATGAGCTTACATTGTGGCATCGTAGGCTTGGTCATGCTAGTTATAATGTGTTGCACAAGATCATGAGGCTCAAACTGGTAAGTGGACTTGCTGAAATTCCTTTCAATAAAAATGAAAATTTTTATGATGTATGTGCACAGGGAAAACAAACCCGAAAATCCTTCAAATCAAAAGCACCGGTGAGTACGTCTAAAGCTTATGAACTATTGCACATGGACCTATTTGGACCTATGAGAACACTAAGTCTCAATGGCAAATGATATGGTTTTGTCATTGTAGATGATTTCTCTAGGTTCACTTGGGTGAAATTTCTAGCTCACAAGAATGAAGCACTGAATGTTTTTGAAGAATTTTTCAATAAAATTGAGCATGGAAATGTCAACAAAATATGTTCCATCCGCACTGATCATGGGGGAGAATTTGACAACAACTCCTTCACTGATTTTTGCAGAAACCAAGGTATAGACCACTTGTTTTCCTCCCCAAGAACTCCAGAACAAAATGGGGTTGTGGAGAGGAAGAATAGAACCTTGGTGGAGATGGCTCGCACGCTTCTGGTCGAGAATCAACTTGCAAGAACCTTTTTGGGCATAAGCGGTAATTACGTCATGCTACATTCTTAACAGAGCCATGGTAAGACCGGTATTCAAGAAAACTTTGGTTCAAAAGTGTTCATACATAACAATGATAAAAATGATTTGGACAAGTTTGAAGCCAAAAGCGATCAAGGTATTTTTCTTGGATACTCAGAACACTTTAGAGCCTATAAGGTGTTTAATCTGAAAACTAGAAAAATGGAAGAAACTCCACATGTTGTATTTGATGAATCTCAAACCAAGCATAACAGTTCTAATCTTTACAGGTTTGCAGATGAAACTAAAGATACAACACTTGGAGAACTACAAAGAAAACCAAATGCAATCTCTAAAACAACTCTCAAAACTAAAAGTGGATATCCTCTCAGGTACAATGATGAAGATGACGACATCTGTTCAGAAATGAAGAAGAGGTACCTGCACAAGATCCACAACAACAAGATCAACCTCAAGCTGAAAGTCCTCCATCCACCTCTCCTCCAGATCAACCTCTTCAAATGCAAGATCACCCGGACCTTCAACAGTCACTAATGTGAGGTACTCTAAAGCTCACCCACTTGAGAATGTAATAGGAGACATAAATGACTCAGTTCAAACTAGTTCACAGGTTAATCAAATAGTTGAATAGGATCATTTAGCTTTTGTATCTCAAGTGGAACCTAAAAATTTGAAGAAGCATTAAAAGAAAACTCATGGATTGATGCTATGCATGAGGAGCTTAGGCAATTTCAAAAAATAATGTCTGGAGTTTAGTCCCTAGAACCCCTGAAATTTCTATCATAGGGACAAGATGGGCCTTTAGGAATAAACTAAATGAAGAGGGTAAAGTGGTGAGAAACAAGGCTAGACTGGTTGTAAAAGGATACAATCGGGAATTTGGTGTGGACTTTGAAGAATCCTTTGCACCTGTAGCTAGACTAGAAGCAGTTAGGATCTTGTTAGCATATGCATATTCAAACAAGTTCAAACTATTTCAAATGCATGTTAAAACTGCTTTCTTGAATGGCTACATAAAAGAGGAAGTCTATGTTTCTCAACCACCTGGCTTTGAGGATCATGATAAACCAAACCATGTATTTAAATTGCACAAAGCTCTTTATGGTTTGAAATAGGCATCCCGAGCTTGGTACGACAGGCTGAGCACCTATCTGGTAAGCAAAAACTACTCAAGAGGTAAGGTAGACCAAACTCTCTTTACAAGAAAGTTCGCAATCACATAATTGTTGTTCAAGTCTATGTGGACGACATTATTTTTGGTTTTACTAATCCTTCATTATGTGAAGAATTCTCTAAACATATGCACAGTGAATTTAAGATGAGTCTTATGGGGGAGCTTCAATTTTTTCTTGGATTGCAGGTCAAATAATTAGAAGACGGATTCTTCATCAACCAAGAAAAATATGTTAAAGAGCTACTGAAAAAGTTTCAGTTTGAACAAGCTAAACATGCATCAACACCAATGAGCACAAGCATTAAGCTAGAAAGTGATGAGAAAGGTAAATCGGTAGATGCCAAACAATTCCGAGGTATGATTGGCTCACTCTTTTATCTTACTGCAAGTAGACCGGACATATAATTCAGTGTTTGTCTTTGTGCTAGATACCAATCTAGTCCAAAGGAAAGCCATTTAATTACAGTCGAGAGAATTTCAGATATCTCTCAGGTACGTATGACTTGGGTCTTTGGTATCCAACAGGTAGTAGTTTTGAGTTGATTTCTTATTCTGATGCAGTCTACGCTGGATGTAAAATTGACAGGAAAAGCACTAGTGGCTATTGCCAAATGCTCGGTGGTTGCATGGTTTCGTGGGCATCCAAGAAGCAACACTCAGTTGCACTCTCCACTGGAGAGGCAGATATGTTGCTGCAGGGAGTTGCGCGGCACAAGTGTTGTGGATAAAAAGTCAGTTGTGTGACTACAACATTGATATTGGATGCACACCTATCCTATGTGACAACACTAGTGCAATCAATCTATCAAAGAATCCCATTCAACATTCTAGGACAAAACACATAGAAATTCGTCATCATTTCTTGAGAGATGAGGTAGCCAATAAAACATTAGAGATAAGTTTCATACCCATTGAAAAAACATTGGCTGACATCTTTACCAAACCTCTGGCAGAAGATAGATTCACCACATTGAGAAGAGAATTGGGTTTGTGCAAAGTGCAATGAAACTTAACACAAATGTTAAGCATATGTCCCTTGTATGCCATAACTATGAGGTATATCAAATGGTGATGTGGGAAGAACAAGTTATGCTTGTTTGGAAACTCTCATTATGCGTGAGAAAACATTCTCCGCCAAGTATCCATACTTCTATGGCATGAAAGGGGCATGTACTCTACATATGGAATTAGTTTCTTTACAATTATGCCCATTCAAAATTCTCTTTGAAAATCTGAAAACTGTGCTTATTTGATTGGTCTATATGTGCAAATTTGTCTTCATGAACTTGCGTATCTTTGTACAAAATAGCACACATTATGGGGGAGCAAGTTAAGGTTCGATGAATGCTAATGTGAAGGAAATCACTCAAATTTTGTCTATCTCAATTCCTTCACAACCTTTGATCAATTTTGTCCTTCATTCCATTCTTAAACTGCCTCTGAACAAGAATCTGTCGACAGCCTACATGCACCATGTCGACAGATCAGGCCAGACAGAACACTCTTTCTGTACACTGTGTACATCTGTCGACAAGTCCACTTTCCTCTGTCGACAGATATGTACAGTCTCTGCCTCCCAGAACACTTAATCTTCTGTCTGTGTGACCCTGTCGACAGGCCATTTCTCCCTGTCGACAGACACACTGAAAGTTGGAACTTCAAGCCCATTTCTTCACACATTAAGTGAGCAGCTTCATGTTTATCAAATAAGGTGTCGATAAGGTGTTAATGCATGTTTGACCACACCATGTACTAATGATATTAAGCTATTCTTTATACCACTATGATTTTCACATACTACTCATGTTTGGGTTTAGGTTCTATCATTTTGGAAACATTTCACAACTCTCAAGGATATACACCTCACTCCTCTAAATAATTTCTTTGTAGGCAAACATAGTTCTCAATTTACTTGATCAGTTTTTTGGTCATGGAACTGTATGTCTAATATTGATAGCTAATCATATAAACTACTTGATCTTGAGCTTTTAAAGCAATACTTGGAGAACAGCTACCTATTTCTGAAAAATAGCATTCACATAAGAAAAAAAAGTCAACTTCAAATTGGGATAAATATAGAGAAATGCTGTGTTTTACTGAGTAATCGAGGTGATGGGCATCAGAAATGTCTGCCTTCGCGTCAAAAGGCTCACTCATCAACTCTGTACAACGGTATGCTAGACACTTCCACTGAGTAACTGGGGGTATGGGCACTTGTAATGTCTATCCTCACGTCAAAAGGTGTGAAGTACTCTTAAGTACCACCTTTTCCCACTGCCCTTCTAAATTGCAAATAAAGAAAAATGAAATAGTGTGAAGCCTCCACTGAGTCATAAATCCCATGGTCATTGGTTTTATGATTGTCTTGACATATAGATATTCATTTCATGCATCATTTGCCTATCAACAAAATGGGGATTGTGTTGTCTTACACTGTATTTATACAACGAAGGGTGGGAGTGCATTGTTCTTCATTTCAGTAGGTGTTTTCTTAATGCTCTAACTTAAACCTCCTTGGGTATTATGTTAAAACCATTAAGGCAAATGAATTGGCTTTTTATACCTTTGTATATGATTGGTTAAAATATGTGTTCACCTCTTATACACCTTAACTAAACACTTGGGAACCACTGCTACAAAATTTCAATTCTCAAACCCACCAAAACAGCCAACTGGTCTTTACTGTATGTCCCTGTCGACAGGCATCAGGGGCCCTTTCGACAGTCGGCGGCCAGACTTCGTTTGGAAGCCCAAACGGTAAGGGTTAAGGCCGGATTTTGTGGGACCCAACCTTTCAAACTCTCCAAACCTTCTTTAAAAGGTTCGCACGCCCCTTTCCACCCTTTAATACTTCTAAAACACCCCCTTTCCTTCCTCTCTCCAAAAAACACCCTTCTCCAGGGCACCAGAAGAGATCCCTCAATCTTCTGCCCTCTCTTCCTCTCTCTGTCTCCTTCCTCTCTCCAGTCACCATCCACATCAAGCAACAACCTCTGATGGCTCCATCGGCCAAGAAGATGGCATCCCGTCGTCGTCCTCGGTCTCCCGAAGCCGGTCAGGGCTTTAGGACACACGCCGAGCGTCAGACGAAGCACCGGGAAGATCGCCTACCGGAGCTCGTCATCCTGTCTACTCTTTCCCTCCTCGATGTCCATGGAACTTTCACGAAGGTCGTGCAGCCACGCTACATCAACTTTGTCTCGTTGGAGGACATGTTTCCCGAACTCCAGTCTCTCTTTGATGTCCAGGGCTGGGCTCCCTTTTGCTCCGATCACAAGCGGTACTCGATCCCCAACCACCGTGACCGATTTCTACACCAATCTCCGACTGTCCAGCAGTGGTGCGTTGTACACCAAGGTGAAGGATACTCTATTTTTCATTACTCCAAACCTTCTATCCACTGCCCTGTAAATCCCAAATACTGGAGTGGACATAATGACCCATCATCCAACTCCAGAGGAGTACCATCACTACAACAATAACATTCTATAGTTACGGCTAACAGTTATGGTTTTGGTTTCCGTAAGAATAAGTGTATGAACACTTACGGTTTTTTTTTATAAATTTTTTTATATTATTAATTTTATAAGAACCGTAACAAATTGTGAATCTTTTCTTAATAAAATATATATATATATATATATATCTAATCCGTAACTAATGGTTAACTATTTTTTTTCATTCATTTTGCTCTCGAAGTCCCGCGTTCTCTTTTGCCCTTTCCCTCTTTTTTTTTAATCTTTTTTTGTCCTCCCTCCAAAACCCCTTTCCTCCGCCCTCAGCAAAACCCCACCAAGCCGAGGTCTCTGTGATGGAAACCCGACGACTGCGAGGACCCCTAGCCGGCTTGCCGATCCACCGCTGCCGCGCCACCGCCTCCACCTCAGCCGCCACCTCCAGTTCCGATGACCTGGCGTCCATCACCAGGAAGCACGACTCCCCAGTATTCTTGTCTTGCAGGTAGGTCACCAGGTATCCGTCGTCCTCCTCCGCCCCTTCGTCCGGTGCCGCCACGAAGAAGGGCTCCCTCCCGAACCTCCCCGCGCCGTACGTCCGACTGGCCACCACGCAGTCCCTGTTCCCCAACTTCTGCCCCTGGTAGTCCAGCTTTACCACGCCCCCCACCTGCGGCAGTGGATCCCCCACCCCCATGTAGGCGTAGCGGTTGCTCCTCCCCTAGTAGTGGGCGGCGGGGTTCCAGAGGGATCTACTGGCAGGGGCGGCGATGGGCGGGGTGGTGCACTCCGTGGTGGCGCCCATCGAGCGGGCGAAGCTGCTGCTTCAGATGCAGGAGGGGAACGCCGCCATCCTCGGCCTGGGCGGGCGGTCTAGGCGGCGGCGGTTCCGGGGGATGGTCGACTGCATATCGCGCACGGTGCGGGAGGAGGGCGTGCTCTCGCTGTGGCGGGGCAACGGCACCAGCGTCATCCGGTACTACCCCTCTGTCGCCCTCAACTTCTCCCTCAAGGTATGCTTGTAGGCTCTCCCTCGATGTCCCTCTTGTTCTTCTTCGCCAGCTCGGCCGGATCAAATCGGCGTCGTGATTCCCGCAACCATGGTGTCTGATATCTCTTCCTTACATCTGGGTAGTTCGATTGTTTGTTCTGCTTGAATTTAGGGTTCTTCTCCTTTCGCCTCTGTGGACTAGATGTTGATTGTAATGGATAATGTCTAGTGATGCTGACGACAATAATGGACGACGCACAGTGGTGTTGGCAGTCGTACTGGATGATGCAGACAATTTTTGGGACACCATGTTGTGTTCTCTCGTGCAAAATGGATGTTCTCAATCTCTGTTGGCATCCTGTAGATGGAGGCAGGAACAGACTTACCTGCCTATTGCCAATATCTATTGTCAGTATTTGATTTATTCTCTTATTATGCTCATGAATACTTTCTAATATTGCTACATTCAGGTTAGATTCTTAACATTCAATGTGAAGGCTTGGGAGCCAACCATTTTGGATATGTTTCGTGCATTGGGTAATTCTTACTGAAATTCTGTTTGGGAGGAAAGACTGCAATCTCACTCCAAAGGTATGCTTTCAGGATGATGTTGGTTTGATGTCTAGAATTCCTGAGCTTATCAAGTTAAGCAGGTAAAAGTTAATGATTAGGTGTCTCCATTATTAGGTGTGTTTACTGTCATGTCTCTGCTTCAATCTCATCCATAGAGCCTCTTTCTTTTCCTAAAGACAGTTATTGATGTTCACTGGCATGGCACTCTCAATTTTCCCGACTTAGGAGATTCTCAGATTTCAGATGTTTTGTTGGGAAGAATAAAGGATGGTTATGCTGAACTCAGCACATACTTGAATCGAATCTCAAATTTCACCAAGCTTTTACAACAAAATCCATCAAGGTTGATGACAAAACTACAAAACTATATCTAGAGGTCAGCATAATCTTTCTCAAATGGGAGTTGCCTTAAGAAAGTTGCTAGCTGTTAATTTTTTCTTTAAATATTGCACCTCAGAATGTGCAATATGGTAAAGTCTATTCATGATGGGTGTCTATTTATTATTTAGGACATGTAGATGATCATCTGTGCTATGTGCTATGTGAGAACTGATGGAGATACCCCAATTTCTGAGTTGAAGATTGATGGGGTTGTCTCCAGGAGCGGTGAGAACCAATTTTCCCCTATATATATGGCAGTCTGGACCAGGCAAGCACTGAAATAAGGTATAGCTTTCGGGACAACAGCACTGCAGGGTCAATCCTGCATCGGTTTTTTTTTTTTGGTTTCTATCCTTGTGGCTTCTTGTGGGTTTTTATATGCCGTTTTGTGTTTTGTAGTTTTTTTATATGCAGAAAATGAACTCTTTTAGTAGTTTTCTAACCTTTGTATGCTTGGTTTCGTGCAGAGGTTTCATCTAGTTCATTAGGTGAAGTTGCAACCATACAGTTGTTTATTTTGGACTCTTGCCTTTTTATTTGAACTCTTTCCCCTATATAATTCTGA
This sequence comes from Colocasia esculenta, assembly GCA_014218235.1. Lineage (NCBI taxonomy): Eukaryota > Viridiplantae > Streptophyta > Magnoliopsida > Alismatales > Araceae > Colocasia > Colocasia esculenta. Next base: position 18,559,184 of record CM024762.1, on the reverse strand, counting down.
GTTTAGATCCCATTCATTTCTGAACTCCTACAACTATGCTCTTTCAGTTTTTCTTTTCTCTTCATATGCAAAAGTGTTACTCGGCTGTGATGTTTTAACTTGAACTTCTTGTGATGGCAGTGGCAGATTTTCTTTCAATCAATTTATTCGTGAGCTCTCTGTGAACTCTGATGCTTCCTCAAGTTTAGATTATACATCTGGAGAAAGGTGCTGCCTTTGCCTCTGCCTTCTTGTGGGTTTTAACTTGAACTTCTTGATATGCTTGCATTTATTCCTTTATACTTGTCTTCTATTTCTCAACATTTATTTGGATTTCTCACTAATGTATGGTTGCAGTTCAAGTGGAGGCTTTGAATTGTCTTAGATAATACAAAATGGGGCTTTTGACAGTGAAGACCCATCCCCACTTTCTCACTAATGTATGGTTGCAGTTCAAGTGGAGGCTTTTATTGCAATTTTCTTATTGATCTAAGTTGGATAGATTTATTTAGTTATTTAATTTATGCTAGGAACTTATGTAGTGGGGAGAGCATTTCTGCAAACAGAGGAGGGTTTTACTACTCTTGTTTCTGAATTCTGAGTTATGGAATTCTCGGCCTGACTGCTAGTGTTTTTACATATTTTTATGACTGCTTGTGTTTATATGTTGTTGTTTTTTTGTTGATATTTAGTAGGACGCATGAGCTAGCAACAGTGGAAGTTCTGAGGTGGTTGGAAAGGCAAGGTGATTTCTTTAATCATGTTGAAACTAAAATTGTTTTCCACCTGTTGCTTTTATAATTCCGGATTTCCTTTGTCATTGAGGGTAGACAATTTATAAATACTGATTTCCTTTGTCATTTAGGGCAAACAAAAACATTATTTTGGCCACCCGCACCTGACATTTTTTAAAGGACTAACTGCTAGTAGTTCATGGTAAATCCTGTAATCTTAACTTTTAAATATTGTATCTATATAGGTTTCTTGCTTCTCTGTGTACCTAATAGCTTCAGCATTTTAAGGTGGCTATCTAGTATAAATCACATCCATGTTCCCTTTTATAGGTGGGTGGAAGTTGTTGATGAATTCCTTGGTGTTCTGCATTCAAGCCCATTTATGCGTGGGGAGAAGAAGGTATTTTATCCATAGCTTCTACTCTAAGAGTTATCAAGACGTATCATAATAGCGAAGTGGTTGGATTAGAATAACAAGAGACCATGGTAGAACCGGTTCAATTCTGGATAAAAGTTTACTGTGCTGGAGAATAATATATATTTTACGTACTTCTTTCTTTTTCGTTGGATGGACATAATGTGCCTCTAGATTGTCGGTCAATGGAAAAGTTAAAGTATATGAGAAAGTGCAATTCCCAATTGCTGTAAATTTCTTTCTCAAATCTTAGTTATCAAGCCTATTAATGAGGAGGCAATGCCAACAATTGTCTGGTGTGTGATGGTGGGCTTATAAAACCCTGAATGGATACTAGATTAGGGTGGATGAAATCCATGAGCACTTGGGATGTTAACTTGAACCTCCCTGGTTCCTGCATGGGGTATCACATTCACAGGATAGATTTTGATCATGCGACCATGAAGGTTGAGCTGGAGGACAACTTGAGCCACCCACCTGAGCTCTTGGGGTATTCCTAAAATCACCTGAATGCCTACTATGTATGCATGGGTCACACTATAAATTTGAAAATGTAAACATGCAGATCAAACAAGAGTGCATATAAAAATTAGGCCTTCTTGAAGAGTTTAGTGGTATATCTGGAACATGAGCTTGAAACTTGGCATATGTATTTTCATATTAGATTTCTTCCATAGTTCTGTTGCATGAATAATGCCTTAATGCTTTTGTAACTTTTGTTTTTCAGGGGGCAGTGCTGTTCGAATTAAGAACAAGAACCTTATTGATTACATATTTACATATAGCTTGGAAGTAGCTGCATTCTTTGACTTGCCTATGCAGATACACACAGGGTAAAATCACATCCCGAGTATCCTTTTTGCTGCAGAATAAGGTTTGAAGCATCTTTCATTTAGATGGTCTTTGAAGCATCTTATTGCTTAAGTATCTAATTCTGCAGTTTTAATTTTGTTTTGTTTCATCCATGAAACCAAGGCCATCATCTATCTTCAACCATCACACAGGAGATTAAAGCAGTTATCAAAGTACACATTTAAGATGATGTTTTTTCTCAGTGCAGAAAAAAATTCTTATTAGGTGGCAGGGATTATGTCACCATGAGATAAGTGAATTAATAGAGATAGCTTGATTCATATTCGTGGTGGGTGAAAAATTATTTGGGCCAACATTCTCAGCATTTAGTATAGAAATCTTGGGCTTGAGACTCCTACCATTATAATAGATTGTTAGTTATCATTAAAACTAATTTAGGAGACACATTTTGGTAGTATTGTTAATTTTCCCAAGATATAAAATATGAGCTCTGCTTCCATCTAAGAAAATAGTATGCGGATCATTGTCTCCTTGTTATTCTTCTGAGGTTCCTCTTCAGACTTCTATTCTTTTTATACAGCTCTCTTTTGGTGTTTGCATTGCATCCATTATATTTGAGGGTCCAGACATGTTTGCATTGCAAGTGGCATATTGATGAGTGAAGATAAGGAGAAAGTGGTGATGTGAAAGGTTTTAGGAGATGCCTTTTATGAGGTTTCTATTTTCTTGGCAATTAAACCAGATGCACCATTATTTATTAAAGATGTAGAAAGAAAAAAGATCTAAGATGTTGTGGGTAGTCATGTTGTCTGGTTAAAAGATTATGTAAGTCTATATGAATATGTTTTTTGATTTCAGCATCAATATGTACATGCTCAAATAACATTTTTTGAACAATTTTTTTCACAGGTTCAAGATGCTTAATAGAGGATGCTTAATGGATTGTTGCCATGAAGCAAGGATTTCACATATGTTAATGATATTCAAAGTTTAGATAGATTAGTGCATCATTGGTTATATTGTTTACTTTTTTGTGATGGAAGGATGTAATTTGTGGATTAACAAATTTATATGTTCGTGTCTGTTAATCTATTTTTGTGATTTTGAAGGACAAATGTGATATGTAGTTGAATGGATTGATGAAAAAATGGCATTATATGGCAGGAATTATATGACAGATGGTTCTTTTCTCTTGTGATTGAATGAGTTATTGGTGTAGGAGAATGAGCACTCTGTTAATCTATTTTTGTGATTTTGAAGGACAAATGTGATATGTAGTTGAATGGATTGATGAAAAAATGGCATTATATGGCAGGAATTATGTGACAGATGGTTCTTTTCTCTTGTGATTGAATGAGTTATTGGTGTAGGAGAATGAGCACTCTGTTAATCTATTTTTGTGATTGTGAAGGACAAATGTGATATGTAGTTGAATGGATTGATGAAAAAAATGGCAGATGGAGACCGGTTGTATGGTCTGTGAAAGTGATATGTAGTTGAATGTGATATGTAACTTTCACAGCTACAGGTGTTCTAAAACCATGTAATGAAGTTTTTGATTACTTACGGATCTACACTTACGGTTGTATGGTCGTGGTTAGATCAAGCTGTAGTTACGGTTTTTAAACCGTAAGTAAGCTACAGTAACGGTTGTTGTGCCTACGATTCACTTACGGTTCATAACCGTAAGACATTCCATAAGTAAATTATTTTTGTTACGGTTTTATGAGCTACACTTACGATTTATTGCCGTAAGTATAGAACAAGTTTGTTGTAGTGCATACTCTCATTACTCTGTAGCCTTACGACCCTACTGATCTTAAGCAAATGAATGCCAACTCTTTCCCTCCCCTTCATCGTCTCATCCACCACATATTCACCACCCTCATCGCTCCAAAGGATGGTAGCCGAGAACTTGTAACCTCCCTTCACAAGTCTCTACTTCTTCAATTCCTCAATGCTGAACCTATCAGCCTACCACTTCTTATGGTCTCTATCTTTCGCATATGTGTTCCCAGTGCAAAGCGATCTATGCCATATGCCTGCCAACTCACTTCTCTCTTCCTCTTCATTGGCATTCAAATCCCAAAGGAGGAGATGGTCGTTCTCAAATCCTGTAGCTCCTATGACCTCACTGCTACACACAGGATGGGCTACAAAATGGTAGATGGCATCGTCACAAGAGACCTCAAAGGTAAAGGGGCAGCTTCTGATGATGGTGATGATGAAGAAGATGAAGATGACAATGGTGCTGAAGATGAAACTCCCAATATGAGCCACTAGATGCTCCGGAAGATGCTCCTGCTGATGTTGTTGAGCCCTCAATTCGGGATTTGCTTGCTCAGCTCCAGATCCAAATGGCAACATGCTTTGAGAGACTTAATGCCAGAATGGATACACTTGACACCCGCCTGGATAGCACTGCTACTGCGCGTCGGGCTCCTACACCGCCAGCTGATGATGATGCTTAGTTAGCTTAGGTGTCTAGGATAGCGTCAAGTCTTGTTATCTAGTTCACCTGTGTCTTGTTATGCCTTCAGTCAAGTTGTTGTTAGTTGATTGTCAAGCAATGTCTTTCCCTTCTCTGTTTTTCCCATTAGCATGTCATGTACTATGTATGACTCATGAAATATCAATGCAAATCCTTCCTCTTTGTCTAGTACATGTGTATATGGTGTATGCTTTTGGATGTTGTCAAAAGGGGGAGAAACTCAATTATACACTTAATTGATTAATTTTGTCATCATCAAAAAGGGGGAGAATGTTGGGTTCACATTCTAAATAATAACTACAACATGTTTTTGATGATGAACAATGTGAATTGAGTTTAATGCATGGAATCTTCGAATAAATGTCTTGACACAATAACTTGATACAATAACTTGATTATATATGTTCATAATATCTTGCTAACTAAGTTTATTATTGTAGGAGATATACCATGCAAGACATGTGCCAAAATCAAGTTTGAAAGGTCAAGCAAAGCCAAAAGACAATGTACCTGTCGACAGCCATCTAGACCCTGTCGACAGATACCAACAGTCAGCAACATACATGTTCTGGAAAACAAGCTCTGTCGACACCAATAAAGCCTCCTGTCGACAGAAGCATACAGTAAAAAATTCACAGTTCTGAAAAACATGTGCCTGTCGACAGCACCAAGGCACCTGTCGATGGATGCACAGTGAGAGCTTCAACAGAACTTCCAGACTTCTGGAACTTGGCACACTGTTGATCCCTGTCGACAACAGGTGTATGACCTGTCGACAGACGTACAGAATCTTTAGAACCGGAAAGTTTCAAAGTTACTAAACTTGGTGTTTCCTACTACCACGTCTCTCCATATGTAAACACCACTATATGAGCAACTTTCTGAAGTTAATCACGTACACAAGCAGCCTCCAAGCAAGAACCCTAAAAAGTTCTCAAGAGAAGTCTTGCTCTGTTGCTCTGCTTCAACCTACCGCCCAAAACCAAGAAGAGTAGTCTCTCCAGCGGAAGGTGAAGCCTGAACGTCGTGGATTCAAGTGTCTCCATCAACTTGTGATCATCAAGACGAAGCTTGAAGTCCAACCAGACGTTTACCAGAAGAGTTTACAAATTGGATTTGTTCTTCAACTCTCAAACTCTTCTCTATTTCTACTTTTTCATATCTCTGTGTGTGTTATGTGTTGTGTTTCAAGCAGTCCTTGTGCTTGATACATGTGTGTGGGTGTTGATCTGATCGTGGTTGCATATCAGTTAACACGTGTGTGTGAGTTGTAGTTTGTGAACTAGCGCATAAGCAGATTGTTCTGTGTGTGTGTGTGGCCCATGGATGTAGGATACACGAGTTGTGTACTCCGAACCACATAAATCTATGTGTCTCGTGGTTTGACCGCTTTTAAATGCTAGATGTTTGGTAGGCACAGCATCTATACACATGTATTGTAGTTTGCTATCTATCTGTCATCAAGTCACACACATCCACACATAGTGAAACTCTGTTCTTATCGTTATAATCTGTGTTTTTAAAGAAAAGAAGGTGATAAACGTATTTTTAAATCGACAGTAATCTATTCAACCCCCCTTCTAGATTACCATATAGGAATTCCGCAACCCTTCAAGAGTAGGCTAAGAAGGAATTGTGGTTTTATTTGAAAGGGTTGTAAGTTTAGAATTCCTAATAGGATCTGATTTTTACTTTTTCCTACCTAAATTAGAGCTTCCCATCCCTAATTAGATTAGGAGGTTTATGGAAATGCACTTCCCAAATTGGGTTAGGATCTATACAGTCCTAATCTGGATATTACTTTATGTGTAGGATACCAATCCTAATTCAACTCGAATGAAGGCCCATTTTCTTCTTTAACTCCTGTTTTGGTTAAGAGTTCTAGAGAATTCAAATTTCCTTTATTGGGTTATGTTTTAGCTTCACGTTATAACCGATTTAACTTCACATTCAGCTCATTTAATCCAATTTAATAACAGACTTTTGAGCCTTATAAATTTTACAGATTATTTTTTAAAAAGTTTTTATTTATCTGTATTTAAAATCTAGGTGGTTACAGATATTTTGAACCGAACAGAAATATGTGATATTAAGTTCATATATATGTAGTAAGTATCTGAACAAATACAAAAGTAAGATATATTTTCACGCAACTATATTTCAAGGTTGGGATACATACGCAAAAAGACCTAGTTTAATCTAGTGGAGGGACCTATCCTTTTAATACATCCATTCTTAAATTTGAAGGGTGTCTTGTGTTGGGATGCTAACTCAGCCTGTGCATATGAAAATGGGCGTTTCGTCTGTTGCCTTGAGTTTCACCAACTCCTACGTTATTTTTATATCATCTTGTGCTTCACTTGGGTTCACTCAATTGTGGACAAGAAGGGGTTTCTTAATTGTTAAACTCCCTTGCGTACGTCCTCTTAGGGAATATTGTACTGATGTGATGAGAAGAGTACTCTCAAATTTGAATATGTACACATAAGAAACTCTTACATGGCTCCTGAGTGTACTGTCACCACTGTCATATATATATATACACACAAATACATTAAATAGACAAGGGCAAATAGGTTCCATGTGGGTAACAAGTCAACTATGGGGCTGGTCCTCCGAGAATCTCATCAGGCAACTAGTTCAATCATATGGCAAAGGAGAGGGTTGACCACTAAGCTCCTTTCCCCAGCGACACTTTTCATAACCCACTCTTTTATGTGCCTCTCCCTCTTCCAGTCGACTGTGAAGTGTTTTTGTTTTTTTGGTTCGATTAGTCTAATGGTGCAGTCACTGGACAAACACACCCGGATTCGAGACCCAGAGGCCAGAGCCCCTCTCACTCATCCCATACACTCCCTACGTACTGCCTCATAAATCTTTTTGAAAACCACGTCCTAAAGCGTTTACATGTTATCTCCCATAGGTCTCGATACCTACATATCTTAAGATGTGTAGTGGGGGCTCGACCACTTGGCTACGCCTTGCCCACAAGTGTTAATGCCCACATATATATTGTAAGCAGCAGCAGGAAAAGACGAAGAAAATATCATAAGAGGAGGCTTTAACTAGTGGGAGAGGCTGTACGTACGTATTTAATATTCATGTATATACACGAGGGAACTCCCCTAGAACACTCTTTAACACAGGAGTTGTGTCGACATCATTATAATGTATGGTAGTTCTGGTCTATGGAAACACACTACTTTTTTGTAACCCTGTGCGGTATTTGTTTTTTTTTTATCGACAGTCTTTAGGCTGGTTATTATATGGTTCTTTGCTGTCAGCCGTGGTAGAAGCCGATCATAAGCTATAAGAAGAGCTCCCACAGACACCCAATTATCATCATTTCTTTTTCACTTTGGTTGGACAACTGACACCCATCATGATGCATGCACAATTCACTTTTTTGCCGGAGGGGGATGAGCAGATGTGAGTTCAGCTGCCGACTCTGACGAAATTTTGTTCAAGATGTTTGCATGTCATTGTCGCTGCTTAGCAGCAGTTGTTTAGATTACACTATCTTAATTTGGAGCTGACCATGTTCACAATGTCAAGCGGAAAACTAGCCATCATTAAATCCACGTTAGGGGAGAGAGAGAGAGAGAGAGAGAGATGTTTGCAAGTGTTATCAGGTTCATCAGCCATGCTGTCCTCGTCACTCGATATACTAATTCAAGTTAACATCTTCCTGCATCAGGTAAGTAGAGCAAGCTAGCCCCAGTGGATGATGAAATGGTGAACATGGTGTTTTCAAATGGTTGGGCCGGAAAAACCGACGCAAAAGTGCAAGTAAAGAAAGAATAGTTGAAGATAGTGAGGACGGAACAGTCGAAGAAAGAATATGCAACGCATGAGAACTTTAATATAGCTCAGTCAAATCCTCGCGTTCACATCTTTGTCTCAACACATTCGCGCGAGATGATATCCATCCAATGCATATGATCCATTGTGGTACGAGTTAGTCGATATGTGATGTGTAGCTCTTTGAAATTAATTGCTTAACGTTAGATTATCCTTTCACAAATTAACCTAAATGAAGAAAATAAATAAAAAGAGAGACCTTCCAAATAAGGAAAATGTTGATGAAGCGTAATGCGCAGTTCTGTCCCTAACGAAGGCAAAAAGCATATACAAGGAAGAAGCTCCAGGACCCGTGGGGAATCTCTTCTCTGGACTGGTGGAACTCAGCAGATGAGGGTTAAAAAGGGGGGGAGCTTCGATAGATAGTGCCTAGAGCCTCGGGGAGTAAGGGAAATTGAACACATGAAAGATACTTCCAAAGATCATACACTTCCAAAGTTCGTCGAAGTGTGAAAGAGAAGAGAACCGCTTCTGTGGTCTCTCGCATTTAATTTGGAGTCATTTTTCATCCCACATCACTAACACTAGCTGGGCAAGCTGTACTGTACGGATGGTTCAGCTTGGTGTGATTGTCTTAAGATTGCAGTGAGTGATGGTAGATTTTGATGCCCCATGTATACGTGCGTTCGTGACATTTGTCGTGATATCTTCGCGGAAGATATAGAACACGGTTGGCCAAATCGCACCGTGTCATGGTACAGTCGGAGAGTGACTCGGATGTGTCACGTCGCGGATCGGTACGATCCAATCCGCAGTAGGTCATTTGAAAAAAAAAAAATTCCTTCCTCCTTCACATCCGAGGCATCTAAGAGGTCTAAATGGTGTTTAATTGAGATGAAATTTCAAACATAACTAATTAATAAAGGGTAGAAATTATAGTAATTTTATTTTGATTTTTTAAATTAATTTTTAGTCAAGTAAAAATTATCCCAAAAATTATTAAGTAGACTTAATCTCAACATCTAAAGGACTAAATGGTGTCCAATTAAGATAAAATTTCAAACATGAGTTAATTAAGAGATGTTAAATATTATAGTAATTTTATTTTAATTTTTAATTAATTTTTCGTCAAGTAAAAAATATCCCAAAAATTATTAGGTCAACTTAATATCAACATCTAAAAGACTAAATAGTGTCTAATTGAGATGAAATTTTAAACATATGTTACTTAAGAGATGATACAAATTATAGTCATTTTAATTAATTTTTTAAATTATTTTTTTGTCAAGTAAAAATTGTCCCATAAAGTATTAGGTCGACTTAATCTCAGCATCTATACATCCATAATTTCTGATATTTATATTTTTAGAATTAGTATATTTTTTATAATTATGATGAATTTAGATTTGACTTTATTTTCGGAACCGAATGTCGTCCCGTCGAAGTGCGCACAATCAAAGATAGTACTAGAATTATAATATAATATGAAAATATTCTAAAATTAAATATAATTATATTTTATATAAGTGGTCATATCTTACGTATAATTTACTATCTCTTTTAATTTTTGAGAAGTTACAATTTTATTTATGTTTTCGGATTCTTAGTGTTGATGTAATAGAATATATTAGTCATATCATAATATTTTATAATGATAACATTGGAGTTAGTTGTAGTAGTGGTAGTAGTGGTAGGAACAACTTTCATGAAGAGCCCAAGACTATATCACCCTCGTTCAGGATGTAGAGAGGCCCGTACTCACTGCTGGTCTGGATTACGATATGAGAGATAAGGTCGAGAATAATCTACTGTTGGCTATTTCTGATAACTGCACACTTGACATGCACCCCTGAACATTACTACCACTGTTGTTATCAATCCGTATTTTGAATCATTAGGAACCCACTAAATTGCTACCCTGGTCTGCTACACTATTAGGTTCAATGTCATTCTAACTGCACTCTATTGCTCCTTTGAAATTCTATTTATTAATACATTAACCATTTATATTTTGCCCATACATTGAGATGTAAATTCTATTGAACGTAAGCTCATTAATTGCTTAATATTTTTAGGTAGTGAAGATGAACCCTTGGAAATGAGAGGTGGCGGGCAAGAGTGAATGAGCGTCCCAATTCTTCTAAATAATTGTAATATTGTCTTTTGATGTGTAGTAAATTCTCCCTTTAGAGGCTTTTGTGTAATTAAAATGATGCACGATAATTGTTTATAAAATATTTATTTATAAAAATATATAATATTTCAAAAGTTTGAATATCTTAGACTTTTCATACTTATCCTAATATATTTTCTATGATCTATAACTAAAAAGTTTCAAATTTTATTTCATTATCATTAAAAGAAGTTCTTTAATTATAAATGTCTAAAGTTTTAAAATGTCTAAAATACATTTAATTAAAATATCTAAAAAATTTGTGCATGCACTAGCATAGAAATTATTTGGCACAGTAAGGTGCATTTTTATTGTAGCATGTTCCTAATCTACATACTTGGTTGTTCCTCAAAGAGATACTAAAACACTTCTACAATGAACATAAAAAATTACCTTTCCTCATCTTCAGTCAAATATATATGTCATTGTGTTGTATGTTTTGCAGTATAACATGAGTTTTTTAAAATTATCCTACCAGTAATTAATTTGTAGTCATACTTTTCTCGAGTTCTCTATTTTTTTATATATTATCTATCTCCTATCCAAGTTTGTGAGATTTTTAGGGGAGCTAAAAGGAGGAGCCAAAACCAAGACCATGTGAAAGCACCTCCTTTGGTACTAACATATCCACTAACTTTTAACATTCCAATTCTGAGCTTGAAAGGTGTACATCAAAATTTAAGTGCATATGTTTCTGCTTTCATTTATATAAATAATCCTCACTTACTCCTCTTTATTATTTTTGGGTTACATTTCAAGGCTTGATAGAGGTGATATTCCTAAGTATGGAGTAAAGAGGATGTAAAGGGTGATATAAGATAAGCTTATTTTTTAATATATAATCCAGTCATAATGGTGCTTTTAGGAATGTTGTAAAAAGATTTGCATCTTGGTAATAATGTGATCTATGGGGTCACATTTAAGTTTCAGGGCATCATCACGATAAGCACAAAATATGAAGGTTTTGTTGTGAATAAATGTGCAGTGTTTTCTCTTTGTTTGTGATAGTTTGTGTGACGGAACGCCTTACTTAAGCCCATTAAACCGACAACATGCTTAATAAGGATCCGCCACCCGCGAACGGGCCGAAGCCTCGCAAGGGAAACCAAACCACAGTCCGTGTAAATACAAAGGAACAAACCATTTCATTATATATATTCCACAAGTTTACATAGCCAAAATTCCCACAAAACTGAAAGAAAGTACAAGAACCTGGGGCATACCCCGAGGTACAACTGAAACAAGTAAACAAACTAGCTACTCTACACTGCTGGAGCTGCTACTACACAGCTGGAGGTACCGACCCTGCACTGCTACGACGCAGCTCTGAACTGGACGACGGTCGAGAAACGTCCTCCCCGCTCCCACCTGTGGGGGTAGGGGTGAGCCTCGCTAGTCACTGGCTCAGTAGGGAACCCCCCCCAACACCGAGCAAACCAAAACCACAGGTACGAAAGCAGAAAACAATACCAGCAATTTATAGAACAGCTAAGCAGGTAAGTAAAGCTGTAAAAGTACTCACCGTCTGCCGACTACAAGAAGCAACTTTAATAAATAAATGGCAAACCAGTACAGGTGTACAAGCTAAAGTAGAGACAGCCAACACGAGCCACGTAAACTGGTTCGCGACACCAGAAACTGACTCGGACAACTAACACAGGTAAAAACCCTCCAGTCTCGCAGCCACGGACGAAAGGTCCAGCTGCCGCTCCACGAGAAAAGACAAACAACTGTGGAGACCAACTAAACCACCACAACCTGCGGACCACACGGTCACAGGCCCATGCCTGGCACTCTAGAGATCCTGGCCCGGACTCTCTAGAGTGAGGCACTGGAGAAAGGACTAGCTGGGGTCCAGTACGTCTACTGGTGTCCGTACCCCCAACTACGAGCGCGCTACAAGTGACTAAAAACAAACTCACGTGTCACTGTCCCACTGTCGTCTTTCCCTCAGCCGGACGTGCTACTCAAACACAAGAGTGAGGGTGTCCAGGTCAGACGACACAGACCTCGACGGTACAACACAAGTACCGGGACAAAGCCCCGAGCTAACAGCCTGGCTCACACAGAACCTGGGGCACCCAACTGGAGAGATAACCATGGTAGGCGTCTACTACTTGCCACGTACACAGAACCACGTGCTCGTCACACACAAACCATGTGAAACACAAGTAACCTCGGTCCACTACACGTGAACCCCACTGACTCGTGTAAACAACACGCAGTCGCGAAAGTAAACAATTACCTGCATACATTGTATGCTAAACACGAGAACCATGAGCACTCAGTGCACCTCGTGAATCGACACACATACAATAGCGATAAATACTAAGAATAATCATTTCTGTCCATAAACAGTAGGCGGCACATCGATTGCCGCTTACAGGGAGTCAACGGCAGGGTTCCTGGCCGTTAATCTCCTAGCTGAAAAGCTTGGCGGCAGTCGATGTTGACGCCAAGTTCTCCGGCCCTATGACCCTGCAGAAACCCTAATCCGGCTCTGCGGGCTTTCTGACTGTTCTAACTACTTAGAAACATGCAAATATGATTCCTTTAGCATGCTAATACCCAATACAATCCATTACAGCATGCTTCGTACATTAAACTACTCAAACCACCCATTATCCCGCATGATGCTACACTATTCAAACATGGATTATCATGCAGGTTCAAGTGGTTATGATCTGTTTTAATGTTTCTATGGAACTACCAGGGTTCGTCCCCTACCTCAGAACGCGTTAGAAGCTCCCGAAATCCCCCGGTTCTCACCGAGTCCTCCGCGAGCTCCCAGGCGAATTGCACCACGCCGCGACGTTTCCTCGCGCAATTCGGCGACGCCGCGCGTTCTACGATCGTCCAACCTCTCCTCGGAACCTGTTAGAAGCTTCAAAGACTCGGGGGCAGCAAACTGGGGCAAGAGGGAATGAGAGTGAGCTGAGAAAGCTACCCTCGGGTGAGCATATAACCTGCTGGACTGACAGGTTAACGTCAAGCCCCTTGTCGCCAATAAGAACCGCCAGACTAAACGACCACATCTACTGCCGCCTAGTTCATGAGTAAACGTCCATGAATCTGGACGCCAACTGTCAACGGCCACCCCTTGGCCGCCAACTCAGACAGAACAGCAGCATGTCCTGTTTCAATTCAGGACCAACTCTGCTCTTCACCTACTCAAGCCACGCATGCACATTACACATTCTACACCACTGATTCACACTGGCCCCACAATGGCCACCACATTCGCAACACACACGATCCACATGGATCCGAAAAGCACGCGACGTTACATTACTATCATCTAAAAAGAAAATTTCGACCTCGAAATTCATAACACAATTCAAAATTAAACAACTTATACAAACACATTTTTACAAGTACTATCATCTAAAAAGAAATACAGAAGCTTATTCAAACAGGTAGGGATATCCTTTAGCCATTCTTCGGCTAATTCCCAGGTATCCTCACCACCCAACCTATTTTCCCATCTCACTTTAACTAGCTCAATTTCTTTATTTCTTAGCTTTTTCATCTTTCGATCTGTGATTTGCACCGGATACTCTGGCATGGTCATGTCCGGTCTCAGGTCACCACCTTGATATCTAATTATCTGAGCTGGATCTTCAATGCATTTTCTCAACATAGAGACATGGAAAATATCATGCACATTTGCAAAATCTGCTGGCAAATCCAGCCTATAGGCTGCTTCCCCAATTCTTTCAATTACTTGGAAAGGTCCTACATATCTCGGGCTCAGCTTCCCAGTCTTGCCAAATCTTACAATACCTTTACTTGGAGAAACTCTTAGGAAAACAAAATCTCCCACCTCAAACTGAAGTGGTCTCCTCCGCACATCTGCATAACTTTTTGCCTACTTTGAGCTGCCTGCAATTTTTCTTAATAAGCTTCACCACATCCGTGGTTTGCTGAATCAATTCAGGACCCACTAATTGCCTTTCTCCCACTTCATGCCAGCTCAATGGGGTTCTACATGGCCTTCCATATAAAGCTTCATACGGCGCCATTCCGAGACTGGTATGATAACTATTATTGTAGGCAAACTCAACCATTCCCAAATGATGCTCCCAACTACCTCCCCAAACTAAACAACAAGCTCGCAACATATCTTCAATCGTCTGAATGGTCCTTTCTGTCTGACCATCTGTCTGGGGATGATAAGCGGAGCTATACCTCAACTCAGAACCAATTACTTTCTGCAAACTCCTCCAAAAACCAGAGGTAAATCTTGGATCTCTGTCAGACACAATTGTCTTTGGAATACCATGCAGGGGAACAATCTTTTCACATAAATATTTGCCAACCTGTCCACTGTCCAAGACATACTTACTGCCACTAATCTGCACACCTTAGTCAATCTGTCAACAAATACCCATATTCCATTATGCCCTGAACTCGACCTGGTAAACCTGCCACAAAGTCCATTGCGATATCATCCCACTTCCACTGTGGAATAGGCAACGGTTGCAATAGACCTCCAGGCTTCTGATGCTCAGCTTTAATCTGCTGACAGATAGAACATTTTGCCACAAATTCTGCTATTTCTTTCTTCATATGAGGCCACCAAAAATACTTCCTCAAATCATGGTACTTTTAGTACTACCCGGATGAATAGTGTACCTAGATTTATGAGCCTCTTCCAAAACTCGCTGCTTCACCTCTCTCTCTGCAGGAACAAACAACCTGCCCCTAAGCCTGACCACACAATTATCATCAATGGAAACTCCTTCCATTTTCACAATCTCAGCTAAATTCACATCTGCTCTCTGAGCTTCAACAATCTGCCAATACAAAGATGGCTCTATAACACTAGCAGCTAGAACTGCCCGACGCTGACTGTTGGGCACATACAAGGAATTCTCTGCTATTTCTTCATACAACTTCCATTCTTAATCATCATCAAATTCATATATGCCTTCTGCTTAAGGCATCAGCTACCACATTGGCCTTACCCGGATGGTAAGCCAGACTAAAATCATAATCCTTCAAATATTCAATCCATCTGCGCTGACGAAGATTTAAATCTTTTTGCGAGAAGATATACTTCAGGCTTTTATGGTCTGTAAAAATATCAAATCTCTCGCCATATAGATAATGCCTCCACATTTTCAAGGCAAACACTACTGCAGCTAATTCTAAATCATGAGTGGGGTAATTCTCTTCTGCTGGCTTTAATTGTTGGATGCATAAGCTATTACTTTGCCATGCTGCATAAGCACTGCTCCAAGACCTCTCCTTGAAGCATCAGTATAAAGCACAAAACCACCACTCCCAGCCGGTAATGTCAATATAGGTGCTGATGTAAGTCTCTTCTTTAATTCCATAAAACTTTTTTGACATCACGGACCACACAAAAGGCACACCTTCCTGGTCAATTTAGTCATAGGTGCTACAATCTTAGAAAAATCTTGAATAAAGCGCCTATAATAACTGCCAACCCCAGAAAACTTCTAATCTCAGTTATTGACTTAGGCACTTCCCACCTAGACACAGCTTCCACTTTACTTGGGTCTACTGCTACTCCTTGAGCTGAGATAACATGACCCAAAACTGAATTTCCTTCAGCCAAAATTCACATTTATTAAATTTGGCAAACAATTGATTATCTCTTAACAATTGCAGGGTAAACCTCAAATGAGCTACATGCTCCTCTTTAGATGCTGAATAAATCAGAATATCATCTATGAAGACCACAATAAATTGGTCTAAATATGGATGAAAAATTCTATTCATCAGATCCATAAAA
Source organism: Colocasia esculenta (assembly GCA_014218235.1). Taxonomy (NCBI): domain Eukaryota; kingdom Viridiplantae; phylum Streptophyta; class Magnoliopsida; order Alismatales; family Araceae; genus Colocasia; species Colocasia esculenta. Next base: position 18,543,017 of record CM024762.1, on the reverse strand, counting down.
CCTGCAGGAGCATTAGTTAACCCAAAAGGCATAACCACAAACTCAAAGTGACCATATCTAGTCCTGAATGCTGTCTTGTCTATATCTTCTTCTTTAATTCTCAACTGATGATACCCAGACCTTAAATCTATTTTAGAAAATACTTTCGCTGATTGCAATTGATCAAACAAATCATCTATTCTCGGCAATGGGTACTTATTCTTGATGGTTACATCATTCAACTTTCTATAATCAATACACATCCGAAAACTCCCATCTTTCTTTTTCACAAATAACACCGGCGCTCCCCACGGAGAATGACTCGGTCTAATGAATCCTTCTGCAACAACTCTTCTAACTGCTTTTTCAACTCCTTAAGTTCTGCTGGTGCCATCCGATATGGAGCTTTAGAGATCGGCATGGTACCTGGCAGCAACTCAATAGAAAAGTCCACTTCTCTACGCGGAGCTAAACCAGGCAAATCCTCAGGAAAAACATCAGCAAATTCCCTAACCACGGGAACTGCTTCAACGGCTGACTAGCCTCTACCAAACTCACTGAGGCTAAATAAGCACACATCCAGCATTTATCAACTTTCTAGCTTTAATTGCAGAAATTAGAAATTTAGAGGTATAAAAAGGCATACCTTGATATTCAAATACTGCACCATTAGGATGACAAAACCTAATCCTTTTCTTTCTGCAATCTAACATTGCTCCATACATCTCAAGCCAATCCATTCCCAAAATAATATCATAATCTGACAATTGCAGGGCATACAACCGACCCGGCATCTGATTCCCTTCAATCATAACAGGAGCTTCATCTACATAGCTCGAAGTGAGCAAGAACTCACCTGAAGGAACCTCCACTACCAACTCACAAGACTTCTCTTCTAAAGGATGAGTTATACAATTCAAGAATTCTTCGGAAATAAAAGAATGAGAGGCACCCGAATCAAATAAGACTCTTGCTGAATATTCATAAAGAGGTAAGGTACCTTCAATCATATTCGATGCCTCTGCCTGGGCTCGGGTGATAGCCATAACCCGGCCTCTACCCCGCTGCTGCGGTATTCCTCTGCCACGACCTGCCTGTGGCTGCTGGAACTGCTGAGGCTGCTGCTGCTGCACTCCTCTGCCATACCCATATTCTCTTGCATAGGGACAATTGCGGATCAAATGTCCCGGCTGATCACAATTATAACATCTATACCCTGGAGGAACAATGGGCTGCCTAACAGTACTCTGCTGAGACTCCTCCACCTCAGGCCTACCACGGCCTTTCTGAAACTGCGAACGACCTCCCCATCCTCTTCCTTTACCTTTCCATGCTTGCTTTAATTTCTGGCCCCATTTCCCAAAACCTGATGAAGAAGGTCCTGCTGGTGCTTTACCTTTGCTTGCACCTACTGACTGTTGCGGTAGCCGAGAACTACCAGAACCTGACTCGCCCGCCTGACGAGTCCGAATAGACCTTTCCAAAGTAGCCGCTCTCTGGGCTGCTTCTTCCACTGACTTGCACATGAGAGGCACTATCGCATCCTGCAATTCCACTCTCAAACCTCTGATAAAATACTCAACCATCATATTATTGTCAGAAACGACATATGGTGCATAACGGCTGAGTGCCATAAATCTCATCTGGTACTCTAGAACCGAAGAGTTACCTTGCTGAAGAGTCCGGAACTGCTCTCTCTTACTTGCTGTACTTGGATCGGAAAGAATGTATCATTAAATACATCAAGAAATTCCGACCAAGCAATAGCCTCTTCTCTCCTACCTACGAAGGTGGTCTGCATCTTCAATCGCCACCATTCCAAGGTAAAACCCCTCAACTGATAAGCAGCCAATACAACTCTATCTGCTGCAGGACACCGCATAGTCGCGAAAACCCTCTCGATCTCATGAATCCAATGCTCAGCTGTATCTGGATTCGGCCCTCCTGAGTAAGTAGGGGCTGCAATCTCAGAAATCTTTCAACTTGCATCACGGGCTCCTCAACTAACTGCACTGGTGGTGGTGGTAGCACTGGTGCTACAAAAGGCACCTCCACTCTCGGCGGAACTGGAGCAACATGTACATCATCTCCGTCCCCGGGTGGGACTGCAACTGGTGGTACCGGCGCCTGCTGGTCCATCCTTGCTCGAATATCCGTGAGGCTTTCCCAGATTCTTTCTATCATACGCTGGGTGCTTTCCTCCGGATCATCTCCTCCACCACCCCAATCTCTCCTATCAGCCATTCCAGAAATTTCTACATACATAAAATACCAGACAAAAATCAAAACCACAAATAATCAAAAACCAGGGTCCCTACCAGCAGTGTATAATGACCGAAATAAGGCTATGTATCTTTCTAGTTCCCTTATATTAACACGGACCTTGCTCTGATACCAACTGTGACGGAACGCCTTACTTAAGCCCATTAAACCGACAACATGCTTAATAAGGATCCGCCTCCCGCGAACGGGCCGAAGCCTCGCAAGGGAAACCAAACACAGTCCGTGTAAATACAAAGGAACAAACCATTTCATTATATATATTCCACAAGTTTACATAGCCAAAATTCCACAAAACTGAAAGAAAGTACAAGAACCTGGGGCATACCCCGAGGTACAACTGAAACAAGTAAACAAACTAGCTACTCTACACTGCTGGAGCTGCTACTACACAGCTGGAGGTACCGACCCTGCACTGCTACGATGCAGCTCTGAACTGGACGACGGTCGAGAAACGTCCTCCTCGCTCCCACCTGTGGGGGTAGGGGTGAGCCTCGCTAGTCACTGGCTCAGTAGGGAACCCCCCCAACACCGAGCAAACCAAAACCACAGGTACGAAAGCAGAAAACAATACCAGCAATTTATAGAACAGCTAAGCAGGTAAGTAAAGCTGTAAAAGTACTCACCGTCTGCCGACTACAAGAAGCAACTTAATAAATAAACGGCAAACCAGTACAGGTGTACAAGCTAAAGTAGAGACAGCCAACACGAGCCACGTAAACTGGTTCGCGACACCAGAAACTGACTCGGACAACTAACACAGGTAAAAACCCTCCAGTCTCGCAGCCACGGACGAAAGGTCCAGCTGCCGCTCCACGAGAAAAGACAAACAACTGTGGAGACCAACTAAACCACCACAACCTGCAGACCACACGGTCACAGGCCCATGCCTGGCACCTCTAGAGATCCTGGCCCGGACTCTCTAGAGTGAGGCACTGGAGAAAGGACTAGCTGGGGTCCAGTACGTCTACTGGTGTCCGTACCCCCAACTACGAGAGCGCTACAAGTGACTAAAAACAAACTCACGTGTCACTGTCCCACTGTCGTTTCCCTCAGCCGGACGTGCTACTCAAACACAAGAGTGAGGGTGTCCAGGTCAGACGACACAGACCTCAACGGTACAACACAAGTACCGGGACAAAGCCCCGAGCTAACAGCCTGCTCACACAAAACCTGGGGCACCCAACTGGAGAGGTAACCACGGTAGGCGTCTACTACTTGCCACGTACACAGAACCACGTGCTCGTCACACACAAACCATGTGAAACCACAAGTAACCTCGGTCCACTACACGTGAACCCCACTGACTCGTGTAAACAACACGCAGTCGCGAAAGTAAACAATTACCTGCATACATTGTATGCTAAACACGAGAACCATGAGCACTCAGTGCACCTCGTGAATCGACACACATACAATAGCGATAAATACTAAGAATAATCATTTCTGTCCATAAACAGTAGGCGGCCACATCGATTGCCGCTTACAGGGAGTCAACGGCAGGGTTCCTGGCCGTTAATCTCCTAGCTGAAAAGCTTGGCGGCAGTCGATGTTGACGCCAAGTTCTCCGGCCCTATGACCCTGCAGAAACCCTAATCCGGCTCTGCGGGCTTTCTGACTGTTCTAACTACTTAGAAACATGCAAATATGATTCCTTTAGCATGCTAATACCCAATACAACCCATTACAGCATGCTTCGTACATTAAACTACTCAAACCACCCATTATCCCGCATGATGCTACACTATTCAAACATGGATTATCATGCAGGTTCAAGTGGTTATGATCTGTTTTAATGTTTCTATGGAACTACCAGGGTTCGTCCCCTACCTCAGAACGCGTTAGAAGCTCCCGAAATCCCCCGGTTCTCACCGAGTCCTCCGCGAGCTCCCAGGCGAATTGCACCACGCCGCGACGTTTCCTCGCGCAATTCGGCGACGCCGCGCGTTCTACGATCATCCAACCTCTCCTCGGAACCTGTTAGAAGCTTCAAAGACTCGGGGGCAGCAAACTGGGGCAAGAGGGAATGAGAGTGAGCTGAGAAAGCTACCCTCGGGTGAGCATATAACCTGCTGGACTGACAGGTTAACATCAAGCCCCTTGTCGCCAATAAGAACCGCCAGACTAAACGACCACATCTACTGCCGCCTAGTTCATGAGTAAACGTCCATGAATCTGGACGCCAACTGTCAACGGCCACCCCTTGGCCGCCAACTCAGACAGAACAGCAGCATGTCCTGTTTCAATTCAGGACCGACTCTGCTCTTCACCTACTCAAGCCACGCATGCACATTACACATTCTACACCACTGATTCACACTGGCCCCACAATGGCCACCACATTCGCAACACACACGATCCACATGGATCCGAAAAGCACGCGACGTTACAGTTTGTATGCTCAGAGACTAAAGAAAGCTAGTATACAATGAACATGAAAAAAAAATTTCCATCCCTAGAGGAGGCCTCGATGAAGGAGGGGGTGTTGGTGATGGTTCCAGAGGAGGTGGAGGCATTTACTGTGGTGCTAGTGGAGGTTATAGAGGAGGTAAAGGTGAACACAGGTGTGTAGGTGGCTGTTCTGGGGGAAGCATCTATGGTAGCTCTGGAGGAAGTAGCAGTTCTAAAGGTGGTGGCGGCATTGGCGGTGGAGTTGGTGGTTGTAATAGTCTGACCTTCTGAATCGTAGTTTATTGGGTTTAGGGGCCAATGTGTGGCCTATTAGTTTGTTTTGTTGTGCACACTTGAGTTTGGTTGTTGTGTAGCAGGGTGTGAGGATGAGCGGTTGGAAAACCTGAACCCAACAGACCTCTAGCGCATCTGTTAAGAACGTGACCAACATAGGCGTCGTGATTCTGCATGAACGCGACCACCTACTACGTTGCGATTCAATCGCCGCTTTCTGTGGGCGCAGTTGCATGCGCACCGTGTGGCGCATGCAGAAGCGTTGCGGCTTAATTGCGACGATGAGGTACGTCGCATTTTAAACACGACGGCCAATACGTCGCGATTTAGTCTGTGCTCTGTTTTGGCTCTAAGCCTTGGCCAAACAGTGCAATTGCACTGTTCAGCCGAAGGGGGAGCACTGTGGAGGTGCTTCGGAGCGCGAGAAATGCCAAGGCGGTGTCATTTTGTGTTCTTCATATTGGTAGGGAGACTTTCCCCTTGTTTTGATTGTATGAATTAGGTTTGAAGTATTTGGATTGTAGATTTGCATATATTCAGTAGTAAGCATGCTTAAGTTTTTGTGTGGATGGTTATTTATAGCTTTTACATCATGTAGTAGGTGTGTGTTGTGATTTCCGGAGGTGAAGAACAGGGTATGATTCTTCAGTTTGAAAGGCGACGGACCCAGACGTCGTATTTTGAACCCAACGACTTGTTCGGTCGCGATTCGGGTCGCGATTCAGATTTTAAAGGCGACGGGTTGGTCCGTCGCTATTTGGAGTCTTAATGGCGGCCACTGTGTTGCTTGCGTTTTCAGATGTGGCCACCCGAGCTGTTGGGTTCTATGGCCAGTCTGTCTCTTTCTGGTTGCACGTTGCTTGTGCAGTGTTGTTTAATTTATTTAAAGCATGTAAGCGGTGCGTCGGTACTTATCATGATTGGAATGCCGAGTTTGTATGATTATGTGTGCATAGCAAGTTGGATTGTTTAACACCTTCTATGGTTACCTCTTGAGTCGGATACCCCATGTTCATTGTGAGCCAAGCACATGGTGCTCGGGGTTTGTCCCGGTACAGTTTGTGTCATCTTCCTGGATATCCTCACTCCTGTGTTTGAGTTGTATGTCCAGCGTAGGAAAGACGAAAATGGGCAGTGACTCGTGTTTGTGGGTGTACGGTCGCTTGTAGCGCGCTCGTGGTTAGGGGACGGACACCAGTAGATGTACTGGTCCCCAGCTAGTCCAGTTTTTCAGTGCCTCACTTTAAGGAGCTCGGGCCGGAGTCCCTAAAGGTGCCAAGCATGGGCCTGCAGGAGTGGTGTTGGTTGTTCTCCACAGTTCTTGACCTTGTTGAGGTGAAGCGATAGCTAGACCTTTCGTCTGTGGCTACAAGACTGAGAGGTAGTTTTGTGTGGTTTGTCCGAGTCGATGGCTGGTGTCGCGAACTAGTTCTCGTGACTTATGTGCGGCGTGCCCTTCTTTGGCTTGTACACCTAGACCTGATTTGCATTTAATTATTAAAGATTGTACCATGCACATATTCTGGAATGGTTTAATTGCTTACAGCTGTAGTACCATGTGTAGGTAGCTTTACTTGTTATTTAAATATAGGCCTCATTTATTCTCTTGTATGTTTATCGTTCTTTCGGCTTTTGGGGAAGTTATCCTACTGAGCCAGTGACTTGTGAGGCTCACCCTTCCTTCTTCTAGGTGAAGGAGAGTATGAGGGTTCTCGTCCCTCTTCTAGTTCGGGACCGCACCATTGCGGAGTTGGGCCTACGCCACCAACAAAGTAATTTCTTTTTTGTTGTGCCTTGGGGGTTTGTCCCAGGCAGTTGTACCTAGTAATTTGACTTTAGTTCAAAACTAAATATGTACATTTCATGTGAATATGTGTAAGATATGGAATCTCATATATGTTCAATACACTCTTTTATATTTTCACGGACATATATATGTTGATATCCCTTGCGAGGCTTCGGTCGGTTCGTGGGAGACAGAGTCGGATCAGGCTCATTATTAGGTTAACGGGTTTGAACAACGAGGACCGTCACAATGGTGGTTCTGGGCCTCTGGCGGAGGCCAAGGCAGTGGATGAGGCATTGGCACGGTTTCTAGAGAGGCAAAGGTAGCGGTGGAGGCGAAGTTGTGTTTGTTTTGGAGGAGATGGCAGAATTGGTAGTAGAGCTAGCGGTGGTCCTGGTGGAGGTCAAGGTCGTGGTAGAGGTTGTGTACTTGGGGTCCTAAAGTGCTGCCGCGGGGTCCTAAGAGGAAGGAGGTTCCCTAGGATGGAGAACTCTTCCCATTGCAACTTCGGGGGCACTGCCAATAGCCCATCGAAACTCCTTAAAGGTGGTGCCCCAAGGCACCATACTCTGGGACTTTGGAAAGGAGTTCCCCAGACAGGGGGCTCTGTCGCGAGATCCTGAGAGACGTACCATGTCCTTCAGAGTGGGTGAGAGAGGCCTAGGTAGGGGAGGACTGGAGGTTGCATACGCATCGCCGCATCGGAGTAAGTACATATAGAAGAGAGAGAGAGAGAGAGAGAGCTCTACCTTGGTGCTAAGAGGAAGCAGAGGCCAAAGGTGAGTAGCAAACTGGTGTGGTGATGTCTTGGGGATGATACTACATTGGCGCCTTGGCGATGAGAGCAAGCAATGGCGGGAGGCGAGCAAGAAGCAATGGAGAGAGTAGACAGTGCATAGGGGACGGGACAATAGAATCGAGGAGTAGACAGAGGTACCCATAGCAACTTGATTCACCATCCTCAGGACAAGAAATGTTGCGTACCAGTTCAATTTCTGCTCCGAAATAGGAACGCAACTCCATTTAGAACTCCATTTAATAGTAATACATTTGAAAAGAAACCAACAAAACAAATCAAAAGGAAAAAAATCAGCTCAAAACATCTTCATTAGCAAAAGAAATACATGAATCAACAATTTTATAGAGTCTTGCTTCCTAGTTAGCGCAGCCCCATCAACGGCTTCAAAACCTACACATTTCAATTCTTGCATGCAAATAGCAGCAAAAGGGTGCTTTTATTATTAACGCATTAGCATTTCTATTACATACATCCTTGACTTATTGGCATATTTGAATTGGCATCGCAGTGGGAGGAAAAATAGATAAATAAGAACATATACAATAAGAAACTTATAAAGACATTTAATAGTAACACACATTCTCATTGAAAATCCACTAAACATCATAACTTAAGAAAAGAACATTAAGTTAAAAGAGGAATATAAAATGACAGTGATATAATATTTACCCAGTCTTTCATCTTAAGCATTTTTGGCCACATATTTTTATACATCCTCCCTTCCACATATATTCCTTGAAGAATTGGTAATAATTAATTTCAACCTGTATGTAAAAGAAAAATTGTTCAATTGTTGATCATCAAGTATTATTCACAGCCATATGAGTTGTTAATGATGAGTTGATTAGGATTCTGATACATACACATGAATAATATAGTAAATCATATTACAATATGGGAAATGCTCACAATAAAACATTATGATAGACTCTTTTAAATTATTATTCACAATTCCAATTATAAACCACTCACTAATGACTAAACCCCGTTCCATAAAGAATGGCATCTCAGTAGAATTAGACGCCTAATAGATAAAAATAAACATAATTTATAGAGTAGCGTCAAAAAGAAATAACTGCACGAAACTTTACACACAAGTTGACAATGTGTTTTGATCAACCGACAACTTTAAATCGGTCAACTGCTCCTCCTTCTGAATTGTAACACCCCACTTAGGCCGGTCCAGTTATACTAACTCTCATCGAGTCCAAGTGATGTGTTACATGGGGAACACACCCCAACATATATCAAATGCAGGTTGATACATTCACAAATAAATACTAATGCAGTAGAAATAAAGAACAATTCATCAACTTTAATATTCAAGTCCATAGTCCATAAAAGAAGTCCACAATAGCTAAGTAGTTTAAATACAAGATTCATAATATAAGTAATTCCTCACATACAAATGTCACTCAACACACAAATCTAATCCTCACGCTCTGAATCCGATCCCACTACTAAAGCCTCGGGATCCGCCGTCCTGAATCGTTAAGCAAGTATGAGTCTACAACAAAGACTCAGTAAGAAAGCCAAAAATGGACTACCAATCTATCATATAAATTAGTTTCAAATCATGTTATTGCATATAGATTTCAGCAATCATATTACTTGCAAAGTAATCATTTGCTACACATATCTTAAGTTAAAGTATATATAAATGCTACTTGTATAATGCATGAGTTCAACACATTGTACTAACATTAGAATGTCTATCTTTGCAAAGTGATTTCAGATCTGATCATGATGACAAAATTTCAAGTATCCTTATGGTGTATATGGCATACATGATTTCATGAATTTACATAAGTGAGCATGACTACTAAACATTCCTCTGAATGGAAATAAGACAAGTAGTACATATAATCATTCTAAGGCTGAAAACAAACATTTTGCATAACATATACATGTATAAATTTGCCAAGACACAGCCCAACCACCCATTAGAAGTCACATAGACATATGAACATTTACTCATCACCTAAGCAGACAGTGATAGAGTCTTGGCTACTGTGCAGAACCGGGGGAAGTCCTCCCCACCATTACCAGCGGTACTTGTCCATCTCCAGAATTTCTTCCCGTGCCCTCGGGAACATATAACATATTGAACACTTCTATAGGGGCATTATTATGGTTCTGGTCCGGATTACTTCTAAGGTGGCAGTGTCTTATTGGCTGAATATAGAATCATATACGAATTTTCCAGATTCATATGCAACATAACATGCTGCCTAATTCATATACGCATATTCAAATCATGATAGAAACTTATTTCAGATTAATCACATGTTGTAGTTTCTGGGAGTTTCCCCTAAAATCTATTCAAGATAACACATTTCCCATGATGATAACAGACTAAAAATAGTTATAGATGTCATAAATTCACAAATTTTGGTTAGAACATGTCCCTGTTGTCATGGATCAAGCTAGTACTTTTTCATGATTTTTTGACATATACACTAATTTCCGTGTTAATCTAATCAATGATATAAATAGAGAAATATCCATTACACTAAAACCGTCTATCAACCAAGTTCAATATCTTTACTGAGAGTATATCTTACTAACAAAATCCTCTTTTCAAAATCTCACAATTTTAGTAATCTAGAAACATTTTATAAATTTAAAACAATACTATTGATTTTTGTATTTTAGTCATGGAAATTAGAGAAAATAGTCAGATTCTAATTATAGGTCCATCACAGCATGAACATAACCCTAACATGTATTTCTACATAGAAACCAAAATTTTATCATGAACATGCTTTAACCACAAAATTTTTTCTGAAATTTATACTTATTTACAAAATTCAAAAATTTCCTTAAAATCACGGTGACTGCGGAAAATAACCCAAATTGCAGTATGACAAAAGTTAACCTACTTAACCCTACACATCTCACAGAAAATCCATTCAAAGTCTGAACATAGAGATATAAATACAAAAGTAAAAACAGGTGAAAATGATGGTCAGAAAAACTTGACGGCAATATTATTGCCGTTAAGTTCAATTGACGACAAGGGGTTTGATGTTAAGTTCATCCTTGATGACAGTCAGGGTTCACGTTAACCTGTCAGAAATCAAAACACTTCCGGAACTCATACAGACCCCAAATCCGATTGTTATTTTAATTTCTAAAATCATGAAAATTATAAAAAGGTAGAATCTATGGTTGGGAACCCAATCCCTAGGTTACTTGCCTCTGAAACAGCAAAAGATCTACGGATTTAGCCGATGAAGCCCGACTTGGCCAACCAAGATAGTTCTCCTTCCGAGGTAAAATCCTCAACTAGTAGATGTCCTATGACACGAGCACGTTGGAGACACCTTCAACCTTCAAAGACACATCCTCTTAGCTCGAAGATGCTTGATCTTGACCTCCACGAAGATCAAATTGCTGGATCTCCCTTCTTCTATCCTCTTGAGACTTGGAGAGACTCCTAAAAATTGGACTAAGAAGGCTAGACCACCCTTTTATAAAAGGTTTGGCCTCATATACTTGGTCCAACGAGGGTAGGAGATGTAACCCATAATGTTTCCTAAGATTTAGCCCTTACCATAACTCCACCGTAGCTGGACTGCGAAAATTTTACTGTCTGTACCGGAAGAAGTTGACGACAAGGTTAATGTCATCGACCCAAAGTTGACGTCAATTGATGTGGACGTTTACCTAATGTTGGCGGCAAGGGATGTTGCTGTTAACCTGCTGTTGATAGCAATCGATGTTCCGTCAGCAACACACGTCGACACAGCCATCATCCTGCCCGAGAACATGTCATTCCTTCTGCAGGAAAACTTAACTATACACACATATTCACAGAAAAGTTTTAAAATACACAATAAAATAGATAACAATTGAAATTAAAATCTATGAACAAAATTTCAAGGCATCACATGAATCAAGGAGTCGATTAACTTCACTTAGGGAATTGATTCCTTGACTTATTGGGAGTCGATTCTTGTTGACAACTCCTAAGAGTTGTTTTAGCCTAAGAGTTGATTCTCTTTTGAGGAGTCAACTCTCTCATTGACATAGTCGATTCTCATGTTTTAGGATGATTTCTTGGCTTATTTTTTAGTTTCTAATATTTTAAATATGTTCAAATTAGACTTGAAATTCTTTTTGATCCTTTTATTATTCTTTACTTGTTTGCATTCCATTTATTCTTTTTAAATGTTTCTTTGTTTATTATTACTAATCTGAGTATTTTCACAATAATGTCTGAACTTTTCAATCCGACTAAGGAATGGCATGCAAGTTACTTTGAAACAGAAAGGTAGCCATATAAAGAAAATGAGGTCAAGAGAGGGGGAGCAGTTTCACATAGTCTTGGCATATTTGAATTGGCATATCAGTGGAAGGAAAAAATAACAATAATAAGAACATATACAATAAGAAACTTATAAATTCATTTATCAATAACGCACATTCTCATTGAAAATCCACTAAATATCATAACTTAAGAAAAGAACATTAAGTTAAAAGGGGAATATAAAATTATATAATATTACCCAGTTTTTCAACTTGAGCATTTCTAGCCACATTTTTGTACATCGTCCCTTCCACATATCCCCTAAAGAATTGGTGACAATTAATTTCAACCTACATGTATAAGAAAAATTGTTCAATTATTGATCATCAAATATTATTCATAGCCAGATGAGTTGGTAATAATGAGTTGATAAAATATGGCTATGGTCATATATAGACTACTCTCTCAAACTTTCCTGACAACTTTCTCCTTTTATTTATAATTTTAGAGTTTTTTCTCTAGTAAATCTAAGTCAAGTACATGCTAAGATCAATTACTCTTCTAAGATGCCTATCCAAATCAGTGGGGAATGAGAAGCATATGCTATAGAAGATGCACAATCAAAGAAAGCAATATAAATAGAGAACTGACTTAGAGCATATACTTTCTCTTTGTACGTACCAAAACAAAAGGTGGCAGGCAGGAGTGGATGAGCTTCCCAGTTCTTTTGAAGAATTGGAATGTTGTCTTTTGATGTGTAGTAAATTCCCCTTTAGAGGCTTTTGTGTAGTTAAAAATGGGCCTTATGTTTGCCCTTGTGGAATGGTAAATGTTGTATGGAGTTAACATTGGGATCTAATGATAATAGATTGGAGTTAGATGCCTTTGTATTTAAATGAGTTCCGATTATCTATCTAGAACCTCAGGTTGTCATTGATAAGGCTTATTTGTCGACCTATGGCCTGTCTATCGACAACCGAGCCTTGTTTGTCGACCTGAAGGTGGTGGTCGTTGAGTCTGTATATTGGCCAATTGTCTAAGGCTCCTGCATGTTGCTTGATCGTTGAGTCCCTGGATTTATTCTTCCACTATATTTAAATAAACTGAGGGCGTGACAGAGTTGGTATCAGAGCTTTGACTTCATTTTGGTCTCAGGAAAATCAGGGAGGACTTTAATAAGACCACACTTAGGCGTCCTGAGTCAAGATGATCACACCTGATGTGAGTTGGGGTAAAGCCATGGGTTAAGTGTGATTTGTGCCATGATTAGATCACTAGCGATCAACATCCTTTTGAAGGTACTCAATAATTGAAATGGTTGTTGAGTGGGCACAAATGAGGAACATGCAACAAACTCTTCGGGGTTTGACCCAAGTAATCCTGCAAGCTACCCAGGGTGGCAGAAATTGGGGAGTTGGGGAACTCCATAGAAACTTTCACAGTATGAACCCCCCAAAATTTTAGGGTAGTACTAATCCTAACAACGCTGGGCATTGGGTCAAGGAAATTGTATGGGTGTTTCATGCAGTGCAACGACCAGGACAAGGTTCTGTTGGCAACTTTTCAACTCAAAAAGGATGCTTGTGTGTGGTGGGGATCAGTGGAAGCCACATTGCAAGGACAACAAGTGACATGGGGGCATGTTGTTGAGCATTTCAACAACAAGTACTTTTTAAAGAGAGTGCAAGAAAGGAAGGCAGCAAATTTTGCTGCGTTAAAGCAAAGAGGATTGACTGTGGCTAAATATGAAGCACAATTCTCACAATTGGCCTGTTATGTGACTCATCTGGTTGGGACTGAAAGAATGAGGGCTAAGAGATTCCTTAATGGCCTGAGGCCCCAGTTCATCACTCAACTGTGCTAATGGACATTCAGAATTTTGCTGACATGGTGAAGAAAGCCCAACTACTTCAGGATGCAATGGAGATTGCTAAGAGAATCAAGGGAAAGTTTGTCAAGAAGAGACAAACATCAACTACGAGGAGGTTTCAACCAACTACTAGAAGGAAAGGGCCTAGTTATTCAACTAGATAAGAAGCCAAGAGAGAGTGGCATGCAGTTAGCAGTGGCTTCATCTAAAGGATGCAAACACTGTGACAAGAGTGGACACCGATCTAGTTAGTGTTGGAGAGCTCAGGGTAAATGTTCGCGATGCGGGAGTTCAGACCACAAGATTTAGGATTGCCCTATGATGAAGAAACAAACACCTCAAGATAAACATCATAGTGGATTGAGGAATTAAGACGTCCTCCAAGAAGTTATGGAGTCAGAAGTGATCTCGGAGGAAGGTGGAATAGTGGAAGGTACTCTTACTGTACTTTCCAAATCTACCTTTGTTTTATTTGATATTGGAGTAACACACTCATTTATATCGCAAGAATTTTCTAAAACCCTTCCTGTAAAACATGTACCTTTACCCTGTGAATTCCTAGTCACCACACCCCTTGGGGAAAGAACTCCACTCTTTCAATATTTTCCATCTGCCAATGTGGACATCTGAGGGAGAAACCTACCTGCGGATCTAGTGTACATGCCTATGGAGCATTATGATGTGATCTTAAGGGCTGATTGGATAATCCAACATGGTGCCAGCGTTGACTATAGGAAGAGTAGGGTAACTTTTAGTGAGCATCTGAAATTGGTGTACTCAAGTACCAAATGTTGAAAACATCTATCTCTCATCTTTGCCCTCCGAGCCAATAGCATGATGAGGAAAGGACGTGTAGCATTCCTTGCTTCAGTGATAGTGGAGAAGAAGGAGGTGAGAATAGAAGACTTTGCAGTAGTTAGAGACTTTCCATATGTATTTTCGGATGAGCTACCTAGTATTCCCCCTAAAAGAGAAGTCAATTTCTCTATCTCATTAACCCTCGGAGCTACCCCTATCTCTAGATCCTTCTACAGAATGTCACCGGTAGAATTAAAGGAGTTAAAGGAGCAATTAATGGAACTCTTAGAAAAAAGGTTTATCAAGCCCAACACCTCGCCATGGGAAGCACCTGTATTGTTTGTCAAGAAGAAGGATGGGTCAATGAGGTTGTGCATTCACTATAGACATTTGAATCAGCTCACAATTAAGAATAAGTAGGTGCCTTAGTGCCAACCAAGTGGGCCAACAGTGGCATCCCTAGCTAGCTTGATGGTTTAGGAGTGGATATTACTAGAACATTTTGCCAATGTAGATTTCAATGTGAAGGAAGAAGGTGATTGTATGCTAATTGCTAACATTAGTATATAATTAGACTTCTTCAATGAAATTAGAGAACAACAAGACAATGGTCCATTTCTAGTAGAAATCAAGGAGAAAATTGAGCAGGGGCCAGATTTCGCTATAACAAGTGATGACAGATTGGTCTTTCGAGGGAGAACTTGCATACTTGATAAGGAAGAGCTCAAGAAGAAGTTGACGACTAAAGCCTACAAGTCTAGGTATACCATACATTTTGGAGCCACCAAAATGTACCAAGACATGAAGAAGACCTACTGGTGGCCCAATATGAAAAGCGAAGTGGCAGAATTTGCAACTCACTGCTTGACATGCCAACAAGTTTAGGTAGAACATCTTAGGCCAGCAAGAGTGTTGCAACCTTTAGACATACCTGAGTGGAAATGGGAGAGCATAGATATGGATTTTATCATAGGACTGCCTAAGACCAGAGGAGGACTTGATGCAATTTGGGTAATTGTGGATCGATTAACTACGTCAGTCCCATTTTTACCTATAAAGAGTAAGTGTTCTATTGATGTGTTAGCAGCCCTATACATTAATGAGGTTTTTAGACTTCATGGAATCCCATTGTCCATTATGTCTGACAGAGACCCTCGGTTTACCTCACACTTATGAAAGGGATTGCAATCTGCATTAGGGACTAAACTAAATTTCAACATTACCTTTCATCCCCAGACTGATGGACAAGCTGAAAGGACAAACTAGATTGTGGAAGATATGCTACAGGCCTGCATAATTGACTTTAATCGGTATTGGAGTGAACAATTATCCTCAATTGAATTTGCATATAATAATTGTTATAAAGCAAGCATCAAGATGACACCATTCGAGGCTCTATATGGTAGAAGTTGCAAGTCACCAGTGTTTTGGGAAGTAGCCGGAGAAAGGCAGTGACTAGGACTTGACTTGATAGAGGACACAATGGAGAAGGTTTAGATTATTAGGGAACGTCCGGAGGCAACTCAGTCAAGACAAAAGAGCTATGCGGATAAGAGATGAAGGGATCTAGAATTTCATGCTGGAGACCATGTATTAATGAAGGTGTCACCTTCACAAGGGATCTAAAGGTTTGGAATCAAAGGGAAGCTGACCATATTTATTGGCCCTTTTGAGATCCTAAAAAGGGTGGGTGAAGTAGCCTACAGAATTGCATTGCCTCCATCATTAAAAAGAATGCATAATGTCTTTCATGTATCCATGTTGAGGAATTATGTTTATGATGCCAAGCATGTGATACAATATGAAGATTTGGAGCTAAGGGAAAACTTGACATATGAAGAGAAACAGTCTAGATCTTGGACAGAAAGCTACAACAACTAAGGAATAGGGTAATAGCTATGGTTACGGTCCAATGGAATAGATGTGGATTGGAGGAAGCCACTACGGAATCTGAAGAAAGGATGAGAGACCATCACCCAAAACTATTCCTTGGTAACATCCCTTTCTTACACTCTTAGTACATTACATATAAATTTGGGGACCAAATTCTTTTAGTGGGGGAGGGTGTAGTGACCTAGATTTTTATAAATAATATGATAAAAATAAACCCATTATCGTAAATGAATATTCTTGTCAAGAAGATGTTTGGTATTCATTTATATAAGGTAATCAGATCCTTTAATAGATTGGTGTTTGGACCACTTATAAGACCAATCAAAAGGATTATGAGTCCAATCAGAACCTTACTGAATTTTGTTCAGTAATCGGATCCTTTAATAACACCAATCGGTGTTTGGACCACTTATAAGACCAATCGGAAGGATTGAG
Source organism: Colocasia esculenta (assembly GCA_014218235.1). Lineage (NCBI taxonomy): Eukaryota > Viridiplantae > Streptophyta > Magnoliopsida > Alismatales > Araceae > Colocasia > Colocasia esculenta. The sequence goes on along the minus strand of CM024762.1, from coordinate 18,526,240 downwards.
TCCAATTGAAACCTTACTAAACCTTAGTTCAGTAATCGAATCCTCTAATAACACCAATCGGTGTTTGGACCCCTTATTTATGTACCACCCCCAGCCAAATACATAAAATGACCCTCATTGGCCACCCCACAAGACCTCTCTCGTTGCAGAAAGTTGGAGGAACTCCTAGAGCAAAGGGGGGTGACCTTGAAACTTGGAATTTCTGAAAGCTTCTCTTCTTCTTGTCCCTGTCTCAATCTGTGGGAACTGAAAGCTATCAAAGGTAGGTGATCTCAGAATCAACATAATGAAATGTAATCCATATGAAAGCTTACGAAGTCTGCCTTAGTTACCCCTGTCTTGTCCAAATTCCTCATTAAGTATATTTTGACAGTTACAGAATATTTGGGTTTTCTTTTCCTTTCACCCTCTTGATTCCTGCACCCTTAAACCATTTAACCCCAACTATGATCTTAGAATACTTCTATTTTAATCCCCAACAACTTCTTTGTTGGAAATCTAGCCTATTCCCATTCTAAAGACCCTCTTCCCCACTATTTCAAATTCCATGATAGTTGTCATCTGTCCTTGTGTGATTTAGAAGGGTCTTCTAGAGACCATTCTTTTGCTCTGCCTAGTCTAGAATAGCATACAGTATGGTCCATCTAGTATCCTAAAATTTTCTAAGTCACGTAAAAGCTTTTACATCATTAAGATTATTCTATTTGCTCTGGATTCTTTGATTTGAACTTCCCAACACACGATTAGAAACTCTACTTTAAAAATCTTGCTTGTTATGGAATCTGAAACTCTTATTTGCATTATTCTGCCTACTTGCTACATGACACGATCCCAATAGTTGTGTTGTTCTGCTGTCCATTCACATTCTTAGAAATTTGTACCCTTGTTATCCTTGATTCATCGGGGTACTTCTGAACCTATACACAATCCTTCCATGTATTTATCTTTTGGAATTCTGTGGCCATAATATGTTACGTTATCTGGAACTATTTGGAACTTGGGTCTACTGACCCATGCTTGTGCAAATAAGGGCCATGTTTGGTCTTGGGGAGGAGCACCCCAACGTACTTATTAACTACAAGAGTATAGACTTGTGGTGGTGGCATAACACTGATATGATATGCAATATTTGAAAATGTCGTCGTTTGATATGATATGTTTGATCATTTGTACATTTGTTCATCCGAAATATGGCCAATCTTGGCATTGTTCATTATGCTGTATAAGTTGTGAATTTCTGAAATATGATCAATCTTGTTATTTGTTCATTTGACTTGTATATGATCTAAAATCCTTGAAGGATGGCCATTTCTGATACATGTTCCTTTGATATGCATCTGTCCTAAAATTTCCTACCATTGTTTGTCACCAATCAACATTTTGAATCATTAGGAATCCCACCAATTTATTACCCTTGATCTATCCCATAATCAGGTTACTCTTACATTAGTTACTCTCCTACTACTTCTTGGAATTTTCCTTATTATTGCATTAATCATTTCTATTTTGCCCGCACCTTGAGATGTAAATCCTGTTGGACGTAAGCTCATTAATTTGCTTAATATTTTCAGATAGTGAAGATGAACCCTTGGAGATGGAAGGGGGTGGGCTAGAGTGAATGAGCGTCCCAATCCTTTGGAAGAAGTGGAATATGGTCTTTTGATGTGTAGTAAATTTCCCTTTTTGAGTTTTTTATGTAGTTAAAAATGGGCCCTATGTTTGGCCTTGTGAACTAGTAGCTGTTGTATGGACTTAACATTTGGGTTTTAATGATAATAGATTGAAGTTGATGTCCCAGCCTCTAATTGAGATCTGAATATTCTGTTTAAAACCTCTAGCAGCACTTGGTATGGCTCATCGGTCGACAACCAGATCTGCGGTCTGTCGACCTATCGCTTGTCTGTCGACCAGGCTGCCTATGAAAAATTTGGGCCCCTGCTTGAATTTGGCCAAGTATCTCCGGTTTCTACATTCTTGCTTGATCATCGCGTCCCAAATTTATTGTCCCATTATTTTATATAAATCGGGGGAGTGACACATATGCTCCACGTTCAAATTGGCCAAGGTAGCTTTGTCCAGCCTTTAGACGAGGCGTACCTTGTCAGCCTGGGGTGAAGCACGGTGTAGTTTTCTGGCATTTCGGATCTAGTTTATTGGGTTTCGAAGCGTCATCTAGTGTCCACTTTGCATTTTGTGCTTGTCCAAGCTTAGTTTTGGTCTTTCTCCCGAGCCTAGACCTTTGGCTCCTGTCATGGCCGGGGAGGGTGATGCGATAAGGTGGCATCGGCTGAGGCTGATGTGATAGTCAGAGGTAGTTCTCTGCATATGTGTGCCATGTGTTGCTCTCTTGGTTAAGGCGTCCCCTAACTCTAATCCATTCTTGAGGCATTTGGGCGATGTGACGTGTTACAAGTAGCGATATGGTTTTGTTCTCCCCTCTGACTAGAATAGGGGGTTTACCCTGTTCATAGCCAGAGAGAGTGCTCTACGACGATTTTGAGCCCAGGAGCATGGTTTGATTGTCTAGAGCGTGGTTTGGTGTTGGCCCTTGTGAGGAAGAGGCAGCCAAATCATGGGAAGGCCCCAACGGCTACATCCTTCGTGTTCCGGTAGGGTGACGCCCACTCTCTTTGTTTCTTTCCCAATTCTCTTGAACACTACAATTTTAGAGCACGAATTCAAAGTTCTAGGTGTTGAGATGGGTGTGTTTGTATGTGGAGCATGTGAATTTACCATTTATTTGGTTAAAATGAGCCTTTAGAATACATGATATGTTGATGCATATGATGCATGGAATTGGAGTTTTATGGTAGGAATAGCTTGTTTAGACCACCTTTTATGAGTTTTTAGTGTTATGGTCATGGTTTGGGCCTTGGAAGTCTATGCTTGGGAGGTTGGTTTGAGGTTTGATTTTAGGAAGCTTCAGCTTGATAAGGTGTTCTGTTGGGCTGAAGCATTCTTAAGGCATCTAACTACCCGGACGTGTTAGTCTAGCCTATGGCGTCTGTTGGAACATGTGTAATTACCTGATTAATTACTATACTTATCTCATGCTCAATCTACTTGATTTTGGTGATGACATAAGATTTTGATGATAAATGTTATATTGACACTATAAGTCATTAACAATGAATTATTGGATTATTGATAAAAGAAGTTGATGATAAAATAATAATATTGAATTTACATGAGAATAAAAGTATTCATATGATAAATTACTCAATCACTATTTTTATCAATTTATGACTTAATAGTTTAGACACTGCACACTTCATTGTCTATAAACAATCACTTCGTCATATATGTATAAAACACTTTGTCATGCACGATGCTCACTTTGTCATATACGAAGTTCACTTCGTCATGTATGAAGCTCACTTCGTCGTATGCCAAGCTCACTTCATCTTACGTAAAGAATCTCATCACTGTATACACATGAAATTCAATTCGTCATATGCCAAGCTCTCTTCGTCTTAGACAAAGAATCACTTTGTCGTATATGAAAAATCACTTTGTCATACTCGAAGTTCACTTCATCATATCTGAAGCTTACTTTATCTATATACAACTTAACTTCATTTAACACGAAGACAACTTTGTTTTAACATGAAATGTACTTTGTTTAACTATTAGTGCACTTCGTCTAAACCTTTGTACACTTCCTTTAATAAATATTTTATAAGAGAATACTTTGTCAAACAATATCGTATAGTATATCTGTGTTATGACAATTATCTTGACCCATGAAATTATTGTGTCTGAATAGAAATTGTCTAAATACAGTATTCATATAACAGAGGCAACCATATTCACTCTTTCATGCGTAATGACCTTCCTTAAAACTCTGTGATATCTTGACAAATTGAATTTGTCATTTTAGGCAACCATATTCAATCTTTCATGCGTAGTGACCTTCCTTTAATGTATTTTTGGAAACTTCAAACAATAGAATCTGACTGTATCATGTCAATGACTAAAAGACCATTACTCTTTGCATGATGAATCTTTTATGAGAACATTTGTGCTCCTGATTAAAGAAAAAAATTTATTGCAAGAGTCTTAAGGAAATAACATTGACCTTAATTATTATGTTAAATCTATACATACATCATGGTCATAAAATAAACAAATATACATTACTCTAATTGGTAAGTTCTCGCAAAAAAGAATTTCAAATTCAAACGTGCATTTAATGCATTCCTTGGAACTTCAAATATGATATATCTTGACCATTTTGTGCATATATTGTCACACCCTGACGTGGAATATCGGAACGTGAGGCAGTTGCAGTAATCCGAATATAGAGCATATAATAGACATAAATCCACTAGACATTTGAATAATGAAAATTCATTATATTTCATTCATAAATCTCCACTATTGTCTATTACATTCACTAATTTAGAGCCATTACTTAGGGCCCAATTAACATCATTACAACTGAAAAAAATGTAAAATGCTAAGCTAATAAAACACTGGTACTTCAGGGACGCTCTTGGATCACTCCTGGTCATTGCCTTCCTCATGAGTGTTGGTTCCGTCGGCCAACTCACCTGAGAACATATCACAAATAACACAAGGTGAGCGATAACTCCTAGCAGGTCTTAAATCTCATGGCCAGGCATGCTTTAAGTATTAATATATTAAAGATCAGAATAACTAATGACAGAGAGAATCAAGAAATGTCGAGAGAGTAATAGCACGAATAGCATGGTTCAATTAGCACGTGTATCAAGTATAGCACAAAGAGTAGGATGGCCATAGCACGAATAGTACACAATAGCACATAGCACAATGAGTCGAGTATAGTATGACACTTTGATTGTCATTTGATAGTAGAGATAGAAAGCACTTGAGTGTAATGCCAAACGCTCTGGTCAATTAACTCTGTGGGCACTAGCACTTTTGGGCACACCTCCCAGGACCTGATCGGGCCCCTTTATATTGTCAGGCATTGATTATGTTTATTATCTTTAGACAATTAGTCAAATGGACATAGGGAGTACCAATAATAGATGAGAGTAATTGAAGAATAGACGAGAGTATAGAGAGAACATGAATAGATGAGTGAATATGGAATAGACGAGAATTATAGGTCAATGCACGTAAAACAACATTAAAACATGCGATAATAACGGCTGCAACAGTACCTTCAAGTATTGGCAGTCTGGTAAATATTGTGGTCTACCACTGGTCATGACAATAACATAGTCAAAGGTCGGGGTGATGTCAAAGACAGTACTATAGATGGTTGGAGCATGTCGTACAAGTCCAGCATGACCCCTTAGGATGTATAGTTGTTAATGGTACAACCCGCTTGTCGACCACGTGGGATTCCATGGTCAGAGGAGACTTATGGAGGCCTTGAACAAGGATTCACTAGTCCTGCAAAAGGAATATCCGACCGAGAGATTGTCCAAGTCAAGAGAAAGTGTGGAAACAGTAGTGGCTTGGCATTCCAGAGGACTTCTAGAATAGTGGAGCGCCGGTAATGATGTTCCAAAATGTCGTTAGAAATGAAGACACGTCTAGAAATTTTGATAGGGAAATTTATGTTCAATATTTCAATAAATTACCAGATGTATTATGGAGCAATTTATTAACATTGCAAGTCTGAGATGGGCAATTTTCTGTGTGTGCATGTGATAGAAAAATCAAGAATTTGAGAGATCAAGTGCATAGCTTTTAAAAGAATAATTACATGTTCATGACTATTTGACTTCTTTTACTGTGTTTCAGACTTAACAAGAACTTAACATGGAGTAAATACATGGGCTTAAGGTAAGAATAGAAGAAACTAGGGTTTTTAGACAAATATTAAGAAGGTGATGTACCCTTGCACTGGTCGCAACAGGGTACCTTCAGAACACGATGTACACTTTAACAGAACGTGACGCAGTACCTGTCACTTTCAGAACGTGACCGGGTGCTTGTCGCAGCCCGTATGAAAATGCGTCATATCCACATGTCGCGATCTCAGGGTTCCTTCCTGAGTCTAAAAAGGAAATCAAACCTCCTTGGAATGCAATCTACTTTCATGGGGTTTTGACACAGTGACCATAAACAACGAAAATCTCAACGTATACATGATGAAAAAAATGTAAAACATAAACTGAATGAAACCAGACTTGCAGGAGAAGAAACAATAAGGAGCAATTAGGGTTTCATCATGGCTACAACGTGGAATGATCAGGTTCTTTCTTAACGAACTAAATATGTGACACAGGGGTCTTGGTTTAAGAAACTCACACAAAACACTTGATAGAAATTGGGGAAAAGGACACAAACATTTTCAAGACATCATGTAGTATCTACAGAAAAAGTTTCACATCATGAGGTAAAGTATGAACAAACAATTGAGGTGAATATGATGGTTTAGGTACATGTTCATGACGGAACTTTTAAGCATGAAATTAACAAGAATAGCAAAATAGAATTTGGGGAAAATAAGGGACTTTTGTTCTTAAGATCAACAACAACCTATGGACGAGATTAATTAAGTTTTGCTTGTGAGATTGCCTAACTTTAGACAATGTAAACTCCTAGGGCTTTAGAATGTGAAGAATGAACTTGCAGATCTTCTAGCAAGCTCCTCTCCTTGATTCCCTCCTCCTTTGGCATGCCTTCCACATCCAATAAGTCTCAGAAGAGCATTAGGGTCGGCCATGAAGGGATCCAGGGTTGTCAATTCATATTACAACTCCAACTTCCTTTTAATTACAAATTTCCATGTTTATCTAGATTTCCTGGCATCCAAATCTCCTATTTAGGTGAGGATAAAACTCCAATTTCGTGGCTAACATATTGGGGTAGGGTTGGGGCTCCAATTTTGATATACATGAGTTGTATTCCTGATTTACTTACCCTTTGTTCATTAGAAAATAATGGGGTTACAAATTTAATAGTATTTTCTTTTATTTTATCATTTTAAACTCCTATTTTGACCCAATAACTCTAGAGTGGTCCATTAATAAATCACATCTCATAATTTTGTTTAATGAGTTTTAATTTATTCATTTTAAATTAGCAGGTTGCTACATACATTACTTTTTATTAAACTATGTTGACTATAGCCAAAAAAGTAGAAATGTATGTACTCTTGTAGGTACCTATGACTGACAAAGAAGACTTTTGGAGTATCTACACATGTAGAAAGTAGAAAGGACAAGAGACAAAGTGTGCTAGACATTTAATGGACTGACAAGCAAATGAATTATATTTTAGTCTTGGACATATACAGATCTGAAAAGTAACAAGCTTTGAACATCCCATGATGTATGGTCAACTGTATTCTTGAAGATCATGATATATCCAACGGTTACCATAAGATCTTGAGCTTGAAGACACAAAATAAACACAATGGAAGAAGACCTAGAAGAACACATATTGAAGATCTATCGATTATTAAAGTTGTCTTTAATGGTTGGGTTATACAAAGACAATAGGAAAGAGACTGTATCAAACAGATAGATGAACAAGACCCAATGTTCTCTTCAAGAAGACCAACAGGAGAAAGGTTTAGAAAAGATTTAAATATATGTGCGGTTTCAAAACAAAAGGTGATGAACCAGTGAGCAGACTTGAATATCTCCATGATTGAGTGTACATCTAATGAGGACCCTAAATGATATACACACTTAAGGAAAAGAAAGAAAAAGCTCAAGCCTATTCAAAGAAGCATTTAATCACAATACCTTGCTACAATTAAAGCTCTCATCTTCCTCCTTCAGCACACAAGCATTAAGTAAAGCTATCGAGGAGAAGGAAGATTCCAAAGAAGTATTTAGCAACAAAGCATTCATCATCATCTTGCTAAAGCAACATAGGATCAACTGATTCTTCATTCCCATTCTCTTTGATCTGTGTGTTCCTTATTTCGTGCTTTCACATAGCCTTTCATCAGTCTGTAAAAAGACATTTACTGTGGGGCAATAAACCTTGTAGAAGGTGACTGTAGACACCCGATTCTATCCTATGAGTTGAACCATATTTCTTGCTCTCTTAGTATGCCCCAAGTTGGTCACTCATATTGAGCCCATTTGTTAGCCTCGTTTTAAGAGCATTAAGTCCAATTGCTAGCTTATCTCGTTCAAACATCACTTCAAAGTCCTTATTCTAGGGTTTGACCCATCAGTTCTTAACACAACGGTCACGGGCGTCACATTCTTGTCAATTGATTGATTATAATCCTTAGATAGAGTAAGGATATCCCCAAAATTTTGGAGATATCCTCACTCTATCTCCAGTCTATCCAAATACCAAACATGGCCTATGATCGATTATCCTTAATGTGATAGGTCGTGGTGTCGTGTTACTGCCAGTGTTGTGTCCACCAGGCTGTCGCGGCTGCCCATGCATATCCATTCACGTGCCTTCAGAGTCGCGACCTCCTTGGCCATCACGACAAGCCATGTTGCGTCCCTACGACCCGTCACAACATTGTTCTGCATGGCTGGCTCCACAACCACCTCCTCTCTATCTCTCTTGGGGTCTATCTTCATCTCCAACAACCTTGGAACGACCCCAGCTGCGGTTTGAGATTCCATCCGACCTTAGAACCCCCCTAGGACTCTTCCCATGAGGATTTACTTGCTTTTTTACCATTTTCATGGGCCATTATCACTTAAGGATGAGATACTCTCTCTCCTCTCTATATAAGTAACCCATACCCTTCTGAATGAGGTAACACCCCATGCTACCATGAAGTGCTACCAAAATTCCACCAGAGCTTCCCCTTAGCTCGTAGCCCTCCCTTTTCCTCTCATTTTCCTCTTATTCTCTTCATCAAGTCACATTGCACTCTTCATCCATGGAGCTTGGCAGCTAGGAGGTGGCTTCTATAACCATCAAAGGCTGTTCCATGACCTCAAGAGCACACTTTCAGCTAGGGAGTCACCCCTTTTGGGGCCCTTCTTCCCTCTTTCCCTCTCATTTTCCTTTCATGCATTTTGTTATTTTCTTTTAGATAGTTTCATACCTCCATTCCCACGTTTCTACAGCCTCGGGGTTTCCAAAACACCGCCAGGTTCGTTCCCTTCATGCTTCCCTTCTTTTCTCTTATTTTTGAGTTGATACTTCACTTGAAAATGGTCTAATAGGGTTCCTTTTTCTTGTTGCGTTGTTTTGGCAGGTTCTTCAACAAAAGTAGACGAGGAGCTCTCCCCCTCTGGCCAGCTGGAGGGAGGGAAGGAGGTCTCCCACACTCCCGCACCCCCTGCTGAGAAGGTGTCGGACATCCCCATCGCGACATCGATAATGCGACGGATCGCGCAGTCGCAACAAGATATGGATCGCGACGGGTATCCCCGTTGCGACACTAGTAAGTGGCCTTCTCTGCTCCTCTTTCCCATTACGTTAGCCTTAAGACTCTATTTATATGTTCGGGCAACATGTTGGGTGGCCATCACATCTTTTCCATCATATTATGATATCCTGTTGTGTGTTTTTGAGGAGCGTCTTTCCTCGTGATGACACTTGTTGGTGATCACGGAGGGACCTCCACTGCCAACCTCGTTTGTCTTTTCATTTCACCTTCCATGTTTGTGTATTTGTTTGTCCAGTAGAATCATGTTAGGGTTGTTTCTTCATTCTTTGTCATTTTTTGTCTTCTATTATTATCTGATTTGATCGTAGAGCTGCGACTTTAAAGCGTACATAAAGGCGGATGCGACATCAGGTATGCATTATCTTTCCTGTCCTCCATCTTGAGTTCCTATTTTGAAGCTTTCTGATGTCATCTCTATGTTGTTTCATCATGTATACCCACGATTCTCTTTGTTAGAACCCTACTAGGGCTCGGGTTTTCCATTTATTTTCACTGTTTGTCTTCTGGTCCTGTCACGATGCATTAGGCAGTCGTGACTTTGTCACGGTGGACGAGGAGAATGTAATATCAGGTACACTTTGGTTGGTATTGCTTTCCGTTCCATGCTCCAGTTTCTGTTTGTTAGGGGGGACCTTCATCTTCTGTTTAGCTATTTCCATGTTGTACTGCACTTAGGATAGTCTGTTTGCTTACTGTTTACGTGTGGCTTTGGGTTTCTGCAACCCAAGATTATCGCGACTGATCTTTCAGTAGCGATAAGATCGCGACGGATCTGATTGTCGCAACTTCAGTAGAGACCTTTAGGCTGCTGTGTGTTAGTTTAGGTTAGCATTTGCATGCACTTTGGTGTAATTAGGTTCATGCATACACTATTTAGTATAGATAGGACTCCTCCTTAGTAGTGGAGACCCTCTCACGTACGAGCACTCGTGGGCTGACAGGGCCTGCTACCGAGGGCCTCTGTAAGTCCCTGTTGTCGTACGCACGTCGCGGTCGCCGGGCTGGTTGTACCTATTGCCCCCTAGTTCAGGTCGTTTGCATGTGAGTTGTGAGTCACCCCTTACTTACACTGGAGTACTCGAGTACATGCCTATTAGGGTTCCTATTTAGCCGAGTGCAATCCCATTAATTAATCCATTAAAAGGCTAAGTGCAAACCCTAAAACGTTAATGATAATCATGTCAACTTGGGTGTTTTGCTTGAGATTTTCCCTCTTATCCCATAGTCTATTCTTGTGTGTTAGAGTCTAGGGTTTTGTTTGCTATTGTGTTGTCTCCCCTAATCCTCTAAGGGTAGTGTATGCGTCAGTGCTTAGGTTTTTCTAGTTAGTCTCCACCAACCATTGTGCTATATCATAATCCTCTTTTCGGTATGAATCATTTTCGCGTCCTCACTGGTGTCTCTCTCCCTATTGGGTTCCTCGAGGATGTGGCTCAGCCATCTGCCGCCGCCCTCGTAGGCCAGATTCAGCCCCCCACTATCGCTGACGATCAGTCTCGCCTCCCTTCTCCTTCTGGGGCAGACAACCCACATGCCCAATTCAGTCAGCTTCTCTCACATCTGAACCCGGACCAAGTTCGAGAATTCTTGGAGACTGCCAAAGGCAAGCTCTCCCTCTCTCAGCCCTCTCATGCCTCCACCTAGCAGGCAACCTCCTTTGCATCCATTGCTTTCGCAGCACGCACACCCTCTACCATGGTCGATCCTACTCTTCTTCGTCCACGGGCTATCCATTTCTCTTAGCCTAGCTACCTTCCAGCGCGGGAAGCTCGGTCCAAGTCCCCTCCACATACTTCCTACTATCAGGCCAAACACAATCCTCTTCCCCGTGAGAGGTCATACTCTTTGGAGCCATCGCGCTCCCTTGTCCTTGCTCACCACATCTCGTCCCCTTCTGACTTCCTTGCGGAATGGGCATCCATGAAAAGGGAACTACACAATCTCCGAAAGCAACATGACCCTCGAAAGGTAGCCAACATTCCCCTTCCTTCTTTCCAGCATCTTTGGGTTCTACCCCAGTCAGAGCTGCCAGTCTATAGACGATACTCTGGGGTAGGCGACCCTTATGTACATATCAAGGACTTTGTATATGAATCTTCTCCTCACAACTATGATCGCCATCTCATGGCGTATTTGTTCAGGAAGTCATTAGATGGGCCGACCCTCGAATGGTTCTACTCTTTGCCATCGAAGGAAGCCGAAGACTTCCAAATTGTACGAGAAAAATTCCTGCAACAATTCCAAGATCAGGTCGGACCCAAATATTCTTTTGTGGATCTGGTGGCCAAGAAGATGAAGGTTGATGAAGAATTTGTCGTATATGCTGACCGATGGTGTGCTCTAGCTGTGCAAGTCTGTTGTCTCATGCCGGATGAGAAAAAGGTCAAGCTCTTGATTGCTAATGCCACACCCACCTACCGATCCATCTTGGCCATGAATGATATCACCACCATGCACCAATTGTAAAGCCGAGCTCGTTTCATTCAAACCCAACTCAAGGACTCGCCTATCCACTCCATGTTCGAGAACCCGAAGTCCTGCTACCCCAAGAAATCCCAGGGCCCTATCACTGAGGGGGTACAAACCAATGAACAGGTAGGTATTGTCAACACCCCTCAGGGCTAGGTAGGTAGGAAACCTTATAATCCATCTCCTCAGCAGCCATGGAACAATCGGCCACCACCTCCTCAAGCTCAAAACCCTCCACAGGAGCAACGCCAATACAACCAAGTCCCCTCCACCCCAAAATGGCTATGCTCCAAAAAAACCAATGGCCCTAAAAGAGCTCAGTATCCTCCTCTCCCCGAAAGTCTGCCTAACATCTTTGTAGCCCTCATGTCTCTCGATACCCTTAAACTTCATTCGGAAAAGGCCAACTAGAGCATGGCAGCGGATTAGACTAAGTACTATGTATATCATCGCCATCCATGGCATAATGTGGCAGATTACTTTCAATTCTGGGACATGATATATGATCTTCATGAACAACAGCAGATCAATTGGGCAAAGATGAAAAGACTAATCTAGACCCTGAGGGATCAATAGGGGCAACGATAGCAGCAACAACAACAACAAAGGCAACAGCAGCCACCCCCACAGCAGAAACAATTCCAGCAGCAGAAATTCCAGCAACCACAACAATCAGCAGAAGATCTCGGCATAGTGCGGAATACTATGCCACAGCATCAGTCTGCTCCAAATCCACAACCTACTCCACCACTCGCTCAAGTCACCCCGTCGTCCACCATCAAACACCAGCCGCCGCTTGGGCCTACGATGACGAGCATGAAGTAGGTCAATTATTGGCTATTTCCCATACCACCATCACCCCACCACACCTACCATTGCTACGATCATCTTACCACTATGCACACTCCCATAATACCACCCATTAGTTCACCACCCATCAACATCCCAGTTTCCACCATGCCAGCACCAATAATAGCCAACCCATTCATCATCAGCACCCCCCACCTCCACTTCAACATAACCTTGCCCTCCGGAGCGAGCAAATGTTTCATCGAATGTATCCCCATGCATCTGTGTCAATGCAGGTCAACCGACCCACAACTCGAACTCCAACAACCACAACAATAGTAGGACATTCAAGAGGCAGAGCTGGCCCTGGGCACACAATATGATATTCTGAAACATTGGACCAAACGCCTGCCAAGATTTCTATTCTCGAGCTTTTCAAGAGGTCTCAAACCCATCAAGATGCTTTGTGCACTTTTCTAAAGAGGGTTATGGTCAGTGAAGACATGACCCCAGAGACACTGCCATCGGTCCTATCCATTGTTACTAGGGGACCGACAATTACATTTTCAGACAATGAGCTAGCTCCTCTCGAGACAAGGAGAATGCCTCTACATGTGACATTGACAGTAAATAAAGTGGCCATTGATTCCGCTTTAGTGGACACTGGAGCATCAATTAATGTGTGTCCCCTTATTACTCTCTGGTCATGCAACATATCCAAGCGCCACTTGCAGCCAACACCCACCACCATTTGCGACATATGATAACTCCAAGCGACCTTGTCATGGTGTAGTTTCTTTACAGGCAAAATTGGGGCTGCTTGTGTTGACCGTGAAGTTCTATGTGTTCAATATTGATCCCACCTTCAAGGCTATTTTCGGCCGTCCGTGGATCGTGGCGCTAGGGGCAATCCCCTCTACAGCCCATCAATGCTTAAAATTCTCGTCCAAGGATGAATTGTCAAGGTGAAGAGTGCAGCCACTACACACAGTTGAAGCAATTGAACAGATCATGCCAGCAGTTTGGCCCTCTAACAAGCACATTATCTACGTACTTGATGCAAACTACCCATGGGCGTATACTTCTCTTCCAGCCGCCAAATAGTGTCTCCATCTATAGCGGCTGCCAAAAGGGTGACACTGTTAGATACAAAAGGTTGGAACATTATGCTTAAGATTGGCTACCAACCAAGGAAAGGACTCAGAGCTCAGCTTCAAGGAAGGACCCAGGTCGTCACCAACTCCAAACAGATCACAAGACACAGTTTCGGTTACAAAGAAGAAGTCCAGCCATGGACCACTTTCTCATCTACATTGAAGCCAGACTGGCAACCACTCACCTGGTCTTTATACTACCACTTCGTCAAGGGACCCGTTCAGCCAGGGTACAACACCATTGTGGTAGGGGCAGACTTCACAGATTATGATGTCCATGGACGTCATTTTGCCTGACACATGATGTGATGACACGATCTTTTCGGATCCGTGTTTAATGGTTTTGGAGTTGTGCTCTTGGCCAAGAGGTGGTCATTGGGCCTTGTTTGTGGTTTTCGTGCGTTGTGTGGACGTTGTGGGCCTTAGCTCTCAGACCATTTAGCCCATTGGTTCAAAGGTTGTGAACACGACGGGGCATGTCATCGCGTTTTGAATTGCGACGGCTTACTACGTCGCGATTCACAGAACCGCCTTTCTGTTTAGAGGCGCGTCAGGTTCCGATTGGCGACGGTTAGAGTCGTCGCGTTTAAGAGTTAAACGTGATGTCTGACTACGTTGCGATTTTGAACTGTGTTTTAAATGCTCTGTTTTGCCCAAACAGAGCAGAGGAGCTCTGTCCATGCGAAGGGGAGGCTGCTGAGGGCTTCTCTGGCGATTCGGCTTCGTGGTGGTTCATGCGGCGCAGGATCCATGTGGGGATGGTGTCCGGAGCGTGGGTGCGCCGGCGATGTGGTGGTTTCCGTGTTCTTTGGGCTTCTTCAGCTAGTAGGGAGACTACCCTAGTGTTTAGTTTCTTTTAACTGGTTTAAAGGGGTGGAAGCATGTATGGGTGGTATGCCATGTTATGAATAGCATGTTTAATGCTTTAATTTGATAGTTGTATTGGATATGTGTGGATTTTCCCCGTGAAGAAGGTGGGTTCGGCTTGTGAGCTGAACTCACAGTCGCGTGAGAAATGCGATGAGGTGCACCGACGCATTCAGGGCATGAACGCGGCGCTCTGCATCGACACGTTTCTATTTTGTCTGTTTGTGCTGCGGCGGTTGCTTAGACGCGCCCACTTGACCGACGCGTTCTTGTTGAACGTGATGGTGTGGTTCACCGCGATTTGATGTTGACCGTGCTGTTGACTGATTGGGCCTGAAGGCGGCGTATCGGGCCATCCCGACACTGGGCCCTGTCGCATTAAGGCTTTGAATGGCGTCAGGACAGGTCGTCGCTATTTGAAAGGCGACGCCTGTGTCCGTCATGTTTTAGCCTTTGAAGGGTGAGCTGTGTGTTTTGGGCAGTGAAGGTCCTGTGTGGACCTAGCCTTGGTCTTTGCTGTCTTTTAAAGATTACTTAAAGTGGTTAATGTTAGTAAAGCATGTGTAGGGTTAAGAGTTGTTATGTGATTGGTTAGTGAATCATGTGATTCATGCTAAGTGTGTTAATATGGAATGGGATTGCCGTAGAGGTTGTGAGACGACCAATGACAGGCAAGGTTAATGTATGATATTGTGGTTCATGAATCTATCGGTGTAGGATGGCTTGAACGTCACATGGTGACCGGTGACGAGCTAATCCTGACACTTGTATACCATGGTTTTCAAGTAAGGATTGTATAAGTATGTATAACATAGTTTGTGTGTTTGCCGAGTCTGGTGGTCCGACGTCTATTCCAGAATACCTCTTCAGTCGGGTACCCTAGGTTCCTTGGTGAGCCAAGCACGTGTGTTGTGCTCAGGGTGTGTTCCGGTACGTGTGTACCACAGAGGTTTGAGTTGTCTTCCTGAACACCCTCACTCTTGTGCTTGAGTTGTACGTCTGGCTGAGGGAAAGACGACTGGGGCCAGCAACTTGTGTTTGTGGGTGTGCAGTCGCTTGTAGCATGCTCATGGTTAGGGGACGGACACCAGTAGACGTCATTGGTCCCCAGCTTGTCCTGTGTTTCTAGTGCCTCACTTTAGAGAGCTCGGGCCAGAGTCCCTAAAGGTTCCAGGCTTGAGCCTGTAGCTGTGTGGTCTGCAGGTGTGATATTGGTTAGGCTCCACTGTTCTTTGGCTTGTGATTGTGGAGCGGCAGTTGGGCCTTCCGTCCGTGACTGTGAGGCTGAGAGGTTGTTCTTGTGTTGTGTTGTCCGGGTTGGATACAGGCGTCGTGAACCAGTAGTCTGTTCCCATGTGGTGGCGTCGTTCCTTTCCAACTCGTGCTTTGCCACCGGTTGTGGCCTGTGCATAGTGACTCGCTGGTTGAGGTTTTACCCGTTGGGGTGTGCCGTGTGTTGGCACAGTTGTGGTTGTGGTTTCGTGGTGGTACCTCGTGGTAGTAGGTACCTGTACCCTTCGTGGGTAGCTCTGTGTTGTGGTACGTCATGTACCAGCCTCTTCAGGTGTTGAGGTGGACTTGTGTTCTGTGGAGGTCAAGTGGTGTGGCCTTCCACATGTTGTGTTTTACCCTTCTTTGGGTAAGCTTCCGATTATAGTTTTAGTGTGTGGTGGATTGGCTTGCTGATGCTAGTCCTATTAACCTACGTGGGTAGGTTGCATGTGAAGCTTGTAGTGTAGGTGACCAGTTGTCGTGGTGGTTTGCCTGTGAGGCTTGTAGCCTAGGCGTTACAGTTATTGGGCAGACTAGTGGTGTTGTGCTAGTCCTGTTGTCCCTCTTATCTTCCAAAATTTGTATTAACTGGAGAGATTATGTTTAGTTGTTGTTAGTCTTGATTGTTGTGAGCATGATATGGTTTGGCTATCGGTGTTGCCGGTGAGACCCTTTAGGGTTGAGGTCTCTTCTGTTTGGAGTGTTGTTTTTTGGGAGGTCCCTACTGAGCCTGTGACTTGTTGAGGCTCACTCCCTTACAGCTCTTTTCAGGTGTTAGCCATTTGTGTGGCATGCATAGACGTTTGTGGTGGACTTGTACCACTAGCAGTAGAGTTAATTGTGTTGTGTGAGCTTGTGCTCCCTTGGGGTATGCCCCAGGTAGTTGTACTCTTTTATTAGACATGTAATAATGTATTGGGACTGTTGTACAATGTTGTTACAGGTATGAGCACATGTACTTTCTTGTGTCTTATACTGTTGTTGTTGTCTTTTATATTCTTACTGGACACGTGTGAGCTATCCCTTGCGAGACTTCGGTCCGGTCACGGGAGGCGGACTTGGATATGGAGTCTTATTGAGCATAAATATCCATGGCCATTACAGTTGGTATCAGAGCAATAGTCCAGTTAGAATATGAAAAGACATTAAGGTTACAACATCCCAAGACATGATTTAATGTCCCCTTCTGGTAGTATGTAAGACCCGGCCCTCTTGGTCCCTTTGGCCCTGTCCTCAGGGTTGCGACAAGCACCCTGGTCGTGACATGGTCGCGCCAGGGGAGCCCGTCGTGACATGGTTTTGTGGCGACACACCTGGCCGTCACGACATGGTCACGACGGGGGTGGGTGTCGCGTTCTTGTCGCGACGTCTGGAGACGTCGCGACTGCTTTTCTGACAGATGTTACCGCTATCTTGTCTGTCAGAATGGTCGTGTTGGGTGTCAGGTGCGTACAGCATTGACGTGACCGGGTTAGCCGTCGCATTTGCTTTTCCATTCTTCAAGGTTTGACCACCTTTTTGGGGTCGCACCGGGGGTGGCCATCGCGACATGGTCGCGACGCCTAGGAGCATCGTGACATGGTTGTTGTCATGCCGGGCCGACCCGTCGCGTCTTGGTTTCCTTCGGTTTAAAATCGAGGCTACGCCTCATTCTCCCCCGCTCGCCCTCTCTCTTCCTCTTCTTCCGTCTTCTCCCCTTCTCGAGCTCCCTTACGTTTCCTTGCCGATTCTTCGCGCTTGTGGTGCTCGTACTGAGGTGGTGTCATCCTGTTCGTGCAAGGGATGTGTTCGTGGTGCTTGGAGCGAGGAGGAGGTGGTCATTCCGACGTGAAGGCCCCGACGGGTCGGCTCTACTCGTGGAGGTAGGGACCCCTTGATCCTCTCGTCCTAGCATACTCTCCTCCCCATTAAGATGGTGTTTTCCTCATGGTTTGGGGCATGGGAGTGTGAGGAATCCATGCTCGTGTTTGAGTGAGGTTTTCCCATCGAGCGTAGATCCTTGTAAACCCTTATTTGTGGGCTTTTAGGGGTGGTATGCATGATTTATAAGCTTTCTTGCATGTTCTCCATGCTCCCCTCGCCCTGTGGTGTGTTGCAATCCTGCTTTTGGGGTGGTCTCTGGGAGGTCTGTTCCAGAACCCCCCTCGGCTGAAGATGCGATCGCTATAGAGGCCATGATCTTGTCGTGACGGCCTGGCCGGTCGCGACATGATCGCCACGCTCTTGGGTGTTGTGACCTGGTCATGACGGCTTGGGCCACCGCGACAGGGTAGGGCATCGCAACAAGGTCACGATGGCCCGATGCGTCATGACTACAGCCGAGAGACAGATTATGGTCTTACAAAGTACCGTGCTTTGTTAAGTCTTCATCGTTTCCGCTTATTTTACTATACCCGTGGCACCTGTCCTAGTTCCCTAGTACGGTCCTACACTAGTCATCGCCCAGTGCTCGGCACTTGAAGGCCTGTCCCGTTTGCAAGGTTGTTACCATTACCTGGGACCCCCGTCCCCGCGCGCCTGTTGAGGGAGTACTCCGGGCGGCGGGCATGCTCGAGTCGTGGACTCTGGAGCAGAGGGGAAAACGGTGGTTAGGACAGAGGCGTTGAGTCGTTTGCAGAGCTCTCGTGGTTGGTCTGGGACGCCGAGGTCATTTGGAGTCCTTCCCGACGCAGACCAGTCAGTCCTTCTTCTCACTGCCTCTCTCTTTATGGCCCCGGAACCACCTAGAGAGGCCAAGCGTGGGACCGTAGTCCAGCCAGACTACGGCGGTTACTGTTGTGTGCTTTGTGTCCTGCCTTACTCTGACGAGACGTGGAGGTTTGGACCTAGGTCGAGGATAAGACGTCAGTGGACACACCTGACCGGTTGACTAGTGGTAGTGTTTTTCGTAGCTAGTGTTCCTTGTCCAGACAGGGTTCTCCCTGTCTGTGTTTGCTAACCGTGTGGTGGTCACGAAGAGCAGTCATACGGAGTTTCTGACCGTGTTGTGCTTCCGTGCCATTGCTAGTTAGTAGCTTTACTTCCGCACTTCCGTTCGTAGGTAGAAGATATAATTGATGTTATTTAATTGATATATATTTTCTTCTGCCTGTTAGAGCCAGTAGGAGATTGGTAGTCCCTATTGAGCTTCTGTTGTGAAGCTCATCCCTCCTTTTTCCCAGGTGAGACTTCTCAGCAGTGGTAGGGTGCAAGCCGGGGGGAGGAGACGGGGAGGTAGTCGTGGTCCCCGTAGCTAGCAGTGGTTCCCCCTCTCAGTGTACGCCATCCTCGGGGTATGCCCCTAAGGAATTTGTTATCCCCTGCCTTTACTTGTACTAGTTATGTGTGTTGGGACTGTACTTAGGCAGTACACAGCGGTCTCGCTCTCCTTTTTGTTTCCGCACATGCACTTCTAGCTTAGCAGTTGACGTTTACTTCCGTTACATATCCTGTTAGATTTATATTATAGCCCTTTCGGGTCTCCGGATCTGTGGGCGGCGACGGTGAAAATCGGGTCCTCGGTGTGGCCTAGGGTCGGGTTCTCGGGGTCGTTACATAGTAAGTCTGCAATTTTATGTGGTTAAAAGTGGTTTTCACGTTAGTTTTTGATATGTGAAATGTGTATAGTTGTTTAAAGGTTCTCAGTTATAGAAATTGAAGGGATTAGTGAATTCAGATATGGAATTCAATGAAGATGTTTTAGTGAGGTAAAGAGTTGGCAGAGACATGTATAAGGTAATGGTGTGATAGAAAAGCAAAGGGAACATCGTTATAAAGAGGAATAGAATAGTGTGTGATAAGGATTATTAAGTATGTGAATTCTGGTTGAGAACCTTAGCAGAGGTAATTATTGTGTTGTGAATAATGATGATAATGGAAGATTTGATATAGAGATCCATGTAAGAATGTGCTGAGGTGATTACTTGAGTAAAGAGAAAGTAAAGAAGATCAGTGTGCAGTTAGATTTTCTGAGAATTTTAAAAGAAAGATATTCATTTGGCAAGTGGCAGTTTGTGAGGATTCTATAGAATGTTCTGTTAAAGATTGCCGAATTGAAGATAAAATTAATGTTGTTTAGCAGTTGAATGCAGTCTGTGAGAAAAGAAGGTAAAGGATGTGTCCAACAAATATTGAGGATGAGGTTAAGAATGATGGGAATGAGTTAGAGTTATGCGAGTCAGAATAAAACGAAATGAATTAGTTAAGAAGCAGTTAAAGAATATCAAGCTGAGGGGAATAGTAAGGCGGATTGTGAAAAGAATTCAAGTAAAGGTTTGAATGGAAAGGATATTAGTGAATGTGCTGTAATAGTGGTACTTCAGCATTTAAGAATAAAGCAGCAATGTGGAATAGAGGAATCAGGCAGAGCAAGTTATTGTAATTAAAGAAATCGGTTCCAGGTTCTAGCTATGGCAATATTTTAAAGAAGGATGATTTCACATTAGCAGGAATTACAGTAAGAATGGTACAAGGAGATTAGATAGATAGCAGAATAATGAAAAGAAATGTTTTGCAGAAATGATATTGTGATTAGTGTAGTTGGCAGTACAGATTAGGTTGAGTATTATTGATTAGAGAAAGAAAGAGTATAGTAGAATATGAAATAGGTATAATCAGATGGTTGAGGAAATGTTCAGCAAGAGTTTGCATGTCAATGCACAGAAAGTGATTCCGTTGAGTAGAAATGTACTTTTATAAAGGTATGTTTGAATTTGATTTGAGAGCAAAAGCAGATCAGAAATTCAGGTGTTTTCTTCTAGTGTTAAATGATTGAGCAAGATAAATTGAGAAGTAAATGAAGTTAGAATTGAGTCTAGCTAGAGTTAAAGTAATAGTGCAAGTGGAAAGTAATAATGGGAGCAGAATTTGTAGGATACTTTGCCAAGTATCCAGTGTAATCAGAGTAGCGCAGCAGAAGCATGGAAAATTTAACATTCACAGGTTATCTGAGGTTTGGAAGATTAAAGAAAAGTTTGAGGTTTTGCACAGTTGGGCAAAGAGGTAGTGGTTTTTGATCAGGTATGAGTTAAAGCAACATGAGCATAATGGTATTAAGAGGCAAGAATTTTAAAGATGGTAATTGGTTCTTTTTGAGAAAGCTGGTAGATGAGAATATGAATACAGATGAGGCAGAGTAATAGTTGGCAGTGATAGGCAGGTAATGGAAAGGCACCAGAAAATTTGAGAATTTAAAGTTGGTTTTACATGGCAGAATACTTGAGGGTGGCACTTTATGATAAAGAGATTCAAGTAAGAAAAGTGTCCCAGAAAGAAATGTTGCAACCATAGCCAGGAAAATGTGGAAGCAGGTTGAGTCCAAAGAGATAAAGCGCCAACAGCAAGATAGAATCGCCTAAAGTTGAAAGTAGAGAAAGAGCAGATTGCAGTAATCGGGAAAAGAAACTATGAAAGGAATTAAAGAGAAAGGAAAAGCAGAACAGGCATGGAAATGAACAAATTAGGTCAGTGCAAGATGATTTGAAAGGCAAGTGCAGAGAAAGTGTATCCTACTTGTTCGGTATATGGCTTTATTTCTTTTTAGGCGTTAGTCTGACTTGCCGCGGTTTCATCTTGAATGTCGAGGACGACATTTCTTTTTAGGTGTTTTTAATGTGATGACACGATCTTTTCAGATCTGTGTTTAATGGTTTTGGAGTTGTGCACTTGGCCAAGAGGTGGTCATTGGGCCTTGTTTGTGGTTTCCGTGGGTTGTGTGGGCGTTGTGGGCCTTAGCTCTCAGCCCATTGGTTCGCAGGTTGTGAATGCGACAGGGCATGTCATCACGTTTTGAAATGCGACGGCTTACTACGTCGCGATTCATAAACCACCTTTCTGTTTAGCGACGTGTTGGGTTCCGATTGGCGATGGTTAGAGTCATCGCATTTAAGAGTTAAACGCGACATCTAACTACGTCGGGATTTTGAACTGTGTTTTAAATGCTCTGTTTCGCCCAGACAAAGCAGAGGAGCTCTGTCCAGGCAAAGGGGAGGCTGCTGAGGGCTTCTCCGGCAATTCGGCTTCCTGGTGGTTCGTACGGCGCGGGATCCACATGGGGATGGCGTCCGGAGCATGGGTGCGCCGACGATGTGGTGGTTTCTGTGTTCTTTGGGCTTCTTCAGTTGGTAGGGAGACTACCCTTGTAATGCCCCGAAAAATTTTATTTCTTGAAAAACATGAATAATATGGTTATTAGACTTGATTGTCATTATGAAATGGAAATAATTAATATCTGGGATTAATTAGTGTTAATAAATGTTACCCCAGTGTCGTACATAGAGGTGCGCGCTCCGATAGGGCGACACCGAAAAACTGTAATGAAAATGAAATCTGAGAACACCATAATTTCTAAAAAACTATGGTGATATCAGAAATGTAAATATCTGGATTTGTTGACGTACGGATTTCGAAATTAAGCTGATGTAACTATTTTTCGGGCGATTTTTCATCCAGTGAAAAATAAATTCTAAAAATTAAACTAAAATTACCATAATTTGTAAAACCATTACATTAGCCTATGGCTAAAATTTCAACACAAATGGACTTCATTTCAATATAAGAATGAGAAGATTATTGGGCCAGTTGATTTATGGATCAATTACGGTGGATATTTTTGGGAATTATGGAACCGCTTAGCTTACGTGTAAGGAGCTGGGAAAGCCACCTCATCTAAGTAGGACACTTACACGTTAATCTCTTAGGTGTAAGCCTTAGATGGTGCATGGTAATCGTGTCGATAGTAAAAACCAAGTGGTTTTACTACGACACATTGGTAGCTGACGTGCCTGCATGCATGGGTGTTTGGAGAGTTATAAAAACACTCTCTTCACCCATCATGCGAAACTTTTACCCTATGTTCAAAACACTTGCACCTTTAGCTCAAACCCTTGTCTTGCTCTTGCTCCTGCAGATGCTGTAGGGCTGCATTGCTGGAGCTATCGTGGTTGTTGTAGTTATTGCAGCTACATCCTTGAGCTGCTACTTCCACTGCTCGTGTTGTAGGTGCTGCAAGCTGTAGCTGTTGGGGACTGCAGCGGTTGCACCCTTGGCATCATCATCCTTCCTCAAGTTGTGAGTTCATCAAAGAAAGAGTTCATCCTTCTAGTTAGGTAGGATTTAATCTTCTTTCCTTCCTCTCTAATTCTTATCCATAAACATAAACTTGCTATCAAACCTTCTGTTTGAATGTTCAAGCTCTTGTTTTAATTCCTTAAGTACCTTTAGCATCATATGTGTGTCATGTATCACTGTAGAAGTTTCTCTTTGAGTTCAGGTAATCACTGCTTTGGGAAAGGATCTTCTTCCAGTGCCTTGTTGTATTGGGTTCTTAGATAGTCTTGTAGAAGATTGCCATCTTATGTTTTCCTCTTATCCGACATGTAAGTCAGTAGGGAAGGCTAGAAATAGGTTCTTCTATTTATTATGAACCATGTTTAGATCCATTGATTCCATAAATAGGACCCTTAGAGCTGTAGTTACACTATTTCTGGAAGTGGGACTGGCGGCTGTTGACAGACAGAAGGTACCTGTCGACAGGCCCATGCTTCCAGAATTCCAGGATGCTGGAAACAGCAGTAGCTGTTGACAAATGGACCCTGTCTGTCGAGAGACACACTGCCCTGTCAATAGACAAACCATGCCTATCGACAGGCACTGTCCCAGAACAAGAAATTTGCTTCTGGATGCTGGCAACTGTCGACAGCATCCTCCTGGCTGTCGACAACCCCTGTTCTGGCCAGTATTCTAGCATCTTTCTTTTCCCAATCTTTGGCTAACTGTAATGACCCACTTCCACCCGGTACGGTTATACCAACCCACATCGGATGAGAGCAAGCCGCTACAAGGGAGAAAACCCCAACAAGTAACAAATGGGCTGAGATATACATAAATAGAGAATACTATTGCAATGGAAAATAAACAATTTCTTATTCCATCAACTTTAATCCACATACCACAGTCTATATAGTCCAATAAAGAAATGACATAACATACTAACCATTTACATGTAGCCAGTTCCAATTACATATCCCAGTTTAAATTACAAATTACATATTGGAAAATAAATTAAAAGTCTTCAACTATTCTCCACACTCCTCGTCGAATCTTGCTATCTCCTCGGCTTCTAAATTTCCTGAAATGGTTAGCAAGGGTGAGTGTACATAATAGACTCAGCAAGTAACTTAAAATTCAAACTATATACCTATCACACATACCTTCTAACAATTTAACACTATTAAACTTATTAAAATTCAACAATTTAATTCATACATGCTCATGCTATAACATAAATGAATTAACATAGAATCGTATTAAACAACTATTCAAACACATGTAAAACAATAATCTAAACATGATTACTATTAACATGGTATCATTTGCATAAGTACAAACATACAATCACATGCTTTCATACTTTATTCAAATCATTGCGCAGTTCTATAAACTTAATCATGGAAATATGTACAAGATAGGTAGCACTCCTAGCATGATCTCTAACTCACTTCACATGCAAATATAACACTTTACTATACATTTAGCTTGCTGTTTTTATATAAAATTTATCACAATCACATAACACTTTCATATGGATCACATTAAACCACACAACATGATACTAAACGTGTAATCACAATTAATCTAACTCATATTAACACGAGCATTATTTTCTCATGACATGCACACATGCACTTACTTTCACACTATCACACTTTCATTTACACACGATTTCCCATTGTTTTTCACTTTCATATTCACTCATTTCTTATCACTTCACTTTGCACATAACATGTGCCATGTTCACATATATGTTGCACATACCTTGTGCCACAATCACATGTCAATTTTCACGTTATACTTATGTTCATTTCTACACAATACCAAGACACAGCCCAAACTACCACTAGAAGATCATGTAGCACATACACATTCACATTCATGTACTTAATCACCAAGCATAGTGATCAAGTCTTGGTTCCTACAAAAATCGGAAGAAGCCCTCTCCACCATTACTAGTGGAACTTGTCCACCTCCAGGATTTTCAAGACCCTTGCTTCGGGTATCATAATTTAACAAGACCCTTGCCTAGGGTCTCATGATTTAACAAGACCCTTGCCTAGGGTATTACAATTTAACAAGACCCTTGTCTAGGGTATCACATAACATGTTTGAGCTTTCCCGTAGGGGCACTACTATAGTACAGCTCCAAGCAACTAGGGTGGCAGTGTCTTATGGGCACATTTGTTTATCTTGTTACCTTTACATGTTTCACATACACATGCTCTTTATTTTCTCACTTCCCATACACATGCATTTTACATACACACATGAGTTCTCATTTACTGATTTTAACCTTACTCTTCCAATTGACAAATAAGCATAATAAGGATCTAATCATGCTGAAATTTACTGAATTACACCAAATCTCATTAAACATGCTCACATGGTCATTTTCCTGTGTTAATTTACGAACAATACTTACTATTGTCCAAACAGTATAAAATTTTTACCACCGACTACTCATAGGTTAATCATCACATATACAAATTTTCAGATTTTTTGGAAACATATACAATTCATGATAATTAGAACAAGCATTCTGCAGATTTATCAAGAAACCTGATTAAATATGGTTTACAATATTACAGATGTGTTTAGCAGTTCCAGAACCTATGTTTAGCAGTCATACATTCACATAAATTTTATAACACTTTAACATGCACAATACATTTTATTTGGAATTAAAAACAAGAAATTCATGCCGCACTCCAGCGTCGGAGATGATACCTCTATCCAAGGTCCAACTCCCAGTCGAAGAAGAACGCCTGGAGATGCACACAAACGCCAGATCAAAGCTCTCCAAGTTGGGTTTTCACACAGGACTTCTAGGGTTTCTCAAGAGATCCAAAAGAATCTACTTCGGCCAAAACAGGTGTTTTTATAAGCTAAGGAAGTCGGGATACGCATTAGGGTAGGTCTCCTACGGTTATAGGTGGGTTTCCTAAACTAGAACCGGACGAAACGCAGGCGTTACCCATCTAAAACCGCCTGCACAATGAGAACTAGGCGTCCACATCAGGTGCCGCCAATATGGGTTTGACATCCATCGATCTGGACGCCAACTTCCCATGGCCATGCAGTCAGTGGCAGGCATGTTGCCGCCAACCTGCAGTTCGACCAGAAAACAACTATACATCCAAACAGATGTACCAATACATCATAAACAGTTTACTGGATACAGAAATAAGTAGATGTCATATGCACATAGTTAAACACATACCATATATATAGGTACACATCATTAATACATACCATATGCTACAATTTTTTTAAATACACTATGCACTGAATATAATATAATATACCACACCAGAATAACATATATTATGCACATGCACATAAGTGAGTAAATATTAATAATATGCACCAAATAAAATATTAAATTCACAAAATTCAGGGGCCTTACACTAACACTTCATGCTATTAACCTAGCAAGTTACCATCTTATTTTCCTTGGGTATTCACTGTTATATCACTATAAAAGAATCATCCACATTGCTTCCTTCACCCTTCTTTGAATTATTCTTGAAGTTACCACTGCAAATGGTACCCAGTTAATTATATTTCCCTGTGTTCAGTAATTGAATTCATAAGACTTTGATGTCTTGAGAATTTGAATGTTGAGTACCCCTATTGATTATGAACAACCTGTGATGACAGTTATTGGGTCCTGGACCCCACGTGACTAATATGCATGTGTAAATAGGGTTGTCTAGTCCTGGAGGAAGCACCGAATTCATTTACGGGCCGTACGGAATGATAAAGAACATGGGATGTCTGGCATTGCATCAATATTGTTGATTATGGTCATCATATTACCTGTCCTGCATGAATGTTTACATGACCAGAATTTGAGCTTCATTGTGAATTCTTGAGCATGCCCTGTGTTTCATTACTACTGTTCCAAAATCACTGCCATGATAAGATGTTTAGTTGCCTTCTTTGATATCAGTCATGTCCTTTACCTTGGTTATCATGTATTTCAATTCTTTTGATTTGAGGATTTGAATTCTACTGGGCTAGTTAGATCACACATCCTACCCTTTTCAGGTGACCAAGATGGGGGTGAAGTCTGAAGGGGCATGTGTGCTGAGTGGACCTTCCAATCTCAAGCAATCAAACCATTTACTATTTTTTAGTAATGTGAATATGAAATGTATGAATAAAGTTTACTCTTTCCTACTCCTCATTTAGTTTGTAATGAGGTGTACTTTGTAATAAAACTTCCGCTTATGGGTGTTATAAATAGATAATGTTATTATTACCTTTTGTGCCTGATTTCTATCACTCCTAATAAATAGACTTTGATTAGGACGTGACAGATAATTTGTATCAGATCCTTTGGTAGATAAACCTAGGATAACCAGTGAGTTGGGGTAGAAACTTGGGGATTAGCTATAATGGCAATAATGATTTTTGTAACTATGTAGATGCTTAATTTGTTATCTATTTCAGTATGGACATGAATGCACAAGAAAGGTCGGTGGCAGCAATGGAGATGCTCCGCCAGGACATTGAACTATATGCCCAAGCACAAAGGGAAGACCACGTGCAAATCAAAGAGGAAGTGCTCAAACTGACGCCAGGGCGCATTCCTAGCGGGTAATCCCCGTGCTTCTTTGGATATCATGACCCAGGTCATGAACAATCTGGACAACTTGAAGTTGGGGCAGGACATGTTGCTCCATTAGGTCAAGGGTTATTGGAGGTGTTTGACCGAAGCGGCAAGAGATTATACCATGGGGCTGGAGAGAACAACAACCGCCATATGTGGAGTTTGTTGTAGACCTGACCTGAAGATAGAAATGAAATTAGGCAACTTATTTTGTAACCTCTCTTTTTGATCTGTAGTGTTTATATATAACTCGCATGTATATGTATGAGTAATGAGAGGTTAGACAGTGTAGATGTTTTGTAAATGACGCAGCTTAGTAGGGAGAAAGTTGTAGTGTTTTAGTTTATGGACAAGTGATGATGTGATATAATGTACATCTTTTGACTGTGGTAATGGAAATGGTGTGTTATGTGAATTTAAATTTTTGCTGATGAATGTGAGCATGGTTTGATTATGGAATTAATGTATGCATCATTGGATGTCTCAGATACTCTTCCAACTTAACCATGGACAGAAGTGATGCTTACTGGAAGAAAATGGAGAGTTCAATGCACGTTTTGACCCGAGTGATGAGAACTGTAGCTAAAAATAATAGCCACAACGGAACATGTCTATTTAGATGATTTTCGAAGTTTAGACCCTCCAAGATTCGCAGGAAGTACGGATCCGGACGAAGCTAAGAATTGGTTAAAAGATATTGAGCAGATTTTCTAAGTGATCAAATGTAAAGAGGAAGAAAAGATTTGTTTGGTAACATGTTAGTTAGATTGGGGCCCGAGCATGGTGGGGGACAGTGGATCCACCTTAGGACCCAAACCAAGATTGGGGGAGAGTTTGAGGAACTATTCAATGATCATACTTCTCTGAGGTGGTCAGGAGCAAACAAACGAGTTTGCTAACTTGAAGCAACTTAGGATGTCGTGTCGAAATATGAGGCACGATTTGCCCGATTGTCAAAGTATTCGCACACCTTATAGCCACAGAAAAACTGAAGGCCAAGAGGTTTATGAACGGACTGGCGTCCCAACTTCATTATGCAGCTAACCCCTATTGTGATCACACATACTCAGAAATGGTAAAAGAGCTTTAGCACACTAGAAGCTGAAAATGACACCATGGATAAGATTAGAGGAATGTCTGAGAAAGGATCTTCGGATCGCAACAGAAGTATGAGTCGGGAAATGCCCTGAAGGTTCAGCAAACTGTTAAGAAGGCCAAAAAAGCTCCAGGAGGTAAAGATATATGTAAACATTGCCATCTCAGTGGCATAAGCTGAGAACTGTTGGCGAAGGTGGGTTCCTGTCTCCGCTGTGGGGGGAGTACTCAACACCGAATTATGGATGTCCGATGGCCAAGAATGCACCAACAATCAGAACCCCCGAGTTAAGCAAGGAAGATTGCAAGCCATTCAGATGTGGCCTGAATCTCCACAGGAAGGCGGACTAATATAAGGACATTGCTAGTAACTCAAAACTTGCGTATGGGTATTTGTTTTCAGGAGCTACGCATTCCTTATAGTTATGAGTTGCTAAGTCTTTGGAGTAAAATCACTTACATTACCTACACAGCTAGAAGTTGCAACTCCTTTGAGTGAGGGTAAGAAACTTAAGGAATATTACTCTACTGGCCAGATCTTAGTCAAAGGACATAATTTACCCGTGATTGATATGCCTGAAATGTGGGATTATGATATAATCCTTGGGGTTGATTGGCTATCTAAACATCATGCAAACTTAGATTGCCAATTAAGACAAGTACCTTCTAAGAAAGGAAGCTTACTCCATAACTTTTGATAAACCCCGTACAAGGAAAATCCTATAATTTCAGCAGTCAAAGCATGTAAATTGGTACAAAAAGGTTGTCATGGGTATTGGCTTCTGTAACTGTGATAAATCAAACACTTCTAGATTGGAGGATATTTTGGTGGTAAGCTTTTCTTGAGGTTTTCCCCGAAGAGTTACTTGTTTGCCACCTAGTGGAGAGGTGAACTTTTCGATTGAATTGGTACTAGGAGCTACCCCAATATCAAGAACACCCTACAGAATGTCATGGAAGAATTGAAAGAGTTAAAAAGACAATTACTAGAATTGATAGAAAAGGGATTCATTAGACCCAGTACCTCACCTTGGGGTGCTCCGTGTTGTGTTTTGTTAAGAAGAAGGATGGGTCTATGCGGTTATGCATAGATTATCGACAATTGAATCAATTGACTATTAAAAACAAGTACCCACTTCCGAGAATCAATGATCTATTTGATCATTGTCTGGAGCTCAGTGTTTCTCCAAGATTGATTTAGGTCTGGGTATCATCAACTCAGAATTCAGGAACAAGATATTCATAAAAACGGCTTTTCGAACTCGGTATGGGCACTATGAATTTGTAGTGATGTCGTTCGGATTGACAAATCACCAGCTGCATTTATGCATTTGATGAATGACATGTTCAGATCTTATTTAGATCAGTTTGTGGTTGTATTTATTGATGATATACTAATTTACTCCAAGATCATAGATGAGTATGAAGCACATTACGGATTACTTGGCAACTTTTATGAGATCATAAAGTGTATGCAAAGTTTAGTAAATGTGAGTTTTGGTTGAAACAAGTGATGTTCTTAGGAGATATATTTCCAGAGAAGGATTATCAGTAGATTCTTCAAAGATTGAAACTATACATAAATGGGAACAACCTAAGAACCTCACTGAGATCAGAAGTTTTCTGGGGATGGCCATTACTACCGGCGGTTTTTTAAGATTTTTCTAGAATTGCTTCACCTCTCACACAATTAAAAGAAAAGGAACTGCATTTGTGGAGTGGAGTTGTGAGCAAGCATTTCAATTAGTAAAAGAATGTCTATCATCTACACCAATTTTAGCTTTGTCGGAAGAAGAAAAATATTTGAGGTTTATACCGATGTTTCGACCATTGGACTTGGATGTGTATTGATGCAAGAAGGCAGAGTTATCACTTATGCATCTAGACAATTGAAGACTCACCGAAAAACTACCCGTACATGATTTGGATTGGCCGCAGTAGTTTTGCTCTTAAAACTTTGGAGACACTACTATATGACAATCAATTCATAGTGTACTCCGATCATAAGAGCCTCAAGTATCTATTTTCACAGAAAGAATTGAATATGAGGCAAAGAAGATGGATGGAGTATATCAAAGATTATGATTTTAGATTGGAGTACCATCCAGGAAAAGGTAATACCATGGCTGATGCACTCAGAGGAATCCTATAGCCAAGGTATTCCAATTGCGAGTTAAGGATGGAAGTTATTGGAAGAATTTTCACATTGAGTTTGAAGGCCGAACCACAAGAAGAAAGGATTGTAATCGATAACTTGATAGTTCAGTCAGACTTGTTAATAAATTTGAGAACACATAACAATGATCTTATTGACAGAAAGTAGATTGCCAGATGAAAGACAATGATCATATTGTAATTGAAATTGCTGGATGTGATATTTATGATGAACCGGTATATTTTCTTAAGACCACATTTTAATATTCAC
The DNA here is from genome assembly GCA_014218235.1 of Colocasia esculenta. Classification (NCBI taxonomy): domain Eukaryota; kingdom Viridiplantae; phylum Streptophyta; class Magnoliopsida; order Alismatales; family Araceae; genus Colocasia; species Colocasia esculenta. The sequence continues at coordinate 18,495,197 of CM024762.1, read as the reverse complement.
TCACGTTACAATATTCATCCAGGATGCAATTATTAGCTATCAGGATGGAAGAAACATTTCTGGTGGTGCAATATGAAGAGAGACATCGTGGATTTCATAACAAAATGTTTGACATTGTTAGAAAGTCAAGGCCGACACCAGAAACTGGCAGGAAAGTTAAAACCTCTTGAAGTACCATCATGCAAATGGGATAGTGTCGGTATGGATTTTATTGTGGGGTTACCCAAACACGAAGTGGATTTGATGCCATATGGGTAATCATTGACCAACTTACAAAATCAGCTCATTTCTTAGCAATCAAGACAAGATGGTCTGTTAGTGTTTTAGCGGCACTGTACGTGAAAGACATTGTTCGGTTGCATGGAATTCTGAAAGACATAGTTTCTGACAGAGATGCAAGATTTACCTCACATTTTTGGAGAGAACTACAGGATGCATTTGGAACTAACTGAAGTTAGTACTGCATTCATCCTCAAACCGACGGATACAGAACGGGTGAATCAGATTATTGAGGATATGTGTCGTGCTTGTGTATTAGAGTTAGGAAATGACTGTAATACTCACTTACCAATCATGGAATTTGCTTATAATAATAGTTCCCAGTCTACTATTCAAATGGCACCATTTGAAGCTTTGTATGGTCGGCAATGCAGATCACCATTGTGTTGGGTGGAATTAAAAGAATCACATATTCTTGGACCTGATATGATCCAAGAAACAACAAAGAAATTATTAAGTTGGTACAAGACCGAATGAAATCTGCCCAAGACCGACAAAAAAGTTATGCCGATCGATGAAGAAGGGACTGGAATTTCAGCAAGGAGAACATGTGTGATGGACCACGTCGTTCAAACCCGTTAACCCCTAACAAGCTTGTCCCGCTCTGTCTCCCGCGAACGAGCCATAGCCTCATAAGGGATATCACACACACGTCCGTGGAACACCAGGAACACACTGATATATATATAATTCACATTGTCACACATATTTACATTGGATTTACTAGCCAATTTCAACAAAGTTAGATAAGGTACAATAGCCTGGGGCACACCCCCGAGGTACAACAGAAAAAGAAACTACACTGCTGGGGCGTCGGCTCACACCACTACGATGCGGCTCCGAACTGGAAGATGGAAGAGAACCCTCCTGCTCTCCTTCACCTGTAGGGAGTAGGGGTGAGCCTCACAAGTCACTGGCTCAGTAGGAAACTCCCCAAAAAAACCGAGCAAACCAACTCAGTACAAAGCTGGAGACTACGCTAGCAATTTATAGAGTATGCTAAGCAGGATATTAAAGCTGTAATAACACCTACCATTGTTGTTAACACAAACCAACTTTAACAAGTAAACGGCAAAACCACAACTCGGGTACGTGCTAAAGTAGAGTTCGCCACACTCTAGGCCACGTAAATTGGTTCGTGACACCAGCAACTAACCGAACAAACACACAGGTCTACCTCTCAGCCTCGTAGCCACGGACAAAGGTCCAGCTGCCGCTCCACTAGAACATGCCAACAACTGTGGAGACCAACCAACACCACACCCACGGACCACACTGCAACGGCCCATGCCTGGCACCTTTAGGGCTCTGGCCTAAGCTCCCTAGAGTGAGGCACTGGAAACGGACTAGCTGGGGCTCAGTACGTCTACTGGTGTCCGTACAGCCAACCACGATTGCGCTATATCGACAAACAACAACTAACACAAGTCGCTGCCCCACTGTCGTCTTTCCCAGCCGGACATACAACTCAGGCAATGAAGTCACGTGTCCAAGACAAACGACATAGACCTCGACGGTACACAAGTACCTGGGACAGGCCCGAGCACAAAGCTTAGCTCACACAGAAACCTGGGGCACCCAATTGAAGAGGTAACCAAGTAGGTGTCGTACTACCCGCCACGCTCACACAAACCATGTGCACACCGCACAACCCACGTGAAGTTTCACGTCACCCGTGAACACGGTACACCAACACCGTGGACACCATGCCAATCACATAAACCACTTGCTAGCCTCGTAAACAACACGCTCACAGAGCGTTACAGGTGCCAGTGCACCGCTTATACTAGCCACACACATAAAATATCGATAGTCAGATAATTCTACAGTTTAAACCATACACAACATGATCTCTCGGTTGGTTCGCGACATGGGCAGTGTTGCCTTCACAACGTGACACAACGATATGCCGCGTTCATAACCTGAACAACAAGTCGCCTGTCGCGTTCAGAATGCAACAGGGGCTCTGTCGCCTTCACCTGCGAAATCCTAATCTGGGGAACCCTCTCCAGATTACCACCCAAACCATGCAAGCTCTATTTAATTCTGATTTTACTGCTTTAATGAATAACCCGAACATGGGTCTACTATTCTCAAAGCCAAAAAGAAACTATACATGCATTTCAAGCAATCACACGGTATAAATTGTTAAATTCTCCTACCTTCGCGGAGAACGTGAAGAACACGATACCCGGCGTTTCCCCCGCTCCACGTAAGGTCCTCGCGGCGAGAACCCGCCAAAAACACACCTTCACCTGCCAAATTGCCGCAACTCCTTCTCCTGGCCGGCAGAACTGGTGCAGCTCTGCTTGGCCAAGACAACATAAAAACACACAGCAGTTGGGAATGCGACGTACCCCTCCATCGCGCCTGAACGTGACGGTTCAATGCGTCGCCTTCACAAAGCTGACGTCTGCATGCCGCCCAGTGCGCGACACGCGGCACGCATGCCGACGATGACCGCTCAGCAACGGCAACACAAACTGGACCTGTAGGACCATCGCGTTCCAATCGTGATGTTCTCTCTGTCGCGTTCACAGACAGTGAGGTAGTTTTTGGGCCCAGCCTTCCGGCCACAACACCCCAAAACTGTACACACACCTGAACACCCACATCGGCACACATCTTGCCACCACATTCACTGAACAAAGGATCCACAAAGATCTGGATTGTAACGACCCTCTTTATATCGGTACGGTTCCACCAACCCACGTCGATATAAAAGGTATCACTACAGTGGGACATTTACCCAACACTAGTACGATAGGCTGAAACATACACAAATATATATTATATCTCATGACAGCGGAATTTAAAGAACTGAAAAGAATTTTTATTCCATCATCCACATTCTATCCACAGTCCGCATAGAAGGAAGAGAGCTAACTATTCATAACTGAAATACAACAAATACATTGTCCACATGAGACTACGCAGAGTCTTTATTACATACTATGAATTAATGGAAAGTACAATGCTAACTCCACAACACTCTCTCCTACTCTCGCTCCGAGTCGCTCCTAACGATCTCCTCGAAGAAGTAGAAACGTCTGCACCTGTACGCCGAAGCAAGAATGAGTTCAAAAGAAACTCAACAAGTAACACCAGCACACTAAACATACATGCATCGAGTAATATCCATACTCTGAAGCTACATCATTTACACATAATGCATGGAAGTGACAATTTCTCAAATAAAAGTCTATTCATGATTTCTACACTTTTTCACAGAGGATTTGGTTTTTATATACATAAACAATCCTATCACATATTTCTACACTTTTCACTATGCTAAACTGATTCATTCATAAGCCACATGTTGGTCATTTTACACAATATTACACATTTCATAACAATTAATTTAACATGAATTCTAAGGCAATTGTACACATAGATAACATATTCATATTAGTGAAAAGCTCGCTGTTTTACTACTATCATGTCACATTCATAAGAAACTTATCATTTTGCATGCTTTAATAAAAATTTTATGAATACATATTCACTTACACAGTTCACAATTTACACATTTTCACTTTCACTTAAACACAATTTCACTTTCACTTAATGCCGTGACACATAGCCCAAACCACTTTAGAAGACACACACTGATCACATCACATATCAATCACCTAGGCATTTCAGTGATTAATCTTAGTTACTGCGCAGAACCGGGAGAAGCACTCTCCACCCTAACCACGATACTTGTCGCCTCCAGGATTTACCCCATGCCCATGGACATCACACACTTTGACTTTCCCGTGGGACTTTACCACAGTACCAGTTCCTCAGCCCTCTAAGTAGCAGTGTCCATAATTGGCACATAATACATTTTCTCAATTTTAACACATTCTAAACACAACATAATCACACATTCATCTCATTTTCACATATTTACATTCTTCAGTATTACCTAGCATGGTACTACTGTTTTCAGTATTAATCAGATTTTTACAACAATCCTAATCATGCTGAAATTTTGCATAATTAACATTTATCATATTAGCATGTATTAACCATTAATACTTAACATAAAACAAGTTTATATAGCTACTGTCATCTGTTCATAACAGAAATTTAACCAGAAATTTATCATAGTTTAACTATCATGCATACCAAATTTTGCATTGTTTCTGAGTTACACATATTTTCTGAAAATTCTAACAGTGATGATATCAATAGTAAAAATAGTCAAACTGATACCCATTTTTCATTATTCGGATTCACAATTATTTCATCATGAATACTGATAGTAACAAATTCTATCACAAAGTTCAGGGATTTAACTAGTTTTCGCAAAAATTCTTAGCTTTTATGCATTGAATAGACATGTTAACTATTTTTTTTTCAGTCCAAAAATTTAATAAACTGTCAGATATTATAAATTGCTCAATTTTTATATCATGCATCAGATCTTATGAACAATGTACGAAAATTTATGACACAATTTCTACACATAATTCATAAACGACATTTTCCAAGAATTTACATTCTATTGGTAACACATTCCAAAAATTCTAATATTAGTGAACATTACAAAAATGCACAAAAACTCACAGTACACCCAAACTATATTTACCATCATATAAATTTTTACCGTATACCTCATGCGGAAAAACTCGAAATTAGTTCATATAAGGACAGACTTGCTCACTGTTGCAGTCTGAAGAACTCGACGGCAATGGGTGGCCGTCTATAGGTTAACGGCATTAGATGATGCCGCCAACACAAGATATTAGCGCAAGGGATCTTGCCGTTAATATCCTTTCTGTCAGCGAATACAAGACTGAAAGCCAATAAACCACTTGAAAGGGGGGGTTCCAGGACACGAGAAAACTCTGAATTTCCTGGGACATACTAGACACATGTAGGGTAATGTGAATGGGGTACTTGCCTCCTGTAAAATCCTCAACCGATTTAAGCCGGAGAAGCCCTCCTCGGCCTATGCCAAGAGTCTCCAAATCCTCCTTCTTCGGATCTTCTGTTGATCTTCACTGCACACCACGTGGGGAGTCGTTCCGGATGTTCAAGGTTGACACCAGTCGATGTAGATCGCCAGACGAAGCCTCCCGAAGCCGGATCTTCAGGTTCAAGTTAGGGTTTTTGCACAGAAAAGATAGGTTTTTGACCCAAGAGCCAAAGGATGGATCTGGCCGCAACTGGGATTATAAAGGGTTGGGGGTCGATATGCTATGGGGTAAGTCTCAGAGCCGTTGGGAAGGGTTTCCAAAACACGAGGCTCTTTCCGGAGGCGTTTCCGGATCTGAAACGTAACAGGTTTGGGATATGGCGTCCATATCCATGGTCGCCTATCCAAAATGGGCGTCCATCGATATTGTCGCCTACCCCTGTCAGCGTCAGCCGATGTGCGCCTACTGGCCGACAAAACTCACTTTAATTATGCAGATTTTTAACACTACACACATAAATATATCTATATATATATATATATAAATATACTTATATACTTTTAATACACTATATACATTTCAATACTACTAATTCATACAATTTATATAAATAATACTTATACATAATAATCATACATCAATAGTATACACTTATACGCACATACATATACTTAATAAACAAGGTGAAAATCAAGGGCCTTACACCCTCTCCCCCGTAAAGAAACTTCGTCCTCGAAGTTAGACTGACACTACTCAAACAACTGAGGATATTTTCTTTTTCATTGCATCCTCAAGCTCCAAGTAGCCTCCTCTCGCGAGAAGTTTTACGCCATAAGACTTTTACTGACGCAATGCTCTTGTTCGGAGATGTTGAACCTTCCGATCAAGAATAGCTACTGGTTGCTCTACATAAGAAAGATCTGGCTGGATCTCCACTGGCTCATGGCTAATAACATGAGACGATCTCTGACATACTTCCTGAGCATGGATACGTGAAAAACAGATGAACGCTAGCCAATGCTGAGGTAAAGCTAGCTCATAAGCCACGTTGCCCAATCGTCGGAGAATCTCATACGGGCCAATGAATCTAGGGCTAATTTACTATGCCTGCCAATCTAACTACACCACGCGTAGGCGAAATCTTCAAAAAGACAATGCTCACCTACCTCGAACTCTAATCCTTCCTCTAGTGTCGGCATAACTCTTCTGCCTATCCTGTGCCGCAACAAGTCTCTTCCTAATGCTGGACTTTATCCGAAGTCTCCTAACTAACTCCGGACCGTCACTGCCTATCTCCGTTCCCTCCCAACACAAGGAGATCTGCAAGGCCTACCATATAAAGCCTCACATTGAGCCATGCCAATGCTCGCATGAAACTGTTTTTATATGCAAACTCCACTAGAGGTAAATGGCGCTCCCAATCTCCTTCCAATCCAGCACACAAGCCCTCACATATCCTCAAGCGTCTGGATAGTCCTTCTCGACTGTCCATCTGTCTGGGGATGAAATGCTGAACTGAGCTTCAGCTCCGAACCTAACGCATCCTGAAGGCCCTTCCACAGCCTCGAAGTAAATCTCGTATCTCGATCTGAAATAATAGACTTCGGTACTCCATGCAATCTAATAATACTACTAACATACAGTCTAGCTAACTCTCTACTGACTGCTTCTTCTTCATAGGTAAGAAATGCGCAGTCTTCGAGAATCGATCTACCACTACCCAAATCGAGTCCTTACCTCGTCTAGATCGAGGCAAACCCGTAACAAAATCCATAGTGACAGCTTCCCACTTCCAAACTGGGATCTCCATCTTCTGCATAAGACCAGATGGTCGCTGCCGCTCGGCCTTCACTTGCTGGCATACTAGACATCTAGACACAAACTCGGCTACATCCTTCTTCATGCCAGACCACCAAAAAGATCTCTTTAAATCCTGGTACATCTTAGTGTTACCCGGATGAATCGAGAACCTAGATCTATGAGCTTCTGCTAAAACATGCTCACGAATATCAACAATGTCTGGAACACAGACACGATGATGGAATCTAATCACACCATTCTCATCACTAGCAATACCGGCTTTGCCCACTAACTCTTGGAGTCTAGGGTCGGCTTTCTGATGCTCGATCACCTCATCCAACACCGATGACCTAATAGACAACTGAGCCATAAAAGCCTGGCACAGAGATGGCTCCAACTCGGTCATCGCACACGCTGCATCTTCCAACATCTTCCAATCCTGCTGGAGAAACGACCTCTTCCTACTAAGGGCATCTGCTACGACATTCGCCTTTCCAGGGTGATACTGGAGGTCGAAGTCATAGTCCTTTAGGAACTCAATCCATCTTCTCTGCCTAAGGTTCAATTCTTTTTGGGAGAAAAGATACTTTAGGCTCTTATGATCAGTGAACACCTCAAATCTGACACCATAAAGATAGTGCCTCCAGATCTTCAGTGCATGAACCACTGCCGCAAGCTCAAGATCATGAGTCGGATAGTTTCGCTCATGCTCCTTCAATTGTCTCGAAGCATATGCTACTACCCTTCCTTGCTGCATCAACACACAGCCAAGGCCAATCTGAGATGCATCCGTGTAGATAGCAAAATCCTCTACACCGCTCGGTAGAACTAACACAGGGGCCGATGTGAGTTTAGTCTTCAATAATTGAAAACTACTCTCACACTCCTCGGACCAGACAAACTTCACTCCCTTCCTGGTCAGCTGAGTCAATGGAGCGGCGATGGATGAAAATCCCTCAATAAAACGCCGATAATAACCCGCCAAACCAAGAAAACTCCGAATCTCCGAAGGAGTCTTGGGACTCTCCCAATCCATAACAGCTTGGACTTTCGCTGGGTCCACTGCTACACCAGCACCGAGATAACATGCCCAAGGAAATGAACCTCGTGCATCCAAAAATCGCACTTGCTGAATTTTGCATAAAGCTTGTGCTCACGGAGAACCTCTAACACTATCCTCAAATGCTGACGATGTGTGGCCTCATCCGAAGAGTAGACCAACACGTCATCAATGAAGACTACAACAAAACTATCTAGATATGGTCTAAACACCCTGTTCATGAGATCCATGAACGCTGCAGGGGCGTTGGTTAGACCAAACGGAAGGACCAAAAACTCATAATGTCCATAACGGGTTCTAAATGCCATCTTGGACACATCCTCACTCCTAATCCTCAACTGATGATAGCCAGAATGCAAATCAATCTTAGAAAAGACCGATGCCTTCTGTAGCTGGTCAAACAAATCATCAATCCGAGGTAAGGGATACCTGTTCTTTACCGTCACCTGGTTTAGCTTTCTATAATCAATGCATAACCGAAGTGACCCATCCTTCTTCTTCACGAATAAGACAGGTGCGCCCCAAGGGGAAACGCTAGGGCGAATAAATCCCTTATCTAACAAATCCTGCAACTGCTTCCTTAACTCAGCTAATTCTGCAGGTGCCATCCGATAAGGTGCCTTTGAGATAGGAGAGGTGCCTGGAAGCAACTCTAGAGTGAACTCTATCTCTCTAGCCGGTGGCAATCCAGATAAATCATCAGGGAAGACATCTGGAAAATCCTGCACTACAACTATCTCGGCAAGAGTAAGTGACTCATCAGCCTTGGGTATTAAAACCACACTGACAAGAAAAGCGTCACAACCCTTGTTTACCATTCTCATTGCCCTCATGGCCGAGATGACAAACTTTCCTGCTAAGTTCCTCGGTAAAGGATGAGAAAATTCATCTTCACCAGGAATGCGGAAAACAATCTTCTTCCCACGGCAATCTACCAAAGCATAGTGCTCCTCTAGCCAATCCAGACCAAGAATAGCATCATAGTCCTTCATCTTAAGCAAGAAGAAACACCCTTCTAGGACTCTATCCTCAATGCACACCGGTAAAGACGGAATACACTTCCTAGTCGATACCGTACCCGCAGGTGTGTGCACAGACAAAGGGACTTCCAATCCTCAGACTCTAATCCTGACTCTAAAGCCAACTGCCTAGCAAAACGCTCAGAAATGAACGAGTGAGTAGCACCCGTATCGAACAAAACCCGAGCATGCACACCAAAGAACAAAACCGTACCTTCGGTGACATGATCCGCCTGCTCGGCGTCCTCGCGAGCTAAAGCAAACACTCGAGCTGGGGCTCGAGGTCTCCCTGGTCGTCCTGTCGCTGGCGCTGCTGCTGCTGCTACTGGGGCTGGTCCACGCTGGGCTCCCTGCTGAAGCCTCGGACAATCCTTAATTTTATGATCACTGCTCCCGCACTTTAAGCACTTCCCTGCTACTAGCCAACACTCCGTACCGCCATGTGCCCTTCCGCAATGAGGACACTCCTTCTTACCACTAGGGGAACGTTGAGAAGATACCTGACCACTGCCTGACACTACAGGACGCTGCGGTGACTGAAAAGTCGCCTTCTTCTTCTCCTGCCTCTGGAAAGGAGCCGCTGGCCTCTTTTGGGAAGCTTTCTTCTCCTCCAGATACTGCTCCATCTCTCCCTCCTGCCGACACGCCGCGCTGAGCGCCTGCTCGAGGTGCGATGGTCAAAAGCCACCAACCTCGTCCTCAGCGATGGTTTCAGACCCATCACGAATTTCTTCGCCTTCCTGCGATCATCAGCTACAATATGAGGGGCGTACTTTGATAGCTCGGCAAACCTGGCCTCGTACTCCAGCACGGACATGGAGCCCTGAGTTAACGAGAGGAACTCCTGCTCCATCTTGTCCTGGACGTGCTCCGGAACAAACTTGGCTCGGAAAAGCCTCACGAACTCATCCCAACTAACCTCCACAGCACCATCCTCGAACCGAGTACGTAACAACGAGGACCACCATACATCGGCTCGCTCCTGCCAAAACCATCCATGAGAACTAACCAACATAATTATACTTAAAGTAATGACCATAGCTTAGATCACACGTACCTGTAGCATATAGGTGGCTAAAGTGACTTTGTCGTCCTCAGCACACCTAATGGCCCGAAGATCTTCTCAATCTCCCTCATCCAGTTCTCAGCTGATAATGGATCGCTCTCCCCCTTAAAAGAGGGTGGCGACATCCTCTTAAACCTTTCCATGATGGAGGGTCCACCATGGTCAGCCTGGGGAACTGGCACCTGAGCCTGCTACAACAAACAACATAATTAACACATATAACATAACAATCATGCATTTAAAAATACAGACTATTTTATCTTATTATTCTAACCTGAGCCTCCAACTGGGCCTGGAGTGCAGCCTGAGTGTGGGCCTGTGTTTGCATGGCCTGCACCAAACCCTGCATGAACACTCCATAGTCTACTGGTGGCGGTGGGGGAAGTACAGGACCCTGGGGTGCAGGGGCCTGCTGCTCACCCTGATCCTCACGCCGTGGCTCATCTCTCCTCTGCTCGCCATCACGAGCAGAACACCACGCCTACCACGCGAAGCCATATCCTGCAAAACGGATTAATCATCATTTAGAACTAAACTATCTAATTTCTATCTAATTACTTATCTATGTGGACAATCTACACAGACTTAGCATACAATGAAGATGATGGTATATGCATATTTATGTACAATTTCAGCCTGATGGCTCCGATACCAATCTCTGTAACGACCCTCTTTATATCGGTACGGTTCCACCAACCCACGTCGATATAAAAGGTATCACTACAGTGGGACATTTACCCAACACTAGTACGATAGGCTGAAACATACACAAATATATATTATATCTCATGACAGCGGAATTTAAAGAACTGAAAAGAAATTTTATTCCATCATCCACATTCTATCCACAGTCCGTATAGAAGGAAAGAGAGCTAATTATTCATAACTGAAATACAACAAATACATTGTCCACATGAGACTACGCAGAGTCTTTATTACATACTATAAATTAATGGAAAAGTACAATGCTAACTCCACAACACTCTCTCCTACTCTCGCTCCGAGTCGCTCCTAACGATCTCCTCGAAGAAGTAGAAACGTCTGTTGTACGCCGAAGCAAGAATGAGTTCAAAAGAACTCAACAAGTAACACCAGCACACTAAACATACATGCATCGAGTAATATCCATACTCTGAAGCTACATCATTTACACATAATGCATGGAAGTGACAATTTCTCAAATAAAAGTCTATTCATGATTTCTACACATTTTTCACAGAGGATTTGGTTTTTATATACAATAAGCAAATCCTATCACATGATTTCTACACTTTTCACTATGCTAAACTGATTTCATTCATAAGCCACATGTTGGTCATTTTACACAATATTTACACATTTCATAACAATAATTTAACATGAATTCTAAGGCAATTGTACACATAGATAACATATTCATATTAGTGAAAAGCTCGCTGTTTTACTACTATCATGTCACATTCATAAGAAACTTATCATTTTGCATGCTTTAATAAAAATTTTATGAATACATATTCACTTACACAGGTTCACAATTTACACATTTTCACTTTCACTTAAACACAATTTCACTTTCACTTAATGCCGTGACACATAGCCCAAACCACTTTAGAAGGACACACACTGATCACATCACATATCAATCACCTAGGCATTTCAGTGATTAATCTTAGTTACTGCGCAGAACCGGGAGAAGCACTCTCCACCCTAACCAGCGATACTTGTTCGCCTCCAGGATTTAACCCCAATGCCCATGGGACATCACACACTTTGAACTTTCCCGTGGGGACTTTACCACAGTACAGTTCCTCAGCCCTCTAAGGTAGCAGTGTCACACATTGGCACATTAATACATTTTCTCAATTTTAACACATTCTAAACACAACATAATCACACATTCATCTCATGTTCACATATTTACATTCTTCAGTATTACCTAGCATGGTACTACTGTTTTCAGTATTAATCAGATTTTTTTACAACAATCCTAATCATGCTGAAATTTTTGCATAATTAAACATTTATCATATTAGCATGTATTAACCATTAATACTTAACATAAAACAAGTTTATATAGCTACTGTCATCTGTTTAGTACAGAAATTTAACCAGAATTTATCATAGTTTAACTATCATGCATACCAAATTTTGCATTTTTCTGAGTTACACATATTTTCTGAAAATTCTAACAGTGATGATATCAATAGTAAAAATAGTCAAACTGATACCATTTTTCATTATTCGGATTCACAATTTATTTCATACATGAATACTGATAGTACAAATTCTATCACAAAGTTCAGGGATTTAACTAGTTTCGCAAAAATTCTTAGCTTTTATGCATTGAATAGACATGTTAACTATTTTTTTTCAGTCCAGAAAATTTAATAAACTGTACAGATATTATAAATTGCTCAAATTTTTATATCATGCATCAGATCTTATGAACAATGTATAGAAAATTTATGACACTAAATTTCTACACATAATTCATAACGACATTTTCCAAGAATTTACATTCTATTGGTAACACATTCCAAAAATTCTAATAATTAGTGAACATTACAAAAATGCACAAAAACTCACAGTACACCCAAACATATATTTACATATCATATAAAATTTTTACCGTATATCCTCATGCGGAAAAACTCGAAAATTAGTTCATATAAGGACAGACTTGCTCACTGTTGCAGTCTGAAGAACTCGACGGCAAGGGGTGGCTGTCTATAGGTTAACGGCATTAGATGATGCCGCCAACACAAGATATTAGCGGCAAGGGATCTTGCCGTTAATATCCTTTCTGCAGAATACAGACTGAAAGCCAATAAACCACTTGAAAGGGGGTTCCAGGACACGAGAAAAATCTGAAAATTTCCTGGGACATACTAGACACATGTAGGGTTAATGTGAATGGGGTACTTGCCTCCTGTAAAATCCTCAAACGACGATTCAAGCCGGAGAAGCCCTCCTCGGCCTATGCCAAAGAGTCTCCAAATCCCTCCTTCTTCGGATCTTCTGTTGATCTTCACTGCACACCAGCGTGGGGAGTCGTTCCCGGATGTTCAAGGTTGACACCAGTCAATGTAGATCGCCAGACGAAGCCTCCCGAAGCCAGATCTTTCAGGTTCAAGTTAGGTTTTTGCACAGAAAAGATAGGTTTTTGACCCAAGAGCCAAAAGGGATGGATCTGGCCGAAAACTGGGTATTATAAAGGGTTGGGGGTCGGATATGCTAATGGGGTAAGTCTCAGAGCCGTTGGGAAGGGTTTCCAAAACAAGAGGCTCAATTTCCGGAGGCGTTTCCGGATCTGAAAACGTAACAGGTTTGGGATATTGGCGTCCATATCCATGGTCGCTATCCAAAATGGGCCTCCATCGATATTGTCGCCTACCCCTGGTCAGCGTCAGCCGATGTGGACGCCTACTGGCCGACAAAACTCACTTTAATTATGCAGATTTTATAACACTACACACATAAATATATATATATATATATATATATATACTTATATACTTTAATACACTATATACATTTCAATAATACTAATTCATACAATTTATATAAATAAATACTTATACATAATAATCATACATCAATAGTATACACTTATACGCACATACATATACTTAATAAACAAGGTGAAAATCAAGGGCCTTACATTTTGGTTGATGAAGTCACGTTTTTCCAGAAAACCCTCGTTCAGACTACTTGGAGGAGAATGCTTGCTACACCCGATCTACTGGATGAAAAATAGGCAAACTACTGGGGTTAGGAACTAGACTCGACCCTCTTTCCAGGGATATAAGTCTTGCACGGTTTGATTAGGGTTTGGCCTACCTTTGGTCGACTCCAAGAAGAGCTATCTACACAGGTTGATGCAAACGCAGTAGAGAAGAAAGCTCCGAGTTGGGCGATTTCTTCCTCTTCTTGTGCTCAAGAACAGCTTCCCACGACCCC